>JARFXV010000195.1:165000-729703 GCA_031761425.1 Cosmopolites sordidus | reverse complement strand
CGTGTCTGTTATATACAATTTTGTAGTCTGTTGCCCACACTGACAAAGTATTTGTACTCAATATAAAACCTTAATTCCAATTACAATGCATTCAAATTGTATTTCAAAGAAGATATTTGAATTTTACTCAACGAGTGACGTCATGCGCAAACCGGACGCATTTTGGTATACGGGAATATCAAGCCCTAGAGGTAACCAGTCCTTTGTTGACAGTTATTACTTCCCTCCAGTCTTCTGGCAGTTCTGAATGTTTCGTTAGCCTTTTGATTTATTCTGCTCATATCCCGGTAGCATTCTAGGTATGAACGGCCACGAACCGGCAACAAAACCTGAACATTTTCAAACATTTTTTTCTGTATGAACAAGAAAATGCGGGTAGCGCAGAACCGTATAATTTTTAATTTGAACCGCGTATGAGTCATAAAAAAATTACTAACGGTTTAACTATTGGTGGAAGAACTGATTTAACAAAAAACAGATATCATCAGATCCTTTGCACGCTACATTTTCATCGTACGTGTAGAATACCGCATCATTAGTTGATAGAACACGAATATTAAAGGAATAAAAATTCAACTGACATTTGTAGTACGAGTCATTAGTTGTTACATTTGGCAATGGTAGGTTTTTTCTGGAAGTTCATAGCAATGGCAACAGTTTGGGGTTTCTTCGAGCATTGTTTCCTCCAATATATTTTCAAAGCATAAAACTTTTTGCTTTACTCAAGCTTTGAATTTCTTGTGCTAGTTCCGAACTTTTCAGCTCATCAATTATTGTAGGTTTTTACCTAATTTAAAAATGTATCTTTCCCGAGGTAACCAAAGGCAAAGTTAAAACAATTGTTAAAAATTGTCCTAAATCTTTCCTAGGACACTTTATTTTCAGGGTGATTCGCATTATACACAGATGCAATCTTGGCAGTGTTGAGTTCCTCTGGCAAGTACAGCTTCTTAGTATCATTTAACGAATAATGTGATTGTCCGCCCTTTAAAGACTTGATGCAGTCTTTAATTTTCATAACCGTTTCATCCGTCAACTTATGTGGTCTGGTGTTATGTTTCCTCCGCATATATTTAGGACTAGATCCAGTGAATGATAAAGAGCTATGTAGGATCTGGACCCGCCGGGGTGTTATACCGTATATACCTATAAAGCTTTTAAAACAAATTTGGACGTCTTCAAAAGCACCATTCTTTAATATTCATACCCGGTAATCGAGGAATGTTTACTTGATCCACCACTATTAAGTACGGGCAGTACAGAAACAAGATACTCAGGTAACCGCTTTGTTCGTCGTAAGTATCCATCCCATTAAATTCAGTAATTATACGTTTTCTCTCCATCTCATTCACTACTTCAAAACATTGAAAACGTTTGCAATTGCAATTCTCTTGTTTCATGTGATGATAATATGAGCTCCTTCATTACTTCTTTCATTCGTCCATGTTCTTTCCTTTTCTTAGATTTTTTTTCTGTAACATTCTCCACTATATCACTCAACTCACAATCACTAACCATAGTTTTTTAATATAAAATTTTAATGTTTATATTATATTAATTATCTAATATTATCTGAGAATAAAAAACTATTAATAAACAGAGGATTAACAAAACTGATATGATTATTAGTTGACATATTATATTGCCATTTAGCAAAGATATAGACTCACCAAAAAGCCGTCAGATGGTGTAAAAACCCTAAAATCTAAAAAAATTACCTTCATAGTTTTTTTCCCTGAACCCTTCAAGTATTGTTTTCATTTAGTGTGGAAGTAATTAGCTGGAGAATAAGAAATTGTCTAATTGACAAGGATGTGTATAGACGTGTTGCAGTAAAAAAATATGACTTTATTAAAAGAAACACAAAGATTTGAATATAATTTGCCCGGAATATTTTACTGGACTCCTAAGAAATATAATACAGAGCTGTTCAGTACCAAAACTAAATTTTGTTGACTCGGTTGGTAGGTAGCATGTGAGAGACTAGCTTTGTGTTCTTTTTCTTTTTTTTCTTTTAGTATTAACATTATTTTTTACTGTTATAAATGGACTACTGATGAAAAACAATGCCGCCTCCTTGTCGACATCATAATTACACCAAAAATTATTCAATCTAAAAAAGAATCTTGTAAAATAATGTAGTAGTAATAGTCTGATGAAGGGATTTCGTCAAAAATTTTTCAAAAATAATTAAATTACAGTATTTCAAACTTTAGCATGCAAGTAAAAAAAAATAGTAAATTCAATCAATAAAAGAAGCTAGAATTGACAAGATATTGCAGAAAACCATAAAAAATACGAAGATACAAGAGGAAGATGTACAGTACGAAGCTGGAATGGAAGACTAGCCGTAAGTTCACGTCTTACCTACGAGAAACTTTAAAGGCGTTTTTCCCAAACTATCTTTTTAGACAATATCAGCACGATAATTGCGACAATTTTTAATGTTTTTTAACTTTTTTTTAATCTTGATAATCATTTTCTCTAGTCGAGAAAATGAAGACGAGAGGAAAAGAGACGAGAGGTTTTTTAAAATTTTTGATTGGACAATTTTTTCTAAATTATTAAAACACTATTTTTTTTAATTGCATACTAAAGTTTGAAATATCGTAATTTTTTTATATTTAAAAAAAAAGTCCTCCCGTCAGACTATTACTATTACATTATTTTACAAGATTCTTTTTTATTTTTGCAGTTTGGATCATTTTTGGTGAAGTTATGATGCCGACAAGGAGGCGTCATGGTTTTTATCAGTAGTTTATTTATATCCGTAAAAAATAATGTTGATATTAAAAAAAAATCTTATAGTTGAAAAGTTAATAAAAAATGTGAAATCAACAATTAATTTTTTTTTTCACCATATAACCTTTATAATAATTTTTCAAATATATTCGGTTTCAGCGCGCGCACAGGTGTGTGAGTCCTTAAGTCTACGGTTTTTAACAAAAAAGTTTATAATTAGTGAAATAAGTCGCGAAAGTTGAGCAATTTTATGACATTAATTTAAAAAATGCTTCAAACCGACTGACGCCACTCGTGAGATTTACGAAGTAGAGGGCGAAGGTGCCGTATCAATCCGCACTGTTCAGCTCTGGTTCAAAGAGTTCCAGGTGGGAGACATGATTTTTTGAAGATAGGGGAATATTAGGTCGTTCTTGGGTCCCGATGCCGACATTTTAAGAGCAGCTATGGCTGCAGATCCTAGAATAAGCAGTAAGAAATTGTCAGTAATGTAATTGTTTAGATGATTCAAAAGTGGTGATTTAGATTTGAAAGACAAAGGACGCCCAGATCAACAGAAAAAACTTAAAGATGCCGAATTACAAGCATTGTTGGAAGAAGACGTTATGCAAACTCAACAAAAAATGGCAGAGAGAGTAAATATTGGTCACCGAAACATTTGTGATCGTCTGCATGTCATAGAAAAGATCCAGAAGGCAGGAAAATGGGGACCACATCAACTGAACGACTAACAGATGGAAAAGCGAAAAACGGGGTGCGAAGTTTTGCTTTCTCGGCATGAAAGAAAGGCTGTTTTGCATTGTGATCGTGACTGGATACGAAAAATAAATATCTTTCGAGAACCCAAAAGGCAGAAAATCATGGGTTGACCCAAGACAGCCATCAATATCGACCGTAAGACCAAATCGCTTTGGAAAGAAGGCAATGCTGTGCATTTGGTGGGATCAGGTGAATGATATGTATCATGAGCTTCTGAGACCAGGTTAAACAGTTAATACCGTTCACTATGGTCAACAAAAAATCAACTTGAATTTGCCGAAAAGCAACTAAAATAGGTTACAAGGCACGGAAGAATGATTTTCCGGAGACACACAAAAGTGACACCATTTCTGCACTTGGCTGGGAACTCTTGCCCCATCCGCCGTACCACTTCTAACTACCACTTCATTGATGTCTCACGCAGTTTCCATGAAACATTTCAACAATTACGGAGATGTCGAAAAATGGCTTAATGACAGGACCGCCTGACATCTACAAATTGCCAGAGGGATGGGAAAAATGTACAGCTAGCGATAATACATACTTTGAATAAACCATTTCTTATCTTTCTCTCAAATTAAACGTGAGTTTTTTAAGAAAAAACTAAGAATTATTAACAGCCACACCTCGTAGATATGGATAATCAACACATATTCAGCGCTTCATATATAACACTGGAAATAAATTAATACAATAATGATAGGTACACTCAGTATCAAAATGTTAGATACATTTGAACAATTATTTTTAAGATTTTCAAAATGTCCTGTTAATATGAAAACTGCAGTAAAATGAATTTTTACCCATCTTTAGTTGAACTGAATACGTTTATCAAGTATTTCTCAAGAAAAAAATCTCAATGTTTTATTTTTTAATGGATTTTGGATGCGTGAAAATGTCAGACACACTCTCAATTTTATAGAAAAGAGCAACGTTAATAAGAGGAAAACATACACAAACATCACTTTAATATTTTATGATCTTTCCACCACCTTTTATTAAATCATAAATTCTTTTTGGTAATGCATCATACAACTGTTATATTGTTTGTTGTTCAATTTTTTCTCATGAAGCCTGAATAGCACTTTTTAAATTTTCCATATTTGAAAATTGTCTTGTTTCATTATAAACTCGTCTTGATTCGTCAATGATATTCAAATCTGGAGAGATAGCGGACCAGTTCATTATTGAAATATTATTTTGCTCGAACCAATCTGTTATGATATTTGCGGAATGAATAAAGGCGTTATCCTGTTAAAGCACTGGAGAAGCTTCACTTATATCATGAATAGATAACTAACTCTAATTCTTGAGAGTCAACTCAATGAAAAAAAAAGTACCTAGTTACCTTTTCTTTTGAAGCCAATATTCGCCTAAATTATGACACTTTCTCCTTCTATTTGCCGTCTCGTTATTTCCTTTGTTAGAAAAAATTATTTCATTCCGCTGTTCAGTCTATAAAATGACCTTTTCGGAGAAAGCTATTCGGGCTAAATTGTGGAAAATATTTAATGCTGTTTCGCTTTATTTTTTTTCCTTTTTTAATAATAACCATATTTTCAGCCTTTTTTTAATAATCTTTGGACATTCCCAAGCTTTGTTTGAAAGCTCCTATATCCGTTAGCAATTACTCTTTTGCTGTGGTTCAGGATTTTAATGTAATTTTCAGCATCAGTCTTTTTCCCTTCTTGACAGAGCAGGTGACTTCCCAGTTAAACCATGAGTTCCGCATGTTTTGCCCATCAAACCAACTATGCAACCGATGAAACATTTCGTTTAATTGGGGTCATATATCCCTACAATTTATTCCGTCTGCGTGTATAGAAAAAATTAATCGTCTCTCTTCTTCTGAAAAATTCTTATTTTTTCCAATAAAGAATAACAGTTTTTTATTTCTATACAAATCTACAAGATGTGTAAAACCACAACTGTGGTAAAACCTCTAAAGGATTAAGAAATTTAAAATGTAAATAAGTGTGTCTAATATTTTGACGCTCAAAAAAGTAAATATTTGTTTATAATAAATTTTGCTAATAACTGTTTTATATTCTGATCAAGGTCAATTAAACTTTTTCCCTTTTCCAACGAAATGCAATACAAGTTGAAATAACTTGTATTTAAAAAAACACTAAAAAATTATAATAAAACTTAATTACATTACAATTTTTTTGCACTATGTATTTTTGCATTTTTGCACTATATAGGTATATTTTGCACAGTCTAGGTAGTTCATTCAAATCGTCCTATAAATGCTTTATTATAATCATTTCAATAACTTATTCCCCTGAGGTAAATGAAAATTTTGACTAGTTGAAATCGACTACACAATGATTTTCGGTATTTGAAAAAAATATTGGAATACATATATTGGAGCAAGATGTTGTTTTAAAGACATGTATAAATTGGCTGAAAGCAATTGAATTGAGCCAGTTCATTATTAGACAAGGTTCTTGCAAAGAATTAAATGAATATTTTCATACAACGTACCCAGAAAATATTTCAATTGACCTTAATTGGACCAAATTATGCGAGATATAGTACTTATTTTCAATGGCGTGTTTATAGTTGAATAGAAATCTCATTTCAGACCACAAATATCCAAATCATTTCGAGTCATGAATAAGACGTATAAATTCTAACGAAAATATTGTCTAGTTTATCTAGGAAAAACATGTTTTGCAAAATATTTCATAACTACATAACTCAAGTCATTGTACAACATATACATATATGACACAATATTTTGGCGTCATAAAAACTAAGAAAAAATATTGCAGTAACAATCACCTGAGAGATAAAAGATTATATGTTTGTTTGGTATTTCAATGTTTTTGTATGCGATTGCTAAAATTGTGGCGAAGTAAACGGTTTGAAATTTTTATTTTTACTATGTTATGATGTATTTTTGATATGCTGCTAAACTAAGCTATATTGTTGTGGTTTTGTTAAAAGGACTAAAATGCTGCGAGTTCATGCACCAAGACGTTTCAGACAATTCGAACTAGACAAAGGACGGATTAGTGATAAGAAAGAAGCAGGTTTAACTTCTCGTGAAATAGTGAAACGATTTGCTTGTAAAGATGTCTCACTATTGCACGAGAAGTGAATGAACATAGTTGAAACTGCGAAAATTTACTTATTCTTTTTATAGGTTTATTCGTTTGGCTAATTTTTACATAGAGACAGTAAAACTCTCCTATAACGTTGATGTTTATAATGCACTGAATAAATAAGTCCGCATTTTTTACTAAACCTTATTACTTACTTAAGTTTGCCATGTATTGAAATACATGGCAAATACAGCCATGTATTTCTTAACACATCGGTCAAAAAGTATCCAGTGTGACATATCGATGTCGTCACTTACAAAAAATCCTTACTAGTAGTCGATTGTACCAACCTTCAAAGGTCGCGTGTCAAACTTTCATGATAATCTGTCTACTAATTTTTGAGTTTCTAAGTGCATTAAGTCAGGCTACTTTTGTTATTTTCAAAATAATCGAAAACAAAAATCGTGTATTGATTAAACATTGCTTTTTGATGAAGAAAAATACCATTGAAGCAAAACTTGATAAACATTACCCGGACTTTATACCAGAAAAATCAACCACAATTGATTGGTATGCTGAATTCAAACGTAGCCATATAAGCACAGATGATGCTGAACGCTCTGGACGTCCAAATAAGGTGGTTACACCAGACAAAATCACAAGAATTTACAAAATTATTTCGCAAAACTGTAAAGTAAAGCTGCAGGAGATAGTTGATATCATGAACATCTCGAAAGGAAATGTTTACAAACATTTTGCATAATTTGGAAATGCGTAAATTGCTATCGAAATGGTTACCGCATCCTCTCACAGTGGACCAAAGAGCAATGTGTTGATGATGCTGAGCAATGTTTGGAGTTGTTTAAGCTATATAAAAAGGATTTTTTCATGCGGTATGTGACGATGGATGAAACTCCATCACTACACTGAAAATCGGTCAAATCGGCACTCAGCTGAGTGGACAAAGTAAAATCATTAATAGGGAATATTACATAGAGTTATTGGTGCGTCTAAAGGACGAGATGGCAAAAACTGCTATTTTGCCATTGTGCTGATGCTGTTTCACCAAGACAATGCACTGTGTCACAAATCATTGGCAATGATGACTAAATTGCGTGAATTGCACTTTGAATTGCTTTCTCATCAACCGTATTCTCCAGATCAGGCCCCCAGCAACTATTTCCTGTTCTCAGGCTCCAAAAAATGCTCGCTGGAAAGAAATTTCGCTCCAATGAAGAGGTAATTGCCGAAACTGATGGATATTTTGAAGGCAAAGATAAATCGTTCTTTAAAAAAGTTGTAAAAATATATTAGAAAAGCGTTGGAATGATTATATTGCCCTTCAAGGAGAATATATTGATGAATAAAGTCGAAATTTGTAAAAAAAATGTGTTTTATTTGTCAGACCGGGGACTTGTTGACTTATTGATGTGTTAAACTTAATTTGTAGTAAGAAACCGACTTACGCTGACAATTTATTAGCGCATTATGCTATCTGATTTAATTTACATTTGTGGGTGATTTGTAATTTAGTTTACTTGTTTTTAAATTTTGTTCTTAAAGATGGATAAACTAGCAAACGTTTATTTCAGTAAGATGATTTGAAATATAATTGAATTGATATTAAACAAGTAGATATTTGCAAATCTAAATGTTTAAAAATGACTAATGATGAAAAACAAAGATAAAAATTGCCTTTCCAGGCAGTTTCTAAAAAACTAAAAGAATTCGCAAAGCCATTTAAAAGAATACTAATGAGGTGTTACTGCAATAGTATACGTACAAAAGAAAGATGAATATTTGAAGAAGGGACCCTATTCTCCAGCCTACAGAAGACACGTTTGCAAAATTGTTTCAAGTTACAGGATCTTCATATCATTCGAGTTGATTGCATAGATTTCAAAAGCGATACAACAGAAGTGCAAGCAAGATTCACGAAGAAGCTGTAACTGTGAAGCAATTAATTGATCCAATTAATAAAACTATTAATTGGATTAAATCAAAATTGGTTTAGCCCATTAAAAACGATGACGCAATTAATGTTTTTAATGCTGATGAATTTAGTACTTTTTACAAACTTATCACTGACGGTACTATATAGAAATTCTAGAGGTGACAAATGTATTAGTGAAAAACTTTCCAAAGAAATAATAACTATTCTTGTGTGCGAAAATATGAGCGTAAGTGAGAAATGTACTTCTCGTTACTGGCAAATCTAACTACCTCAGCTGTTTTAAAAACGTAAAATAGTTGCCAGTTAATTATACAGCGAATAAACACACATAGACAACATCAAACATGTTCAAGATTCTGTTAAGATCTTTGGGATATACAATTAACAAGACAAAATAGGTACATCTTATTGCTTGTTGACAATTGTCTTATCCACGTCTTTACATTTTGAAAAACATTATACGTGAATTTTTACCACATTTGTTCCGCAATTAATGGAGAAAGGTGCTATTTACAACTGCTTTTAATTAGACACCTTAAATCTTTTGTACGTGGTACATCGATAACAATAAATAAGCTTTATATTATCGAAATGGCTTCAAAAGCAAGGCAACAGGTTTTACAAAAAAAACCGTTAAGAATTGCTTTAAATCTGCAAGGCCCTCTCTAACTGACTTTGATTTGAAGATGACTATGACCTAGCATTAGCCGAATGATGTAGTAAACAAGTTATTCAGGCGGATGAAGACAATCTACATCTGAGTGTGTAGTTAACTAAAAACAACTGGAACCTAAGGATATTCAATTACACTACAATGGACAATTTTGCTGAAGTGGATCTTACGATAATAAAAACACTTACAGATTAGGAGATTATTATAAAGACTGACAATGCTAAACAAATGTAAAATGAAGAAGAAGATTTAGAAGAAACGCCTCTTGCGCCAAGTTTTGTTGACGCTCTTAAACGAATAAAAAATGTAAAACAATAGTTTGAAGGTAGAAACAATACAAAAGATAATATTTTAACCCTGGCGAAACAACTTGACAATATACGGAAATGGATTGATGATTTCACCATGTAAAAAGAAAACATGTCAAAACAAAATTGTCCAAAACATAGGTAATCATAGGAAATATCTTGATAATTTAATAAACCTATTATTTCCTCATAAATTACTAATTATTGTTTTTAGTCGTAATTTGAAGAGCTATAAATAACTCTTTGAAAAGTAGATTTTAACAGAGAGCTGTCATATATAAACTTCCGATTTCAAGATCTAATATAATCGTCCATTTAGCTGCCGCTATTAATAACAACACTTGATGCTTTGTCCATTAATGGTAACTGATTGTTCAATCCATCACGTACTACACACATATAGGGTTACTAAACTCAAATTGATAACAAGAAAATATAAATTAAATTTAGTCAGCGTTTTTTAATTATTAGATTGTACGGCAAATTCTGGTGCTTTACCAAGTAAAAAGTAAAATAAATATTACGATATTGTAAAATAGCGTATATGGCATAACATCTTTCATTGTTAATGGGGATATTGGTGCATTATATTGGCAATTTTAAAATGCCTGATTAAATGGTAGTGAAACGGAATAATATCTGGCAAATATGGGGTATTATGTTAACACTTATTTTATTTTAATCTTAATTGAATAATAAATCGCAGGTGGTCTTATGCGATTTTCAAGAAACACCACACCATTTTTATTTATTAGATTCAACTGTTGTTCAATGATCACTACAGGGTGATCAAAAAGCTAGTTTACTTTTGTATTAAAAATTCGCGTGCTATATGTATCGATACAACCATTTGTTTTTTTTAAGTTGGAATGACTGTCCTTCACATCGGACACAAGTTTCATATCATTTCGCTTGTTTAGTCAGAAATTATAGGGTATTTTGTAATTGTTAAAAAAAATGTCGGTGATTTTTTAAAATGGCAACAAAAATGTTCGCAAATAGTACAAGGACTTTAGTTATGGTAAAGAATCGGTTGAAAATGAATCTCGTTCAGGAGGATCTTCCACGTCAGCCAATGTAGAAATCGTTACCAAAACTAAGAATTATTAAGTAAAGGGTGTCTCAGAATATTTTTCGTTTTTGATACATAAAAAATAAAACATCAGAATTAATTCAAACTTGTTTAATTGCTGTTAAATTACAGAGTAGTTTTTGAATTTTTATTTATGATAAACAACCATCCATAAATGCGCACCATCCGCTTCTTTACACTCATTTAGCCTGGAACTGAAATTTTCAGTTACTTGATGGCTCTTGCAATCGCGTAGATTTCGTCTGTTATTATTTGATTTAAAACATTTAAATTGGGTGGTAATGCCCCATAATAAAAATCAGCAGTATTTAATTGAAGCTCCTAAAACGTTTTTTTATTGTCCTGCAGAATTCGACTGATGAATCGTGGATCTGTGCAAATGTAGAAAAGCTGCGCAGAGTCGTAGAGACTGTTGTGAATCGTCTCTAGCAGAGATTGGCGAACGTGGTCAACATTCGTGCTCGTTCTTGATGTCATTTTGCGCCCAGTTGATTTATATGGCATTGTGTTTCCAGTTTGTTCAAACTTGCGCACTTAAGGCTTGATTAAATTCGCACTTGGCACATTTCTCATGGACGCTAAATTTAAAAGTGTCATGTACAGACGTCGAACAATAGTGTGGAATCGTTGTTTTTTCAAGCAAAATGCGCACTGTGGTCCCGTGAAACGATCCATCGCTGATAAACTTAAAAGGCCCGTCAAACGTTTGATACCAGCCTCCTCCCCCCACTATATATGCTTGGCGCGTAACAGTCAAAGCAAAAACGAACATTTTGATCACCATAAGTATTAGAGGCAATGTAGATATGTCTGAAATATTATTTGAATATATACAGCTATGTGCAAAACTATTAGGGACCCTTATAAATACCCGCCATTATAAAAACTATCGAAATTCGGGGCAAACATTTATATTCAGTCATTACAAAGGGCCTTAAAATGAATGTTTTATGACTTGCGTCTTAGTCCTTTTTGTCTCGTGTGAGAAATTCTTTTATTGATTCTAAATTGCTTAATGATGCAAGAATGTCTAAAATACGTGAATTAACTGTGCCAGAATGTAGCCAGATCGTACTGTTAAACGTAATTGTAAAAAAATAAATATTCGAGATGTGCTGTGTACAAACCACCTTAAAAATATATAAGGAGACGGGGTCCTACGAAAATAAAGCGAAAGCCGAAAGAAAACGAGTAACAAGTAGAAGAACTAATCGATATTTAGAGCGACTCGCTTTACAAAATCGATGCAAATCATCTTAGGATTTACGTACCCCTTTATTCGCCCAACAGGAAGTTTCGCTTTCCACCACTGTAGTAAGAAAACGCTTCAAGGAAGCTGATTTACACAGGAGAGTTGCCAGATGAAAATATTACCTAAAGGAGGTCCACAAGAAAAACCGTCTAACATAGGAAAAAAAATATGCCCATTGGACAATTGAAGATTGGTCTAAAGTAATTTTTACCGACAAGTCAAATATAGCGCTACATTTCTCACTTACTTTCTACTACAAAAACATTAAATCATTCTGTGTGGGGTAGATAAGTGGAAAATAATTTCGGTATTTTTTACATTTCGGCAGAGTTTTGGGCAATTTGGGATTTATGTCAGAAGTTGATGTCGATAATGCCTAAATGTTTAAAAGCGGTTATTAAAGCTCTTGGTTGATCAATAAAATATTAAATTTGTTGTCAATAAATTATATTAAGTAATATACTTATAAAGTTATCTATCATTCAGCTTTGTTACTATTTTTCTTTGGGGGTGCCTAATACATATGCACACAACTGTAGTGTTTGTCTTCTCGGTTTTCTTTGAAAATTGTCGTCCTGTTGAATTTACTGAAGATATTCTTTCTTTGCATGATAACATCCTGCATAATTACCGGTGACGAGATCTAAATCTATGCATATGACCTAGGAAGAGCTCAATAATTAAGCGAGTGTAATGCTAAGGATGAACCAAAGCCGAAAAAATACATCAAAGCCGGTCAACAATACAAGTTAACTGATTTACTCGATTACCATTGTATTGTCGAGTACCATTATAAAAGAGTATTAACAGTAGTATAAACGTACCAAGTTGTAGCAAAACAATTTATGGTTTTTGCATCATCGTTAAGCACTACCGCACACCGAAATAATAATTCATCAATTTTTCGCTAAAACTCAGACAAACACAATTCCACAAGCACCTTATTCATGAATGTCACACCATGTGACTTTTTCCTCTGCCCTCAATTGAAGATACTTCGTGGACACCGTTTTGAGTCCATCGAAGCCATTCAAAAGAGTTCTAAAGGAATTACGAAAAGTCGAGTATAACACCTATTTTGGAGACTGAAAGAAACATTGGAACAAGTGTATTGGAGTGAGAGGGGAACACTTTGAACAAGACACAATAAATTAGGATGACTAAATAAACATTTTGTGTATTATTTAAAAAGTCACCTTACTCTTTGATCATGGTATGTATAGTCATGTTCATTATATATAAAACCATCTTGGATTATAACATATCCTTGGAAAGCATATGTATTAGAATAGTTTCAACTTTTACATGCAATTAGTGTATACCGAATGAAATGGGAAGAGTTTTGCATTTAAATTAAAACTCATAAAATTATAAAAAATATATTTTTGGTAGTTTAAATAACCACAAGGTGCCTCATAAGGACACTGTGAGGGACGCGGGGCGCATGCCAATCGATAGGTCCGCCTTTAAGCATCAAAAACTCTCCATCCGCCTAAAGTCACTGTATAGACTGAAATGTCAGCGCGGGAAATAATCGGCCCGTACACTTTTGAAGTCGTCAGGAGACGCGCAGTTACGGTCAATTCAGAGCGTTATGTGGAAATGTTGGACAATTTTTTGGTAACTGAACTGCAAAACTTTGCTGGTTATAATCAAAGAACTTGGTTTCAGCACGACGGCACACACTTTCAACACGTCTCTGATAGGAGTTCGTGAAATTTTCCCAAAACAATTGATCTCCAGGAGACGTGACATAAATTGGCCTCCACGTAGTCCTGATTTGAGCCTTATGGACTTTTTCTTGTCAGGTTATCTAAAATCGAAATATTATAACAATGAACAGGGTTCTTTAGTGTAGTTAAAAGAAAATATCCAACACGCAATAGCAGCCATTCCAGAGATTATGTGCCGAGCTGTCCCAAGGAATTTGACTGTTCGTTTAAATAAGCGTGAAGGTTTACAGTTGGTTTCCTAAAATGTGTATTTCAATAACTGATAAAGCCTTTTTTGATGGACGTCTCTCTTTTATTTATATCGCTATATCAAAAAGAAATTTTCATTTGGGACACTTTGTATATTATTATTTTTCAGCACAGTATTATATTGTTGTTGACAAACCAGCAAATACAGACAGGCCCGTGCATTACCATTTCAACTTCTTTGAATCTAATAGATGTTTCTATCAATAATATATTTTCCCTGTACAAGGTAAATAAATTACGTATGAAAGTTACTTTTTAATCTTCCGAAATTGATGATTATGTTAAATGTATTTTCGCAAACCCATTATCATCCAAAGGACTAGATAATATAATTAGACTGATAAACATAATAAAGATTTGTTTGTAGTGTAATAAGTGAAATTTGTGATAGATAACGTTGCTCGTTAGAGATAGCATTTAACAAGAAAATTACGTTATAAATAATCTACAATTTCTAGAAATTAATATACACGGGGGGTGCTGATAATATTAATTGACTGTAATACTACTTAATTTAACATAATAATAATTTAACAGATGTGGACTTTTAGACTGAACAGAACCTTACAATTAACCCAATAGTAAAGCGTAATACTCCCTGATGATGGTTCTGCCTTCTGCCAGGTAGTATATGACTACTACAGCAAGATAATCTCAGAAACCATAACCATTATTTTCGCTTCCTTTATCAACCTTTCACTGTTTTCACTCCGCAGTTTAAACTGCGGCCTTATTGCTGGCGTATAATGGTGAATCTATGTTTGATCTACTGTAATAAAACGCCGTCGCTTATTTAGTCTAAACACTCTTGGGAAGTATTTTCTCGTTTAAGTATACTATTAACAAACCTAACACTTGACAACTTTTAAAATCAGGAAACAATTTTTTAATTGCTGAATGGAATGAACAACGATCTATCTCATAATGCTGTTGGCGTGTAATTATCGTTTTTTACCACACAATCTTTTGAAAGCCAGGAACTTAATGATTGCATACTACCCGATTTGGTTGAAGTAACTTCACTTGATATAGTTTATCTTTTTAATCATAAATCAAAAATGATAGTACTTTTTATGCTAACAGTTAATATGAGTATAAGAAAGTTACATGTGTCTGCTAAAAATATTAAATGTAAACTATTCATCAATATTCCTTCGTATATAATAAGTAATAAACTCAATTTTCGCTGCCTGCTAACAGATATCTTCAACATTGGTCTGTAGGAATTTGTACAACTAATTTGGGCTTATTATGAAATGTTTAAAATATTTACACATAATTGAGATAATACAGCTACATTTTGTAAACAAAAGTATTTAAAAGTCAATTGATATAAGATGCAACGCAATAAGTAATTTTTTCGATAATAATGTGAAAAGCTGGTATTCAGAACCTCACAGTGAATAATTCTTTTAAAACCTCACCATACTGACAGTAAGACTTTCTTGTTCTGATGTTAGCTATTATCTTTTCTTATGTGGATTCCGTATAGAATCCATTTTTCATCCCGAGTAATAATTTGTTAAGAAAAGGATCTCTGTTTTACCTGCACAGAAATACACGGCAGATGGTTACATCACGTTGAATTTTGTTTTCAACTAAAATTTGATATCATCCGCATTCCTTCTCTTTGCACTTTGTTCGGTTGTTTTAAACATCGTTGTATAGTTGACCATGAAGTTTTAAGCGTTGTCGCTAATTCCTGGATAGCTTTTTTGGGATCAGCTTCAATTTCAGCCAATAATAGATTTTTACCAAACTGATAGGCTACCCGGCAGCAATGTATTACATTGTCATTAATCATTCATTTGAATTAAGTTTCATTAAAAAAAAAGATAGCTGCAGGAATCAGCTGCGGGATCTTGTACTAGTAGACGTTTACGGTCAAGCGGTATCCACTACAAGATCGCCTTGGTCCGTCGATCGTCCCGTCGCCAAGCTATATGACCTGCCCACCTCCATTTCAATTCGTTTACTCTTGTAATGATGTCGCATACCTTCGTTTGTTCTCTGATCTATTTACAAGACTTTCTGTCCATGTCTTGTAATATCAAGCATACATCTTTTCATTCCGCTTTGTGCTACTCAAATTTTTTGAACTGACTGCGATGTGAGTGTCCAGGTTTCACTCCCGTATGTCATAACAGGCCCGACGCACTGATCAAAAACTTTTCTTTTCAAGCAAAATGGTAGTATATTATTAAGCACTATGCTTGCCATCCACATTTAACACGTCGTTCCACCTCTCGGGCGGTATCCTGTTCCACTGAAATCCTCTGCCCAACATATATTTAGTGTTATAAAACTTCCATATTCCTCCTAAAATAGAAATTATTTTGTTCTTAGCAAATTTATTAAACATAACCTGACTCTTCATTAGGTTAATTTTTAAGCCTAATTGTTCTCTAACTGTTTGTAGCTCTTTGTATGGGTCTTTGCAGCTCTTCGGGGTCTTGTGAAAGGAGAACAATATCATCCACGAATCTAAGAAAGCTTAAGTATGCACCATTGATATTTATTTCACTATATTACCAATCCAGGTTACAGAACAACTCTTCAAGACAAGCTGATAAAACAATAGGCAATCTTGCGTCCCCTTGCCATATATACCCCCCGCTCTATAATAATTCCAACCTCAAGATCATTGCTCAGAAATTTGAAATTATATTTTAGAACTTTGCAGAGCTAAACCTTTATAATTAGACCGGAATAAGCAAAGGTTAATCAAGAAATTTTTCATCATTTTCAAGGCTTATTTGCATAGTTGGTACGGACCGCCCTGTATATAAATTATATAAATATTTTTTGTATTAGAAAAAAATATCGAACTGGTAATATCAATATATAAATACAAAATAAAATGTACAAAAGATATGTACAAAATACCCTCTAGACATTTTTGAACTTTTAATTCAATTATAAAGTTTCATTAAGTGTCGTTCATACATTCTTCGTTTCATTCATGTTATAAACAAATCATTGTCATCATTTTTCTGCCGTATATCTCGCCTAAATAATGTATATGTATATGGAATGTAGATGTATATGTATATGTATAATGTATATGGAACACAGGTAGTCCAGATTTTATACCGTCGAAAAGATTGAAATTACTGTTAGTAAATTTTTAAACTAATGCTGACATGTTCTCCTATCCAAAACGGCATTTGTGACTTTGTTATGCTTTCGAAACTCATAAAACATCAAGTCTAATATGAAACTTTTTCATACTTTGTTATTCAAACTCTTATAGAGTTCATCTAATTTTGTTCAACATTTAACAATAAACGCTCTAACTATCAATATACGAGGGTAGTCTGAAATGTTTAGAGCCTAACACAGAAACAAGTATTGATTTTTACATAGTCACCTTGTAATTTTATAAACTTTTCCTAGTGATGCTCCCATCTCTTTAATCCGTCCAAATAGTAGTTGGCATCTTGTTTTGCAAAACAGTCATTAACGAATGTGAAGGATTCTTCATTCGACGAAAATCTCTGTCCTTCGAGCGAAACTTTGAGCTTACGAAAGATAAAAAAGTCGCTAGCGGTCCGATCTGGTGAATACGGTGGGTGGTTAATCAATTCGAATACTGTAAGTGTGAGGCGGTGCGTGGTAATACAACTCCATGACAATCCCAAACATTCTCGGCCGATGGAACACTCTTCGCCTTTTTTCGGAGTCGATTCACCCTTTTCAGTCCACTGTTTCGAATGTGCCTTGGTTTCAGGAGTGGTGTATCCAAGTTTCATCTATGTTAATCGACGCCAACTTATGTCGTTTGACCTGCGTCACCAGGGCTTCAGAAATGTTTATTCGAATGCGTGCTTAGCTTTTTCATGCCCAAATCCTCGGTCAATATACAGGGTGTCCCAAAAATCAACCGGGTGATAAGCCAGGTGGTGACAGTTAAGAGAAAAATTTAAAAAAAGTCTTAGTCATGTACTTTTCAAATTATAAGCATTAAAAAAATAGAGAAAATTAACACCCTGTGATGATCTTTCAAGTACTATGACTATAAATCATTATTTTTTTTATGATGTAACCCTGAATAACCCTTCTGTAAATTGCAGTCTAAATTTAAAATACAACTGCCTCAGTTTTAAAGAAAATATCACTTTTTTGCCCAACTACTATACCACTCAACTCTGGCTGTTAAGCAACAATCTAATATGGCTTACATTTTCAAGGTTATGGTTATGGTGTTGTAAAACGGATTATTCCTCGTTGATGGATTCTGTCCGTTAAGTACAATCACCAGCTCATTAAGTGTGACGAAGGTTAGTTTGGCTTAAAGTCATAACTTCGTAACCGTTTATACACTTTAGAATGTATTACTGCAATCAAGGTCAGAAGGGTCGACTATCACACAAGTGAAAGTTCTGGTGCTGGAAGCATCCGGCTTCATCCGGCCTAGGTACCGACGTGACAATGAGTCGAAAATTGTTTGACAATACTCAGTGCTCAATAATACTCAAGAAATTATTATATTGCCCAACTTTAACGAACTGTACCGGAAAAAAATTTACTACGCTATTTTGGCAACTGAGTTTAAAAAATGGTGTATTTAGTCTGGATTCCAAAACGGTGTGACATCACAAAAAAAATAATGAAGAAAAATAAAGATTTGTAGTCACAGTACTTGAAATATCATCACAGTGTGTCAATTTTCTCTTTTTTTTTGAATGCCTATAATTTTAAAAGTACATGACCAAGATTTTTTTTTTATTTTTCTGATAACTGTCACCACCTGGCCTATCGCCCGTATCCAGCTTGACGTTGATTTTTGGGACACCCTGTATATCAAACACGTTCGTTGGAGATGTCCATAGCTTCTGCTATGTCTCTAACCTTAATTTGACGGTCGCCTAGCACAATTTGGTGAACTTTTTCAATGTTATCCGTAGTGGTTGAAGTTTTTGGTCGGCCCGAACGTTTATCGTTAACCAAGTTGGCACGATCACGTTTAAATTCAGCTGTCCAACATTTCGCGGTGTCAAATAATGGTACAGAGTTCCCGTAAATAGCATCAATCCCGGCGTTAATTCGCGAAAGCGTATTGCCTTTCAAATGCAGGAATTTTTACAGAAACAACAATAAACATCGACTAACATAAATGACTAATGGATCATCTAATATGGCTTACATTTTCAAGGTTATGGTTATGGTATTGTAAAACGGATTATACCCCCTTGATGGCTTCTGTCCGTTAAGTACAATCACCAGCTCATTAAGTGTGACGAAGGTTAGTCTGGCTTAAAGCCATAACTCAACAAATATATTTTTTCGAAATACACAGGAAATCTGTGCGGGGAAAATCGAAACGCACGAAAATCACTGGCTTGCGCCACTACTTTCCCTCGATATAACCCGTCCAAAAAAAATAAATATATTAAGATATTTCAGGATGCACGTGGATAAAACCCGGCGATTGACGCCCGCCTGGTTTTCACGATATGAACACCATGAGCAACGAGGCGGATGTATTTTCAAGGTTATCTTTCAACGCATGCACAATTATATTTCCAGAATATTTTTGACGAGTAACGTTATCTAGATTTTGAGGCAGCAGACTTTTCAGATTACCCTCGTAAAGAAGTAGAATATTTATTATGTTATATTGAGTTAACTTATTGACACCTGATGGTTTAAAAAATGGTTTTTTAAAATTTGAAAAAAAAACGACATTACTTACAGGTACATCTAATTTTTATATTTGACACATTTAGTTAACACTGTAGCTTCGTCAGGAAGATGTTGACAAATAATGTTAACATCATTAATGTGTCAACATCATTGTGACGATGATACAGTGTTAGCGAAACGCGTCAAATATAAATGTAATAGTGAAAATTAGACAAGACAAGCATTTTATTAAAAACTTGTGATGAATTTCCACCAAGTAGAAGCCAACATTCCTCTATAATTAGATTATAGAGGTTATGGATATGGATAATCACCGCTCCATTTAAAAAACAAAGACTTGGATGCCACTAGGGAAGGTTAAGATCCTTGATGGGCTATCAAGCCAAGGAAGAATCCAACACAATCTAAAAGCTAGATCTTTAGATAGAAAATGTATTTATCTCAAAATCGATTTTTAGTTAACACGTGTTAAAAATCAGTAATTTAATATGTATATAACGAAACAGTGATAACCCATAACATTCCATTTACCATCCCTGGTTATATTATCCACGTCCTTTTCATGTTGTGGAACTACAAAAATAGCAGCACGTGATGTTAATTTTAAAAAGAAAAATAATAATGACACACGTTAAGGAAATTGATATTTTTTTGATTTCACTCCGACACGTTCTTTGTCATATTAATTAATCGAAATGCTAATAAACTTTTGTTCTAGGAAGCAATTAAAAATTTTATTTCATCAAGTTGTTTGTATAGAAATATAATTTTTGTATAGTCAACAGAATCATTAATTGGCGAATTTGTGTACAATATGAATTCCTTTAAAACTACAGAAGCGATACAATATTTTAATCCGAAACATTTTATGGGCCCCATCTAGTTCAGTGCGTTAAATGATACAATATAGAAATGAGAAATTTATCAGCAAAAAAATTTGGCGAAAATAAAAAAATTGAAGGGTTGTTTCAAAATATGGTCCCATTGGAAAAAATATTAACAAAAAATTAATATATTCATTGATTTGTTCAATGCTTATAAACTTCCTAGATAATAAAGACCTCGTTAAAATAAAAAATAATTCTACGACAAAAATTCAAAACCAGTTAAAATTAACAATAAAAAATATAAACACAATTTTGTTAAACGAAGAGAAATATAAAATAGTCAATATGAATCTCACTCCTCGAAAACTTTACGGTATAAATAAAATTCATAAAGAAAAACAAGACCTGTAGTTTCATACACAAATAGCCCGTTAAAGAACCTAGCGTTTTACTTAAATAATCTTCAAAAACCTAACGAATTTCTCGCCAAAACATTCAATAAAAAATGTAGTAGACCTTTTAAAAAAATTTAGCAAACTATCTATAACAAAAAACGGTTTTCTAGCATCTTTTGGTGTTACATTGTATTCCGGAATATTCCAAATAAATATTGCCTACAATTAATCGATAATTTAGTATAAAAAAATAAAAAAAAGAACACCAATCCAATTATTAAGATCGATATTTTATAACTCTTGAACTTATGCATTAACGAAAATTATTTTCAATTTAATAGTGTATTTTATAAACAAAAGGATGGTCTAGTAATGGGTTTCCCACTAAGCCCTTTATAATCAAAATTGGTGGTCAAACTTGGAAAACATTTTTTTATGGATAAAGCAAAAACTATACTGATTTGGTTTAGATACTTAGACGATATTTTGGTCTATTATGCTGAAGATAACTGAACAATAGAGGAAACATGAAAATATTTGAATGTGGAGCGAGTTCGAATCCCGTACTAGGCAAAAAAAGTTTTTCTAAAATTCTTGTGAATGTTTCTAGGTAAGAGTGTAAAATCTGACAAGGAATGGATATAAAGTCACGCCAGTTCGAGGCTGGGTAAGGCCGGATGCCTTCTGAGAGGTTTTCTACGTTGGTCACTCGCCAGTCGGTAGGCTTCTTGAGATACTTTCGGTTAAGCACAAAACCAAGGGTTAATGGCCTGAGGGGGGTGCTGACCGGGGTTTTCGGTAGCTGATGACCGTGGTTTGAAACCCACGTTAAGCTGTAGGTCCAGTCGCTAAATAGCCTTCTCAGTTGCTGATGCGCCTCTAACCCCAAAACTTTACTTTAAAATATTTAAATATAATGGACTTAAAAATAAAATTTACGCTTGAAAAATCGAACCATAAATTATCTAGACCTTTCAATAACCAGGTAAAAAAATAAAAAACTAGAATTTAATATCTATGGAAAACTCACATACACAGATATAACAATTACACAATAATCAATTCACTCCATTACACATAAATATGTAGCATATAAATCTAGGATCCACCGAGCATTCACAATGCCATTATCTGAAAATAATCGAAATATAGAAAATTATTCAATGAAAAAGAAATATTTTTAATAGCTATTTAATAAATAAAAAACAGCAACAATTATTAATCCATCAAATGTACCCAAACGAAAACAACCAAATGACGGAAATGATTATAAGATTACTTATTTCGGTCCAATTTCAGAAGAAAAATCTCGCTCTTTAAAGAAACATTATTTAGAAAGTGTGGAAAACCGATCCAGTCAACCAGTAAATTATTTTTTAATGCCAAAGATAGAACACCACAAAATAAAATATCAGAAGGTAATGTGTTAAGTTGCAACAAGTGCAGTGTCTGCTATGTGAGACAAACAGGCCGAAGTTTTCAGAGTAGATTCAAAGAACATCACTGCGTACCTACTAAAGAAACAAATTTCTGATTTTGCGAACTATTTCGTAGACACCGGACATATATTTTCCGATATAATAAATTAAAAAAAAAATACATATAGTCACAAAGTAAAAAAAATAAACAATTTAGAAGCAATAGAAATATACAAATTCACACATGTCCAAAAGTTTGGGATATTTACAAATATGATATCTACGCCTGTGATACTCTAAAAATTGTAATAGATCTTTATTTTAAACTGTTTTTAAATGAAAATAACAAAAGCATTGTTTGGCTGATAATACAGATTTTTCGATTTTTGCTCATTCCGTTGATACTGGTATTTACACATTATTTCAGTTCTTTTTCAAATTTTTAATCAATCCGTTTAAAATCCCCAGAATCATGATATATTATTTTATCAGATCAAGAGTAATTGGTTTGTTCCAATAGGGCTTTAATCAAAGTGATATCGCGGAAATTGTAGGTGTTTCCCAAAGTGCTGTATCGAAAATTCATAAAAATTCCAAGATTAAACGATCGCCTCAAAAGTGGTAGAAAAGGATGTGCAACAGCTGCACAAGACCGGCAGATATCAATGATAGCTCGATAAAATCATCTGAAATCTACAAGTGGTATATCAAGGGAGCTTGTTAGACTTTAAGGGGTAAATGTTTCACGACAAACGAAAACACGCAGACTAGAAGCGGTAAATTTGCATCGCAGAAAACCTTTACGTGTTCCTAAACTAACCTTTCAACAAAAAAATGTAATACTGCAATGTAAATAACGTTATGTTCTCCGATGAGACGAGAATTAACTTGATTCCTGATTCACGAAGAACATTCGTTTGGAGAACTCCAGGTCGACAAGCCCGACTAGAAACAGCTCAACCACATATCTCATTTGAAGGTGGGAGCGTGATGTTTTGGGGTGGTAATATGAAGAGTATACGGACACCTCTACTGGTCTTGGAGAGAAAAGTCACTGGAACTGTATATATCGAGGAAGTTTTGAATCCTGTTGTGGGTCTGTTCCGAGGCGCAGTGAGCGACGGATTTCTTTTCATGGACGACAACGCACCTCCTCATCGCACAGCAGCAATATAACCTTTTCTTGAAGAGAGAGGAATAACCAAGTTAGGGTGGTCAACAAATTCCCCTGACATGAATGTCATTGAACATGCTTGGGACATTCTAAAAACATGCATCAAGAAACGAAACACTCCTCATCTACCCTGCCAGAACTAAAATATACTGCTCGTGAAGAATGGGAGATAATTCCACAAGCCCAAATTGATCATTTTATCGACAGCATGCCAAATCGCCTATAGGTATGCAGCCATGAGTTACCTTATTTGTGGGTCGTCAAATATTCCATATTTAATTTTTTCCGTACTCAATTGAGGCATTTTTTCTCTATATATGCAAAGCATGATCCATGCTTATCAAGAGCCTTTACAGACCCATGGAGGAACTACTACTCATTAGTTTTATCGAAAGTTATTCTTTTTATTTTAAATTACTTTTGAAGGCAACTGGTAGACTGTAATTTTATGACTCTAAAATATTAAATCTATATTATACACATTGGTCATTTGGTGTCGAGTTTTATTTGGGACCAGTAAAAGTAATAAAATAATATTCTTTTTATTTTTTGTGTTCTTTTTTTTTAATTTCTTTTGAAGGCAACTGGTAGATTGTAATTTTATGACTCTAAAATGTTAAATCTATATTATACACATTGGTCATTTGGTGTCGAGTTTTATTTGGGACCAGTAAAAGTAATAAAATGATAATTACGTAAATAAGTAAAAGAAAAACTTAATATCAATAAAAAAGTGAAATGTTTGAATATTCCAAACTTTTGGACATATGTGTATAATAAAGACCCGTCCATTTAAACGATCAGTCAGATCTACGTTTCAAAATATCGTAAAAATACCTATATATATATATATATATATATATATATATATATATATATATATATATATATATATATATATATATATATATATATATATATATATATATATATATATATATATATATATATATATATATATATATATATATATATATATATATATATATATATATTTATATATATGTATTTTTTTTTGTCGATCCACTGCAGGATGAAGGCCTCCCCAGCATGCTTCCAACTCTCGCGGTCCTGAACTCTCCTCTGCCATTCGGGTCCAACATGCTTGATGATGCATCGATCCATCGTGTTTTGTCTTCTTCGTGGACGCTTATGACCAAACGGTATCCATCCCAGGATTGTTTTGGTCTATATAATGTCACATACTTTCGTCTGTTCTCTGATCCATGTACAGGTCTTTCTGTCCAGCTTTGTCATGCCAAGCATACACCTTTCCATTCCCCTCTGGGCTACCCGAAGTTTTTGGATTGATTGTGATATGAGTGTCCATGTTTCACTTCCGTATGTCAGAATAGGCAGCACGCACTGCTCAAAAACTTTTCTCTTTAGACAAAGTGGGAGTTTGTTTTTAAATACTATATTGAGCCTGCCAAATGCCCGCCAGCCATACTTAACACGCCGTTCCATTTCCCGGGCAGTATCACCCTCCATTGAGATCCTTGAGTCCACCACCTCTAAATCGCTCCCTAAAATATTCATTTTCTGTTTTTAGCAAATTTGTTCAACATAATTTCCGCCCTCTGCAATTCGTTAATTGGTCGAAGTAAATTTTCAACAACAAACAATTCAAACAAGGAGTTAATATTTTGATGGGGGACATCATAGTTTAACTGTTTCCAAGTAATTTAAAACCAACAAAAACTTTTCATTCACTCAATATTTTGAGAAAAAAGTCACCTATGAAACCAACTAGTCAATGAACACTGCAGAGGCATCTTTTCCGTGACACCCTTTCATGTATTTTGGAACGTCCCTTTTTAAACTCCAGCAGTAATCTGGAGGAACTGGCTGTGTAAAGTGTGAACCTTAATGCTTATATTACGCTCAGCGGATTTGAAACTGTTAAACATCTTGTTTACCAGTTCAACATAGTTTTCATCTTTGCATTTGCCCAAAAATTTTCCATTTAAAAACACATGAAGTCCAGGCTTTTAGCTCAGCCTCATTCATTGAATTTACGAAGTCAGGATCTTTAATGAGTTGTCTTATTTATGAGACGTCAAATATTCCAGCTTTAATTTTTGCAAGGCATTTTTGTCTCTATATATGCAAAGCAGGATTCATTCTTATCAAGAGCCTTTACAAACTGCTTCATTAGGCCCAGCCTGATATAAAGTGGAGGAAGGATTATTTTCTCCCGTCCAACTAAAGGGTCTTTAATAATATTCTTTTCCCCAACGTCCAATGTTTTCTCTCTTAAGCCATTCTTTTTTAACCCAGTGGTGTGTTTGACAATAAGCTGACAATAGGGCAAATATACTGGAACCAATCCTTGTATAATAATGTTAGAACACCCATACTTATTAAATACTGTATTAAATTGAAGAAAAAAATCATTGATAGATAAGTGCATGTATTTCATATTTGGATTTAGCGCTCCTGATTTCATATTTGAATTTAGCGGCCTTAAATATATTTAAAATCAGTTCTAAAATCCTAGGCACCAAAAACATTTTTTTTTATAGTAGACCTATGTAATCGAATGAATGTCACTGTTAATTACCAATCAATTCGTTTACGATCAAATTCATCAGTGAATTTGGCAAAAAGAATCGAAATTATAGCATAATTTTTCATCACGACAATGCCATCTCTCATACAGACGCTCAAACAATCCACTTTTACCAGGAAAAAATCGAATTTATTTCTTATCCAATTATCCGTTCTGTGATATATCCATATCACTTAGCGTTTTTATATATTCGGAAATATCACAAATAAATTGTCGGACCAGCTTGAATTTCTTTAAAAGGAAAACAATAAAAGCATTTGTTTATATTCACTTATGTCTCGTTTTATTATTTGTAGATATTTTTTAACTGTAATTGGAGACATTTTTTAACGTTGTTTTAACTCTAATAATTGAGACTGCAGTTTCAATCGTCTCATTTAAAGCGACAGTAAGTTAAGAAGCAACTAAAGCTCAATTCTTTAGTCCTTTAGAACATTTTGTCATTTTTTCAATTGAAGCTTTGGATCGTCGAACGATATACTAGACATATGCGATAATGCTTTCATTAGCATGCCTATAGTATAGTCGTGTTGACATCGTGTAACATTTCCCTTGACTAAATTGAGTTAATGTTGTGACCTATTAAGATTATTGATTCGAAATCAATTACGAGAATAGTTCGATGACGAATTATTGTCCCTAACATAGTAGCCTTTGGTTAACAAATTTTAAAAAAATATGAAGTTATCATTTATTGATGTTAGTACACACAAAGTTTCAAGTTTTATTAACTGTAATTTGCAGAGGTTTAAAATAGATAAAATTTAAAATGGAATAATATGATAAAATGGATAAATCGATATTAGCTTAAAATGGATAAAATTGCGAACTGGTATTTTATATTTTTTTAACAAAAAAAAATATGTTGCTACGAGTAATTCATAAGAATATCGTTGTATTAGGTGATTCAGATGTAGGAGCGCCGAAAGAGTTCGGAAAGTTCGATGTGATTTTACATTTATTGTTGTTCTAATGTTGCAAACAAACATCTGTCTTGGATTAATAATGTGCATTTGCAAATTATTAATTCCCGTGGTTGTTACATTGTTTACGTTAGAATTTGATTTGATTTGCCTTTAGTTAGTCAAGTTGATTTAAATTGAAAATGTCGGCCGATAACATGCATTTACGACACATTATCCTTTTTTATTTCAAAAAGGACAAGAACGTTGTCCAAATAAAGAACAAGATTTATGCTCTTTATGGACATGATTCGGTAGGGGAGACTACGGTGTAAAAATTGTTTGGTCGGTTCAGGAGTAAATAATTTGACCTGAAAGACCAACATAGCTCTGGCCGTCCTTCAAGCACTGGTGTTGAAGAGATAAAGGCCTTAATAGCCGAAGATCCACGTACCACGGTCCATGAAATAACAGATAAGTTAAATATTGACAAACTGACCAATTTTTACCATTTGAAAATAAATGGGGTTATATCGATACGATGTGTTTGTCCCTGGAAAGGAATTTAGTGAGCGAAATCTGCTGGACCGAATCTCTTCGTGCGATCTTTTGCTGAAAAATAATTCTGTTGGCACATTTTTGAAGCGAATAGTAACTGGTGTTAAAAAGTGGATTGTGTACAACAACGTGCAATGAAAAAATCATGGGAGTTTCTAAGGTTAGCGGTTTTAATTACGGCAAAAAACGGCCTTCAATCTAAGAAAATTATGTTTTGCATTTGGTGGGATTGGAATGGATGCATACACTTTAAGCTTCTTCCGTGCATACAAATCATCAACACCGACCTCTGCTGTTCACAATTAGATCGGCTGAAGGTAGCAATTGAAAAAACACGGCCATAATTAGTAAACAGGAAAGGGCGTTGTATTTCATCATGACAATTCTGGACCACACGTTTTAATCAGGACCCTGCAAAAATTGTTGAACTTTATTTGGGTTGTTTTGTGACATTCACCTTACTCTCCGGACATTATACGTACATCGGAAAATTATCTATTTCACTCCCACTAAAATTTAAATGGATTTCTTTAACAGCAGAAGATAAAATAATCAGTTGGGATTTTTTTGGCAATAAAGATTCTAATTTTTGGCAAAAAGACTTTAGGAACCTACCACTATATTGAGAAAAGTTGAAGTATTGAGAAAATAATGATAATTACGTAATAGACTAAACAAATATTTGCATAAATTATCTCCGTTTTTCATTCTTAAAAAAATCCCTTTCAGTGGTTAGTGCTGAAAAAGAGTTTATTGCTCGTTGAGTGCAATGTTGATGGAGGCTGTCTAAAAACACATTCGGCAAATTTTAACTGAGGCAAACTCTTAACAATCAACATGAAGGTTTGGATCGTTTCTGGCCAACCAGTCCGCCGACAAGATCATAATGAAAATTTTTTTTGGACTTTAAAGGTGTTCTGATTATACAGGTCGACATGATTTTTGTAACATTGATGAGAATCCTCTTTTTGGCGTTTCATTTAGGTAGTTATTAAAACACCTTTTCACAGCAATGGCCTAGCACGCCCCACTTTCAAGCACTTGCTTCTCCTTATATCATGAGGTCATTGAAACTGTTTGTACCTGATATGTATAATGCTACGACTTCAAGGGGGTTTTACACAGTATTGCTGTTTTTTGTGTCTATAAGACAGTAAGGCAATAAAAAACATTTCAGTAGAAAATATTGGCCTCATAGAACTTTTTTTGAACCTGGTAGTATAAACATAGAATATACCCCCCTTGTTAACCCAAAAAGGTGCTTCACACAAAGAAGGTAATGTTTCAAGTACCTAAAAGAAATATGTTCTTAATTAAGTGACACAAAATTTAAAGAAGGCATATTTATGGGATCTTAAATAAGGAAGCTTATAGGCGATTTCCGTTTTGAAGAAAATTTAAATGAAAAAGAATTGGCAGCTTGGAAGTGTTTTATAAGTGTAGAAAAAGGATTTCTAGGTAACAAGAGAGACGAGAAGTATAAAAAACTCATTAGATGAACTCTTGAAATCCAATGAAATACTAGGATGTTCTTAAAATGCATTTTTTTGTATTCCCATTTTTTTCCGGAAAATCTGTGTGCAGTAAGCGACGAACAAGGAGAGAGGTTTCACCAAGGCATCAGAATAATGAAAGCAAGATACCAGGGACGCTGGAACCCATCTATGTTGGGCAACTACTGCTGGTTTTTAAAAAGAGATGATGTCAAGAAAAAAAAGTGAAAGTTTTTGTCGCTGTATAACATGTCAAGTAATATATTTTTTATTCACATAATCCTTAGTAATGTCTTTGCATAAATTTAATATAGTTTACATGTTTATATTAAATAAATATTAGATTATAAAAATATTTTATTTCCCACCTTTTTTTTCCCACCACCGACACCCTGTAACAAAAAAACTGTACGTGTTACAGTAATTTGCTTATTAGTTTCGGATTTAGGACTACAAAATACTTCATGTACAAGTATTTTCATCAATGTAACATCAAAAAAGTTTAAATTTGTTGATGAATGTTATTGGAAAGGCCGTGAAGTAACAAAGGAAATAAAAAGAAAAAAATAAGCGTCGAGATGCGTTGTTTCACTAGAATAATGCCCCTACTCAAAAAAGTTGCGTTTCAATTCTTGCCATTCACAACGTTGGTTTCGACATGCTTCAATGGACTTCTAGTTTTCTAAATTTGGAATTTCATTTACTGAAAACTTTTTTTTTTAACAGCGAAGATGTATTGACTAGCAGAATAATAAAACGATTTTTTTTCAAAAGCATCCCAGGCCTTTTTCATCGATATAGCAAATGTAGTAACTCTTTAGGAAACTATAGTGATAATATAATTCCTTCCAACATCTCAGATTTTGACAATAATCAGTCAATTTGTATGTCATGTGTACAAAAGGTGTTTGAACTGAAAAAAAAAAGACGTTGATACAAGAAAGTTATAAGAAACAGGCCAAATAAATTAGAATAAATATATTCAAAGTTTAAATATTTCTTTCATCCCTTACTTTGAGTAATATTATTGAAAAGCTCCATATATTATTTATTTGTTCAAGATAAAACGAATTAGCTTGACTTCGGCAGGTATTTGGTTTTTCCAACACTAATTATGGGTCAGAATAATCGGATAAAAGATATCGTAAATGAGCAAGATAAGCCCGAACCTCGGATAAACACGTTCCAATCAGGATTGTTAACGTATTCGTAACTAATCTACCTCTACTATACGGTGAGCACATGACCTTGTATTTATTTTTTTTGTTAATACAATCATTTGCCAGTTGTTTCATCAGTCAGTTGATAATTCGATTTTTTGACCTTTGAGTCTTGGATAACAGTATAGTTGTGTTATCACACTGAAAAAATTAATTGATTGACGAAAATGATCAAAATTTAATTTTATTTGAAAAAAAATGCTTGTAATAGCTTAATTTTAATAAATTGTACGTATTAAATGTTATTTGATATGATGTTATGTAAGTTGGTGAGTTAGTTTATTTAAGTTACGTTAACACACTATGCGTTATTGGATCTAGAGCTTAACGTGGGCTTCGAACTTAGGTCATCATCTACTGATTAACCTCCGTCCCACCCACTGTGTTTTGTGCTTCGTTTTTTCGAAAGGCTACCGACTGTCCAACGTAGAAGACCTTTGAGAAGGCATCCAACCATACCCACCTTCAAACTGGCATGACTGAGGGGCGATTATTATCGAATTTTACACTCTTGCGTATTGAAATGTTGTAAGCAAACTCGGTCTGTCCACAGAGGGTTAGCCACCCTAGTACCAAGGGAAACAAGCGACGCTGCGTTTGAATCTTCGACTCACTGAATTTCAGGAGGACGAAATTCTATAAATTTCGAAAAAAAAAACGTCATGTTTTCAAAAAGATAAAGAACCGGAAAGCAAGAAAATAGTGTCATGAGCTTATTTAATAATGTATACAACTTATAGATTTTAAAAAATTGACAAATAGATTAGAATAAAAGTAAACTTGATATCTACCAATCGGAGAACTAGCGGGGTACGGAACGAACGAATCATCACTAAAACCTAAAAAAAAACATAAAACGAAAAATGTATAGAACATAATAGACTTTTCGGTCTTATCTTCGTTGATTTTTACAAAGCCTGTAATACAGTTCAATTACCCTCCATACTATGCCCAAGAAAAACTCATGACTAGACTACATGTATTCCAACAGTTACGAATACAGTACAACTGCTTGATACAGCCAGAGCAATTAAAATCAAAAGAGATATTAGCCAGGGAGAATGCATGCTGCCAGTAAATTTTTAAAATGATTCTACATGCGTGTAAAATGCGAATTTAGATAAAAATGTTAATATTCACAAAGCCTGTGATACAATTCAATAACCTTCCATACTAAAGATTCCAGAAAAAAAAATCAATAATAGATTACAGATATTCCAATATTATTAAAAACAATTATGAAAACACCACAAATACAGTACAACTGCTTGATACAGCCAGAGCAATTAAAATCAAAAGAGACATTAGACAGGGAGACACGCTGCCAATAAATTTTTAAAAAGATTCTCCATGCGTGTAAAATGGTGAATTTAGATAAAAATTTTGATATTCACAAATCCTGTGATACAGTTCAAATACCCTACAGTTCAAATACGAAAGATTCCAGAAAAAAATCAATAATAGATTACAGATATTCCAATATTATTAGAAACAATTATGAAAACACTACAGATACAGTACAACTGCTTGATACGACCAGATAAATTAGAATCAAAGGAGGCATTATACAGGGAGACTATTTTATAATAATTCTGTATGCGCGTAAAATGACGAAGTTGGAGAAAAAAGACACAAATATCGATGGATGTAACTATGGAGTAACTTCAGATTTGCAGGTGATATCATTCTCATATCAGACAAGTTCACAGTAGTCAGAGATATATTCAAATATTTGCGTGCAGTGCAGCTACAGGGGTGCAAATGCAATGGATATAATACGTCCTGCAAATAAATTAAGAGAAACCAAGATGATTAATGTCTGAATGATTGTGGCGTGTTCATATATTTTTTTTGGTTTTATTTGGGTTTTTCGTCACTATCTATAACTAGAAAAATATCAAAAATTCCTGTTCTTATGTAAAGAAAGAATCACTGGGTAAAAACAAAAAACCAAACGGAGACAAATTTCTCAGTGATTCCTTTTTGTAATAAATTTGCCTAACGAACAAAATTTTAAAGATATAAAAATGTTTAACGTTAACGTTTCGGAGGGTACTCTCCCCCCGTTTTCAAAACTAAACTAAAAAATAAATTATATTAATTTGTAATAATATAAAGTAACGAGTGACAGTAAATATATTTTGTTTGTATGTCAACGTTACATTGACAACAATAGATTTTCATGACAGTGACATACTACCAAAAATATATATAGGTAATGTTTACTGTGTGATTGTTTATTGTGCTGATTGTGTATTCAAATATTTAAATGTGTTTAATTGTATTCTTAAAAATCGCTATGCTCCATATGAGAAAGTTGACAAATTTGTGGATCTTTTTCTTAAAAACGGTTGTAGCTAGCGACTTGATTTTGTTCGGCTTTTTTATCTTTACTAGTAGTTTAACTTGACTTTTTTACTGACTATATTTAATTTCGAATATCGCAAAAGTTTTGATAAGCCGCCAAAATGTAAATTTTTTGTTTCACTTTGACATTTTCTTTTTTCCTAATATATTTTTGGACTTAAAAAAAGGTGAAAACAAGCACTAAACACTGCTGAATACTTAGGTGAATACTTAGGTATATATATATATATATATATATATATATATATATATATATATATATATATATATATATATATATATATATATATATATATATATATATATATATACTTATTACTCAGTCTTTTTTAATAAAACTACATATACATATTCCTTCCTAGATATTCTATAAAATAGTTGTCTTTAGTTATTCTATATGAGACTGTAATATTGAAATAATTATAATGTGAAATATACACAAATACATGTACAAATATACGGCAAATAAACAATTATTTTATTGAATCTAAGCCTATTTTATTATTATTAGCAACAAGAAAAACGATTCCGTAGACCAGTCAAAGATGCTGCTGGAATCAACTTTTTTGTGAAAAAAATGTTTTTGCAGCTTTCAGACCCTCATGATATCTATATAGAAATGACCAGAATTTAATGTAAAATTTTGTTCGGTTTCCTTTAAACTAATTCTGGTATAAATAAGTGGCTTAACAAAACTTGAAGAAAAACAAATATAATTTGTTCTAAAGTACGTAGAACGAGAACATAAGAATGCATACTCAGCAGAACTAACTACAATAACTAGTTTGGGATAAAGTTTGGATAGTAAATAAAAGAGAAGCAAAGTTCTGTCTACTTGATCGTACTAATTATCAATATACAATAACTACCTGCATTATTAAATATAGGTAGTTCGACGAACTGTCCCATTCGATTACTGGGATACAAAAATTCATCCACATCTTAAGATCGGTTTCGTTACTTAAGAACTTATCAGCTAAGCTCAGATGTTTTTCTCTCGAAGTAATCAAGCTAGGCTCAGTCGTCTTTAATTCCGAACATCGGACAATATAGGTGAACGTTACGATAACGCCATCTAGGGGTTGGTGTGCTACTGACAAATTTCCTAGCCGGCAAGGGTGATCACTTGTCACAAGTTAGAAGCAGAAATACGCTAGTAGCACGCTGCCCCTTGGTGGTGTTACCGTATAACATTCACCTAAATGGTCTGAGCGGCATAGTCAAATCAAAGATTCCTACCACCCTAAAAAGAAAGGCTGTAACTTTTACAACAGCGACGATAACAACAGAGAACGCACAAAAGATGGAGAGATAATCCAAGGTGTAAGCTTAAGAGACAGATTTAGGAACGAAAATATTAGTAGAAGAATAAGGCCAAAACATATCATAGATGTATTCACAAAGACAGCGTAGAGAGGGGAAGGATATCTTGGACAGTCTAAGCGATTGGAAAAAATTTAAGAATCAGGAGCATACTAGAGTGAAGACCAAGAACGGATAAGAGAAACTGCGATAGAACTGATAACACAAAATAAACAGTTAAAAGAACTTGTACCAAATGGATAGGAACTGCGTAGAATAGAGATTAATGGAAAAGTCTAGAGAAGGCCTATGCCTGACAATGGACATATAAGAACTGAATGATAATAATGGTTTTCATACCAATATTTGAATTTGCATTGTTTTGTATTGAAACTGATCACACATTTAATTTCTATTACAGAACATTTTATAGCCCTTAGTATTGTTTTCTGATCGTATATTAAATGCTATTAAATATCTGCAAATACATACATATATATATATATATATATATATATATATATATATATATATATATATATATATATATATATATATATATATATATATATGAACATTTTTGTTGGTTGCTTGATTGGGAAGGAGCCCCACCTATCCCTTCAACTGGATGACATATGTTTCGTCTCTCGAGCTTCAGACTCATCAGGGTGTCGACATATACCATACTATCAAGAATAGGGAGACCCTATCCACAGCCAACAACCTATGTTTTCGCCGACTTCCCGTCGGATGACGTATATATGTAGTGTTAGATTTTCTTGGACTGCGTTCAAGAAAACCTAACACACATTAACATTTTTTTTTTAGTCCCCTTGCCTCTCCTCCAATCGCGCCAACGACCTCTTTTGTCCAGACTTTCTTATACAGGGATTTTAACTAACAACGTCTGCCGGGCCAGCTAGTGTATTTATAATATTTTAGAAAAATGTGGAATTTCAGATAATTTTCCATCATCACTGAACGTTTATTGGGTCTTACTTGTGTGGACATTTGGTGTGGTCCATGTTCTAAGATTGTTAAATCCACCTTTGATCAATTCTTCTTGATTTATGATCTGTCTATTTCACTTTAAATCCTTTCACACTCTTGATGACATGGTTTATTTTGATCTGTTCTTTGATTATTGAACAGATATGTTTGTTTGATTTATCATTTTGTTTTTGATAATCAAGAGATAATTCATAGTGATAAATCATCTTTAGGTTGAATGAAGAATTAAATATTTCACGATGATGCTACCATGGTTAACAAAACGCACGTCGGGAAATTAAAAAAATTGATTTTGTTTTTAGTTGAATATCTCTTTGAGTTTAATCATCTAACACAGAAAAACAATACTATAAGTATATACTTCTATATACTATAGAAGCAGTTGCACAATGTACAAATGTTAGAGAGATATATGTAAATATGAAGAGTAACGGCAGCTAAACGTGGATTATGAGACAGACATTCGTAAATATAATTCACATTTTTGAAAAACAGGTGTTTTAGAAGAATACCATCTAGCCTTTCTTAAGTGCAGGAAAATAACATATGAAGACTAAAATGTAATTACCTATTCTTCTTTCGAATCCTTCGGTGTGAAACACTAAACTCGAAGAGATTTACCTGTAAACACCAAGTCGCCTTAATATCAGAGATGATTTAACTAAATTAAATCATCTCCTGATGATGCTAACATGGTTAGCAAAATGCGCGTCAAAAAGTTTAAAACAGCGATTAGGTTTTTAGTGGCAAATCTCTTCTTGTTTGGTGTAATTACCTACTCCAAAGATCCATCCCTATCCGACTACATTAGAATTCAGATATTGGAGTGGATCTGGGCATCTAGCTAGAATGGGAGAAAGAGGAATCCTCGAAAACAATTTGAATGAAAAGACGCAGAAAACATCTAAGGGGAACACCTAGACTTAAAACAATATGGGAAGATATAGTTCACGTGGACGCCAATTAACTTTTAACTGCTAGAAATTGAAATGAGAGGCAGAAGACAGAGAACATTGAAAGCAAAAATTGATTGAGCACAGAAACCAAAAAATAACTTTTAGCCTATATTCACTGAACTATTTCTGATATGGAGGGAGCTCCAATAGTATGACGAGGTTAAAATGAATTGAAACCATTAAAAAGTGTTTTTTTTATTGTAAACTTTAATTAAAACAAAACAGACGTGGATCTTACTAATAATGGTGTTCTATAAATTGCAATTAACACTTTGGTTCGACCCATAATATTCTGTCAACTTTATTTCAAAGTAAATTAATAGGAATAAAAAGTTAATATTTAGTTATAATTAAGCAGAACGTTATTCACATCAGTACAAATAATCAGAATTAGGCCAAACTTGTTTACTACAATTATTCATAATACTAAAACGACGATAAAGCTCGGACGAAAACAATTCTTCTATTATCAAAATATAAGAGCGTTTTTATTTCATTTTTATTAACCATTCTTACAATTCCATTTGCGTTGATATAAAAAATACAATACATACTCTTTTTATCATATTGATCGAGGTATATTTGGTATTTTGGTATTATGTCTGAGATTTCTGAGATTCTGAGATTTCCTGCTTTATAACGCATTTTAAGTATACTGGGGAACATAAATAACTGCAATACCCAGTACACACACTTTTTCAGGCACATTATTAATATGTTATGTAATATACGAGGTATGTAAATAAAGTAATGCAATCTGACAACACTATTTGTTTTCTTTAGAGGGATATCAATAGCTGATGCATCTTCGACGCGAGTTTGAGCTCCTTAAAGTCACTTCGTCATGAACTACTGTTGAACTACTGTTGACAAGAGGTGGTGTGGCGTGGATGAGAGTTGGGTGCATGTGGCGCCCGCCTGCTTTTAATCTCCAGTGGAACCCTTGTGGCTGAGTATAATTATGTGGCGTGGATAGGTGTGTAAACCCCATCTACTCCTGTGCACTTGGTGTGGCGTGGCGTGGAGTGGATAGTGTGAAAGGGGCCTAACAGTGTTATAATTGCCAGAGTCGAGCTTGCAAAATGTCATAGCACTTAAATAGCCGTTATCAAGTGTTAGTAGCATCTCCGATACAGTGTAAAAAGCGCCAAAGTTGATGGTAAAATGTAAGTTACATCAAAATGCAAAAAATATGAAAAGTTTTGATTGAAAATTTTAATTTTAGATACATCATACTTCATGCTGGTAATGAAGATGGATTTACTGGATTTATAAAAACCGAGCTTACTGATTACCATGTTGAAATGAATCAGGAAAATTTCTTGAAATGGTCTGAAAATCAATTATTAAAAAAATTAAGTGAGCCATCTTTAATTTTTATGGATAATGCACTTTTCATAGTATGTTATTACCAAAATACCAAACAGCTCATGAACTAAAGCTGCCATTCAATATTGATTAACTAATAATAACATAGCATTTTCAATCGAAATGCTTAAAACGAAGTTTTTAACAATTCTAACAGAGTACCCAGAACAAGGAGATTTTTTTAATTTGATATATTTCCTATATGGATATTTTTCAGGAATAAACCAGAATGGAAATATTTAGTAGACAACTTGGCAGAACAATATGAGCACAAAGTTTTACGTATTCCCCCATACCAATGCATTTTTAACCCAATTGAACTTATATTGGTAAACAATTACTATAACAAACACACACAAAGTGAAATAATGAAATGGTATGACAGGTATGAGGTATGGTATGATGGGAAACTTGATAGAAAAGAAGTTCTTCCTTTAATTATAAATACTGCAGGCGATAGCAGAGATTCCCGACAGTACATTTCAGATTCCGATTAATGAAAATATAAGTGCATGCAGATATTTAATTATTTTTTCTGTTTTATACTTGCATATTATATATTAATAATTGTCATTGGTAATTATATAATCTTTTTATTTTATTAACAATTCAAATACTAAAAAATGTCGATGGTTTTTGGACGAAGCATTTTGAAAGGTACTAAATCGACGACACTTTCAACATTTACCATAATTTTTTTAGCGGCTTAGAAATTTGCGTTTAATTTAGAGTTGATTTTTTTTATTGTTATTAAAGTTTAAATTGTAAAAATGATTCGCTAATGTAAGGTTATGTATGATGTTTAATCACAATCTGGCAACATGGTAAACTAAATGTTGAACACGTGCATCGGATTTTATTTTGTACGAACTATATACTATATTGATAAAATGTAATTTTTAGAAAATAAAACCTTTCATCAATTTTACTCAAAAAAGTGGAACCTGGACATGAATATATCCAGCAGGAACTTTTGTTAGACTAGGATTGGACGTCGCTTAGAATGGTGCCGAGGTAGAATAGTGTGTGACCTGGGATTGAACTTTATTTGCTTAATGAGTGTGTTGTTTAGATTCAATTTAAATTTGGTCTAATAATATAAACAAGATGTATAAGCGACTTTAAGAGCTTTAAAGCAAACATCTTTTTAGTGGAATACATTATTCTAATGTAAAATTAATTTGAACTTAGTTTTTAGCTTTTCCGCTCCACAGCATTTATTAATATTGTCATACATACTACAAATATACTTCAAATAATTTGGATCTAGCTTCAATCAAAATAAGTGAATAAACAAAAATGAGATATTAATCTTTGTTTATTTATTTATTTTAAGTTTCAAGCACCTAGGGTTACATTTGGAAAAGGAGTTCACACGAAAAACACACTTTCTGACTGAGAGGAAACAAGTGGGACTTCTGAGTCGTAATAATTTCCATCAAGTATCGGTTACCTCAGTTAAATATACTATTCAAAACAAGATGTTGTATCTGCTTTGACTCCATAATTTGAAGTGAATCTTCGCTTAGAGAGCCATTTCTTCAAGTTTGGGAAGAGAAAGTGCACTGCTCAGAGTCAAATTCGGTGAATATCATACATGTAGATGTAGAAGCCATTCGAAACGTAGGTCTTGGAATTTTGCAGCTTTTGTAGCCATAACTTTAAAGCAGAAGGAATATTTTTTTATTTCTTTGGCGCTTTCTCATCTCCTACCCACTATTTGGTTTGTTACTCTGTCTCTCGAGTGTAATGGTGAATCCATGTTTTATTTGTTGTGATAAAACATCGGAGAAAGTTAGCAGGATCGCGTTTAAATAAACCTAAAGAGTTTTGTTCATTCAAATGAGTAAAGACTCATAAATGCGGCATTTATGAGTAGCGGTCGACAGCTAACAAATGCGGCATTAACAGTAAAATGTAATGAACATTTTAGTAAAATATACTTTACATTATTTTAAGTTAAATCCATGGATCAAATGAAAAAACTAAACACTAAATTATTATTATTATATTATACAAATATTATTATATACAAAGATGGAAAAAGTCATCGATGAATCCAACTAGTCACTGAACATTTCAGAAGCATCTTTTCAGTGACATTCTTGAATGAATTTTGGAATAGCCTTTTTTCAAACTCGGGCAGTAATCTTAGTAGAGCAGACAGAGAAAAACTGATTTCATATTTAGATTTAGCGCCACAAATATAGTTAAAAGCAGTTCTAAAATCCTAGGCACCAAAAAAATTGTTTTTCATGTAGGCTTGTGTAATCTATCATTATATCATCAAATCTGCCATTAAATCATTAAATCTATCATTATATCATCAATATCATCAAATATCATTATCATAGCCATCAGGTAAACTATAAACCATCTCTGTGTAAAATCGATACCTTTTTTAACGACCCTCATATATCCCTGGTTAAGAAATAAGCACACAAAATGAAAAATATACAAAATGCCTAAAGTTGACAAAAGCAAACTTGCAATCATCCAGGAAAATACTTAAATTTCTAAAGACATAAAAGTGGGAATTAGCGAATATAATATTGTGTTTTTGCGTGTTGAGATAAAAATAAAATTATTATAATTATCTCGTCCGCAAAATTCAGGTCTATTAAGATAATCTACAAGTTGTTTAAGTATTTCTGTGAAAGATAGCGACCTGCACTTCTTTAATTACCAGTTCGATGTCTTTAGTGTAAGTTTTTCACTTACATTAAAACGAATTGAAATAACTTGGAGTGCGTTTCGCTAACCAAGTTAGTACAATTCTGATATCATTAAAATTATAGCGCTTAATCTATTTTGTTTACTATTTATACCTAAACCTAGTGTCATGAACAATATAAACCATATAAAATTACTCGCCCGTGAATAAAGTAAACAACGGACTGTATACAATTAATCCTTAATCTATGTTTAAACTATTTTTACATTATAGAAATTTCAATACTTTCTTATGCATCTAATAATCTCCTATCTTTAACATCTCTAAGCAGGTTTTAGTTACTTAAATATATGATGTGGTCAGTTTCATAAATAAAGGGTTGTGCAATAAGGGTGTTAGAACGTTAAAATAATACAACCGAACGGTAGTTCGAAATGGCTTCAACATATCGAAGTATATGTTAAGTTGGTTTATGTACGTTTTAAAAACTAGAAAAGTTCTACACGGATTGAGCTCAAAGTTTGACACAATATACAATGCGCTTCAAGGATTGTTTTATCTATTTTTCGCGTCAGTAACATACCCGCGACAGCGAGAAAACAGCTTTTTTTCCGTCAGCTGTGTACTAGCAACCGCGCCAACGACAACGGCAGTCACATGTGAAACACGTGGCAGGAAACATTACATGTTCCGAATTACATTGTTTATTAGAAACGTATCCACTTGCATCCCATTCAGATTATTAAACAATCTGAATTAAATATTCACCTTAATCGAGGTAGTTTTGTGTGATCGCGTCGAGATTGAGCTGTGCCGTTCGCCAAATCATAAGTACAGGTTATCTTTTGTATGAGAGATGGACAGAAAAAAGTTTAACGATTTTAACGGGGCCTTTCAAAGGTGAACATATTCTCGTTCCTCGAATTCCAATGATCCCGACCGATACACCATTTCAATTTAAAAGACTGCAATTCCCAATTCGATTGGCGTTCGCAATCTCAATCTATAAGGTTCAAGGTCATTCTTTCGAATTGTGTGGTTTAGATTTAGATGAAGATTGCTTCTCACATGGACAACTGTATGTTGCGTGTTCCCGTGTCGGCAAACCAGATATAAAGAATATATAAGGCATAATGCATAGATATAAAGGCATATTTACGCAGACAATGGAAAAACAAAAAATATTACAAAATTAAACTTATATAAAACATATGTTTTATTTTGTTTCTCATTTCTCATCCATGCAACCACAATGTGCCGCAGCGAAGCGTGGCAGAATACAGCTAGTTATATATATTTTCAAATGAAGCATTGATTTAGCCACATCTCTATTAAAGTCTTTTGTGGCTCAAATCTCGCCATTAAATATTATATGAATCATTAGGAATACATCTTTAAATGCTAGTCTCTTTTCCGAAAACATCAAATTTCAACCTCTCATCTTCATTTCAAATGACTAAAATATCTAAGAAAGGAAAAACATTATTGTTTCCAAATTCGTGCGTGAATTTTACTAAGATGGGACTATACTGTTTAATTTTAATAAGAAATTACTAATTGATTCTATATTGGTATTAAAAATAGGAAATATGTCATCCACATGCTCGCACCATATTCTAGGAAAGTAATCATCTAAGTGAACAAAGTAGCTGTGGACGATCTGCGGTTACCCGACATATTTATGAAGCTAACCACAATGTAGATTTAAGAAACTTAAAATTCCTTAGACAGGTTAAAGACAGGTAATAATTAGATTTGCACGAGAGTATCAAAATACGTCAATATACGATCAAATTACGTTACAGCGTGGTAGAAAGAGTTCGTAATTATGGTTAAAAGTTCGTCTATTGATTTCAGCAGTCTTATTTTGGTTGTCATTCGAGTTGTTTTGTTATTGTGTTTTAGTGAAATTTTGTGCTGTAAAGTCCAGTTTTATTGTAAAACTAGCTGACCCGACAGACGTTGTTCTGTCCAAATTTCAATATATTTATTTGTAATCCTCTTTTTTTCCTGAAAACTTTTCATAACGAAAAAAACTAAAAAAGAATTACGCATATCCAACGTTCGAATCGTGAGTTATGGTCTTGAGTTCATACAAAAATCCCATAGAAAAACACTTTCAGTTTTTCCCAAATTTTCCAAATTTCCGGGCAATTTTTCCAATTTTTCTTTCCCTAAAAACCTTATTCGGACTATTACGAACATTTAAAAAAGAAATTAGCCAAATCGGTCCAACCGTTCTGAAGTGATGCACTTAACAGCGAACAGTATTTAATTTTTATTTATATACATTAAGTTCTTATAAGAACTATCGTTATTTATTATTTTGTTATCGGTAAGTATTTGTAAAGATTCATAATGTTTTATTTCCTTCAATAATTCTAACTTACCCAAACACATTTTATTACAAATGTTTAATAAAAATGGAATTTATATTGGCTAATTCTAAAAATGTACTGAAAGATAAACAACCGTTTCAAAATAATAACGTGAATACAGAACTGCGAACTGTTAAGATATCTATATAAGATTAAAACAACAAATTTACCCGAAGGAAGAAAAATGTATCTTTGAAATACCTTGTACAATATGTTTATATAATTACCTGAACGTTTAAAGACCTGACAGCTTGGTAACCTTTTCATCAGATAAAAATGGGTTTCAATAACAATGTTTATAGAGTAGATACAATGATGATCTTGACCAATAACAAACTAATTTCATTAATTGCCTACTTCGCTAAAATGTCGTAATAACTTAAAATTGTTCGTACAATTTTAACCTACAAAATTCTCGGTTCGATCTAAAACTTTACAATTTCATGACACACACTTGAAATTTTACTTTAAAATATCGATTTATAACAGAACATTTTATAATTTCATGTTATAAATATATGCAAATAAATGTATCGTGGATTTAAATCATAAACATAAATATACATCTTTCGAGGCACCAATCATGTCCATTATGAAAGTTAGCACTAATTTGACCGATCATTTTTGATTTTATTCATATGAATAAAATTGATGATGCACACTTTTCGGTAAGAAAAACAAGCTGCTAAAACGAAAAAACGCTAAAACGATATCTAATCTTTTTGTAACGGACTTTATATATACACTATATATTTGACTGAAGCAAGACCCAAAACCTCATAAAACAGTAGTGGCGTAAGCATCATTTGAAACACTACTTAAGTTTTAAATATAAATTAAAGGAAAATGTTCCTGAATATATAGAAATAATGTAAACAGCTCCGAGGAAAACCCTGTCACACAGAATATGTAACTAGTAGTACTACTTAAATGGTATTGAAATGCAAGTGAATTTAAAGTTGCACACATAGTTAGTTAACAATATATATATCACCCAATTGATCAATTTCTAAAGGAGGGTGGAGGAATTCCGCACAGTTTCAGTTCGGAAAATTAAGAGCAACCATTCGATGAAGTAACGTTTTTACTGAAATTGGAAAGATTTCATAGGTAATGTTTGCGGAATGTGCAATTACGGATGATGAAAAATGAGCCAACAATCCGAAATGCAGAAATTCACCCGACCATCCGTTAATGTCAACCCTGATGCCTTTTATCCATAAAAACAAGGTGTTGCTGAGGATTTGGTGAGATATAAAGGTGATGCCAACAATCATTGAGTACAAAAAGGAGCCGATGAATTTGTCTTGTCATTAAATGAAGTCATGAAGTTTTTTGTAGATAAATTCTGAATTTCATAAAAAATACTCCAAATACACAGGTTACTTTAGAAATTGAACTAGTGACATTGTTTAGTTATAACGGTGATATTATTGCAATTAGTTTGAGTAAACAATAAGCAATATTATTATATAGTTAATAGTAACATAGTAAACACATAGACAGGTAAGTTTTGTAACAATGACTTTACTAACAAGAATGTCAAAATTTTGAAACGTAATAGCAGCAACACTATTTGACATAGCAATGTCACCCATAGAGTGATGTTTTCAGTATATTGTGTCAATTCACCTTGGAAAGATACACGATTGAACAGCGTGTAGAAATTGGAAGTTGGAAGGTGACGCCCACATTCACGATTTTTTTCCCCCGAGCGCATTTCTGGCTTAACGGGTTTGTGAACAAATACAACTGCAGGCTTTGGGTCCATGAAAATCGTAATCTAGAAAATATCCTGAGGATATTGGAGCTGAATCTCAGAATTCAAGAAAAATAAAAAGTTAATCAGTTAAAATGCTGTACCGTGTAATGGGAAATGTGTTTGTATATGTAAGTTCTGGTTGCCTACTTGTAATCCCATTTTCTTAATCTTATTGCTGCATTTCTTCGGATACTTATCTAAATATATTTTAAACAAAATAATGAGATACAATATTTCTTAGTCCCGCTGTGGTAGCGAGTGTGGCGGTATACGTGTCCCGGGTTTACAGAAACGCAAGAAGTCTATTTTGAATAAAAAAACTAAATGTCTCATATTTTCTTTTGGACATACTGTGTATCTGTATTTAAAAAAAAGATTTATAAGCATTTATCACCTTTACTACACTTCTTCATTAAATGGCCATTATAAACCCATAACTTCGATTGCTAATAATTATAATCCAATTAGAAATTACCTTCAAAAGTTATAGTTATAAAATTGACTTTCAAAAAATATCTAATTTCCCTGTACTTTACATAAAAGAAAATATTAACCAATATGGAGAGTATACTACAGCGATGTAGACATATTTTGCAACGCGATTAAACGAACCACCAGACAAGATTATAATGACAGGCCACAATTTATGAATGCAGCCCAGCCAACGGTAGAAGTACTATCGTTGCAAGAGGTGGAAGAAAGTTTAATGAAACTCAAAATAATACAACTTTCAGAACAATTGAAGCTTGGAAGAAAAAAAAAGGTAGGCAGTCATAGAGACTGCCGGCAGAAGTGAAAACATGAAACTTTGGAATAACTGTGTTTTTTTTAATTAATTATTTTTTAAATATATAATTTAAAAACGTAATTTTTTTTTTCACGTAGTATCGAGGATCTAAACAAATATAGAAAATAGACATTTAGAAACACTAATTATATTACAATACTTTTTTATTAAACACAGCATTGATCGTTTGACCAGGTGGAACGAACTCCTTGTGCACAATTGCCTCCGCATCGTATAAACAAATCAACGTTGTTTTAATTTTTAACTTCTCGAGATGGCTTTTCGTCTGATTTGCTTCGCTTGTGTTCTTCCATTCAGCACTTTGACGCTTGGTAATGGATAATGGATCTGGATCATATTGAAAACACCACGTCTGATCACCTGTAATAATACTGTGCTTGAAGTTTTCGACCTACTTTGACTCTTTAATCAAGTCCTTGCAATGTTAGATTCGAAGCAATTTTTGGTCGTCAGTCAATTTGTGTGGAACAAAGCGTGCACAAACCTTCCGAAGTCCCAAATGATCGGTCAAAATGCTATACATTGAATCTTTGGACATGTTCAATACGATTTCCCTGTATCTCAACGAAGATTTTGGTTGATTTTTTATACATTCACGGAGAATTTCAATGTTACTTTAAGTAAGCACGGAATTTTTCGGACCAGGATGTTCATTGTGTTTGATGTCCCCACGACCATCTTTGAATTCCCACCACCTAACCTAATAATCCACTAATAAACCACCTAATAATCCATTAAACCACTCTGCCACGAGATAAACAATCTTCACCATATATTTGTTTCATTCACTGAAGCGTTTCGGTGAATATTTTACTTGATGTTTAATTCGATGGTATAAACTCACTAACACCTTAAGCGCGATAACTTGGGTACTAATAATCCGAATGTCATGAAATTTTGTATACATATGTATATATGTATATATATTAGATGTACAAATAAATACACACCACCGGACCTCTCCGAATTAATTAATTATAACTTTATTTTAAGTTCAAATCTTTTTCCCGTTACTTTGAGAATTCGTAGTACCAATCATTAACATAAAAAAAACCTGCATATGAAAACTTTACCATATATATATATATATATATATATATATATATATATATATATATATATATATATATATATATATATATATATATATACTGCTATTGCTAGCAAGGGCTGGAGATCGGCGAAATCATTACGGTGCAGACATATATGCGTCTGTTTCTCTCACTACTACTTTGAGTCTTATGCGCATGTTCGAGAATTGAGTATGCTTATAAACGTGCGTCAGTTTGCATATTTTTATGTTTCTACAACGGGCCGAGTAGTAGAAAAATACATAGAAGCAGACGTTTGCTATCTCACTTAGACCGTGACACCGCCACTTACAGATATTAGCAATATAGTAGTATTATATATTATAGTAGAAATGCGGTGTCTGAGAGAACATGTATAAGATGGTATCGAAAGATTCGGACGGGTAATTTCGATCAACATCGTTCGGGAGCACCAAAAAAAATTGAAGAGGAGCAATTGGATCAGCTGTAACAAGAAAAAGGAACTTGCTGAACTGGGTATCAGTCAACAAGCGATTTCTCATCGGTTACAGAAGCTGGGAAAAATTCAGAAGACTGGTCGTTGAGTCGCGCACGTGCTAAGCCCAAAAAATAAAGCGAGATGCTACGACACAGCAGTTTGTATGCTGTCAAGATTTAAACAGAAGGATTTTCTGTTTAAAATCGTGACAGGTGCTGAAAACTAGATTCTATACGATAACCCTAAAAAGAGAAAAACATGGGTTTATCCTGGGGAATCATTAACGTCAACTGCAAAGCCGAATATTCAAGCGAAAAAAGTATTGCTATGTGTTTGGTTGGATATGAAAGGTGTTGAGTTAGTAAAAGGCTTTGAGTTAGTAAAACCCGGGAAAACTGTAACTTCTGGTTTGTTATCAAGAACAATTATTGCGTTTAAGTGTCGAGATCGGAAACGACTATATACTGGCAAGGGAACTCGGCAGGTGATACTGTTGTGCGATAACGTACGGTCCCATGCGGCGGTCCCAGCAATCAAACAACTTATCGGTACTTTGGGCTGGGAAATTCTCCCTCAAACGGCCTATTCTTCAAATATGGCCCCTTCAAATTTCCTCCTCGTTTGTTCTCTGTAACACCATCTTGCTGATACGCACTTTCGCACAATCGAAGGGGTATAAAATTTTATTATTTTATTATCGAATTTATGATATCAAAAATCGCTTTTCAGATCAAGGATTCATCAGCTTTCCGAGAAATGGTAGAAATATATCGAAATTGATGGAGTATTATTTTCAAGACTGACATGTATGTTGGTTTTGTATAAATAAATATTAATGTTATGTAAAAAGAGAAATTATGGAAAGACGCACAGGGTAACAGAAAAAAAGGTAGATTAAAGACACGATGGCACAACAATGTAAGAAAATATGCTGAAGAACTACTGCACTTTAAAAACTGGTAAGTGGCTGTAGTAAATCGATCTGGTTGGATTGATGGATGAAGGATGTCAAGGCTCACTAACTGGCTGTAGAGCCACAAGAAAAAGAAGAAGATACATACTCAAAATTTCAATTTGAATTTCAAATTTATATCCCATGACATGTTTCGGAAGATCAACGATAATAAAATAAAAAAGCTAACTCAATTTTATAGTTGTTTAAATATATAATACAGATATACTTTACTGGACGATTTTAAAACGGAAATTTTTTTATGCGACTTTATTTCATTGAGACGACGATAAAATATAATAAATTGATCTTAATATATCAAAACATCAGGCACTAAAAATTAAAAAAATAGCAATCAAAGTTATTTGATGCTATTAAGATTATTTAAAACAAATGATGATATTTAACCGTTCAAGGAACCAGATTGAACCAATTTAAAAGTTATTAAAGACATATTTGATACCATTATATATTTTTCGATGTAGGTTCACTAACTTGGACTTGATTTTCTCAGTCCAATTGCGCAACTCAAAAATGTTTTTAGGGCTTTAGATTTCACATTTGAGTATGCATTCAATCAAGAGCAGTTTTGGGTAAAAACGGATAGATAGTTTACAAAAAGCAAACTAGGTCTGCAAGCTTATAAATATATTGTCTGAAGACTGAAGACAAGCATCGAGAATGCCAAGTGTGACCTTGGCGAAACGTCTGCACGTTCCCCAACAAACGGGACACAAACGATCGGATATGCTACCGGACTAATAGTCTAATGTATTCTTCCATCCGCGAAACACTCCATGAACTAACATATATATATATATATATATATATATATATATATATATATATATATATATATATATATCCCGTTCGTGTGAAGAGTCTGTAAAGAGACGATAAAGAGACACGATGTTTCGCCAAAATCTCATTTGGCATTTTCAAGTCCGGTTAGAGTAAAGAGCCCAACTGACCGATTTACGCTACTCCGTCTTACGCGAATTGGCAGTTAAGCGATTTTTGAATAAGGCGGCACAACACCGGTTGCCCCTCTCGCTTACACTTGTATTCAGTTTGCGACATGCACGGACCGGTTTTGCGTGGACTCGACGCACTTTTACAAATTGTTTTGTTTATTATATTAGTTAAACACAACTATGCCATTTAAACGAAGTAAAACTTACTCTTCAGCAGCAAATAAAAAAAGAAAAACATAATCTTTGGAATGTATACTAAACATTATCAAGGATTTCGATACGTGCCTTGCAATGGAAGGGATGAGTAAAACTCGCCCACAGTCAACAGCATATTTCGACCTCTAACTTACTGCAGGTGATCACCCTTGCGGCCTAGTTTTAAATAAAAGAAAAGCAAAGTTCTGTCTACTTGATTATACTAATTATCAATATACAATAATTGACTGTGTTACTAAATAAAGATAGTACAACTAAATGAATTATGTCTCGTAGCACGCCGATCTCTAAGTGGTGTTATTGTATAACGTTCCTCTAAATTGTCCGATGTTTGAAATGAAAGACGACTGGGTCTGGTTCGATTACTTTTAAGAGAAAAACATCCGAGTTTAACTGATGGGTTCTTAAAGAACAAAACCGGTCTTAAAATGTGGATGAATTTTTCGTAATTTACTTATTTCTTAAAAATACAATACCATAATTTCTTATATATACAATACCAAATTTCTCTTATACTGGATAGGACACGTGTCATGCTACCCACAGTCATACCACCATTTATTTTCGTTATATTCGTGACAGTTTGGATTTGACTATTGTGAAGTGCAGACATGCAAGTGTGAAAGAGTCTCCAGAAACATCATGGTGTACAATAAATGGAATCATCGCTATGTTTACCAATCTCATTACCTCCAGTTAAAGTTACAGTATGGTGCGGTATTGATGCTCATATGCACATTACTGGGCGATATTTTTTGAAGACAATAATGGAAATGCAGTTACAGTCAACGGTGAACGCTATAGACACATGACTCAAAACATTTGGGAACCTGCCTGTCTCAATGGGAAGAGCAAGGACTAGAGAATATTTAAATATATATATATATATATATATATATATATATATATATATATATATATATATATATATATATATATATATATATATATATATATATATATATATATATATATATATATGAACTCCAACAACACACAGCAACTTAAAAATAACATTCCGCATGTAATCGCTTTATTAACAATAGATATGTTGACAAAAATTATGAAAAATGTGTTCAAAAGGACACAAAGTTGCACGGAAGTTAATGGCTCACATTTGATTCACATACTATTCAAAAAATAATTAACACAACAGTTAAAGACGAAATAAATATATTGTAGAAAAAAATCTGTACAATTACAATGATACTTGCCCTACCCTATATAATCTGTCGAAGTAGGTTATAACTAACGTTAATCATAATTCTTACAATTTTCAAACTCATTATTAAAAACATATATTCAAATCTCACCAATAAGGACAACAGGAAAAAGTTAATTGACAATATTAAATTAATTTGACACCAGTCGTAATACAAATAAGTAAGTCGTAAAACAACCAGTTCTATCTAAAATTAACCTTATGGAATGCTCGTTTGTAACGATGTGCTCGTACGCAACGATTTATATCAGAAAGAAAATAAATTGGATAGCTGCCAAAGTTGAAACCTAAGTAATCTATAACTCTGGTGAGAACAGCTTCGTAGCATTATTACTATTTAGTAAAATAGTTAATATCAAAGCATTAAGTATAAATAACAGGTTTCTGAATGTATCACAGTTCAAAAAAAAAAAACTCGTTGACTCGTTAAACCTTATTAAACACTCATTTGTGGTAATGTGCTTGAAACGATTTATATTCGAAAAGAAAACAAACTGGATAATTGCCAAGGTTAAATACAAGCAAGTTTACTACCACAAAAAATATTATTCTCATTGAGAATGACGATTCACACATGAGATTTGGGTGACTCAAATACCTTACTATGATCCAAAAGTAAGGTGAATTTTATAATACAACGCAAGTTATTTATTCATCCAAAATTATTTTGTCTCGTTCCTTTTTTCAGTCTTCGAAATAGTTTTTATATCTAACTTATATTTGATATGTATCTTTTTATATCTCTTGAATGGCTTCTATGGAATGAAACAGACATACGGTGCTATATCTGGTGCTTGTGGAATGGAATTTGATTGATTTTTAACGAAAAATTATTAATTCTTAATAATTATTTTATTATTTTTAATATAGTTTTTTGGATTAATTATATTAATAATTTAATTTTGCATCAAGTTATAGTGATGGAAAAACCATGAATTGTTGTCTGGGCATTTTTTTCGAATAGATACTAATATTTAATCGGCGATAACTCAGTACAAGATCCTTGAACTCTTTCTGAATGCGGTTCAACTTTAACTGCACCTCTACCTTCAATAAAGTACCACTTATAAATATTTTTTTTGTTATAAACACTTCATATTTCTCTAACACTTCATATTTCTCTAACTCTTCATATTTTTAGTGCATCAGGAAAAGAAATTTCGTTTCTTAGACAAAATGTAATGCAAATTATTTGCTCGATAAATTTATCCATTTTAAAAAATAGTCCAAACAATTTAACAATTACAAAGGGTGATATTATTTATATATAGCTTAAGAAGTGAAACGATGTAAAATTTCTGTTAGATCAATTAATTAATATCAATTAAATAAAAAAGGATTTTATCGATATGAAAAGCGTGTGAATTTTTTAAACAAAAGTCACTTTATTTTCTGACCCTACTATTATTCAAAGGAAACAAAAAATGTAATACAATCGGTAACAAAAAATTCTTGAAGAAATAATTTCAATAAATATATAACAATAATAAATAAGATAATAACGAAAATAATTACTATGGGCCACCAAGTGTCTCTAGGGAGTTCAAATTCATACTGAAGACGCTCAACTGTTCGCCTACTTCCTCTGCAAAAAGAGGAAACCAATAGCGTTGCCGATCGAAATACATCATACATCATACGAAATACATTCATACATATGTTCACATATGAAAATTTGGATATTTTCAAAAACAAACTGAAAATTGCAAATACTTCGAAAATCGATTTTGTACTAAGGCATGTTTTTCTTAATGTATTTCAAGGTCTTTCAAATGCTTATTTTTAATTCTTGAATAAAACATAGAATTTGTGTTGATTTTAAAAAACTTTTATTGATAATTGAAGCATAGGGTTAACATATTTAAACACGAAAGACAATATCTGCCAAATGACCACCTCTTACAGCTCCAGAGACTTCCACTCTTTTGTCAAAATTTTGGATTAGGTTTTGGTATAACCGTGGCTCTATCTCACCAATGACTCGAATAATTTCATCCTTTAGTTCGGCAATCGATTGCGGATTGTCCTTATAGACCTGGCTTTTCACTTAACCCCACAGAAAATAATCTAACCTTGTCAAATCTCATGATCTTGGTGGCCAATTAACATCACCGTTTCTTGCAATAATTCCTCCAGGAAATTTTTCTCTCAATGTTTTTCATAAATTATTAGTAGATTTTCCTCACTCCAAACGCGGCAATATTGTTTATTAACATATCCACCAGTTTCAAAATGCGCTTAATCTGAAAAGATGATTTTTGAAAAAATCATCTGTTTGTTCTTTCATCCAATTGACAACTACATGACGTTTTGAATGCGCCAGTCCCTTGAGTTCCTGAGTTATTTGAATCTTATATGCCTTCAGAGCTAAATCCTTTCATAAAATACGTTATGTTGTGGATTCAGTGAGTCGAAATTGTTGTGAACGTCGACTAATGGAAATTTCTGGGTCTTCAGCAACATTTTCACGTACCAAATCAATATACTCTTGTGAACGACTACTACGACTTTATATTGTTTTTCTTTTATCTTCCACCGAACCAGTTTCTTGAAATTTGTGAACAATTCGATTTATAGTGCTTTCAGATGGATGATTGTGCAAACTGTAAATATCACGTAATTTTCTAAAAACATTCTTCACCGAACGCCCATTTTCTTAAAATAATTCAACAATTTTAACCCGTTGTTGTATTGTGTACGACTCCATTTTTATAAATATCATACATTACACTTTTAAAATGAGACAAGACACAGACAAATTCGCCCCAACTGTGCCATCTGTGTGGTGCTAACGCCATCTATGGTTTAATCAATAATTTAAAAACCCGCTCAATTTGAAAAACCTGTTATATATCACAAAATATTGAAAGTTCGCAAAAAGAAATATAATGAGATATATTAAAAATATAAATTATATTTTCGAAATTTAATGTGATATTTCTATTGTAAAAAAATGAACTAAATTTTCTATGATTTCTCAACAGTATATATTCGATACATAGTTCATCTAATATATGATTCTGACATGCAAGGACTGCATCACGATCAAACAACCTTTTCACAAATACATAATATGCTTGCCTGAGGCCGGGTCATAAACCTAACTAAAAATAAAAAAAGAGAACATAGCAAAAAAAATTACTAGGGCAAGCAGAGGTCTAAAAGAGCACTGAAGAATCCAAAAGCGAACAAACCCAGACAGAAACAGCAGAGAAAAACAGACTAGTGAGAAACGGCATTCATATGACACAGAGTAAAAAAAAACAAATAATAAAGAGAACTTCTTAAATCAATTCTCGCTCTCGGTGTGAATATCTGCGACTTTTAGGCGAGAGTGTGAAATCCGACCACGAATTCACCCCTCAGTCACATCAGTTCGAGGCTTGTTAAGGCCGGATATCTTTGGAAATGCCTCGATGTTTGTCATTAGCCAATCGGTAATATGTGTTTTATATACTAAAAAGTAATCTCAAGGACGAGGGGGGGAGGCTGGTATTCATATATTCGTATTCAACACCTGTAAAAATAGGTAAACACTAGTATTTAAGTTTAACTAAATATATGACTACGTAATGTGAGTTTTGGTGACAATGATTACAACAATAGAAGAACTCAAGTCGTCCGAAAACGCCGGATTTAAAGAAAAATAAGTCAAATTACGCAGAAGCTGGGAATGTAATAAAAGCAAGAACGTTTAGGCGAAAGTTAATGATACAACCACGTTTATGCACAGGAACAGATTCTGATAATTCTACAATTTTGTGCTATTGTTATATTAGTGTATATTATATGATATAATATCATATTCATATCATATCATATATCATATTCATAATGTTATTAAAATTCCTAAAAGGAAATCAAAAAGCCTCAAAATTTTCACCAAAATGTATCTGGCCGCGTTGGCACAGTGTCTATGCCAATAGTCCGGCGTAGCTGGTTCGATTCCTAGTGACTGTCTGGATGTCTATTCTTTGTTTAAATGTTTTTGCATGTTTCTCGGCAAGAGTGTAAAATCGAAGAATCACCCACCAGTAACCAGACTGGGTGACTTTTGAGTAGTAGATTTTCTGCGTCGGTCATTAGCCAGTTGGCATAAGAGTTGATAGTTCAAGGGGTTTCTGATCGATGATAATCGATGGCTGACGACATGTTAAATAGTAGGTCTAGTCACGAAACAGTCTGATGCACCTGTGATTATAACATTTTCTTCTGGAGATTTAACATAAATGGAGCATCATGTTGTGGAATATCAAGTAAATATATACTTTATGGTGTTTCGATGTTATATCTATCATTATTCATGTTAATATTATCAAGCGAGAATCAAAATGAAATAATGATGATAATTGAAAGTAAGCTTGAATAAGTTATTGCACCAAAGCTTGCTACCTGATAAACCAATACTGTGTTTTATCATATTACACAACACTAAAAGTTTAAAAAAGCTATAAAAAAATATAATGTATATATTTTAAAATATAAATATTTTGTGGTGAGTGAAATTTTGTTCATATGAATTATTTGAACAAAACCAGTTAGTTTTTAGTTATAAAAATTTTTTCATTATAAAAATAAACTAAAATATAATATTGTTCCATTATGGCGCCACTCCAACCATACTGCAGAAAATTAAGTTACTGCTGACATGGCTTCCTCCATTCCTTTTGATGATTATCAGCACTGATCAGGATAACTTTTGTTTCATCAGTAAAGAGGACCCATAACCACATATCTAAAATGTAATCCCTATAGTTCCATTTCGTTTCCAGTTGCGAGCATCATGGTGTCAAGGCAATCGAAAAAACACTTTCCAAAATCTTCTGGTTTATGAAGTGGTCGCTATGGAGTCTTCTATGAAGTCTCTGGCAGAAATTAACGTATTCACCGCCACTACTGCCATACTAATGGCTATAGTCTATTGCTACTAGTCTAGGAGCGGCATTACATTATTAAATTATGGCTGTTGGTATGTGATTGCTTCTTATCCAGTTGAATTTTTTACAAAATGCAAATCTTATTACAGATCACAAGAAACCGGTTTCAATTTACATGTTGAGAGAAGTATTTTAAATTGAATCACAATGGATGACCGTTCAAATAGTATTTGAACTCGATTGAATCAGATTGTTCCTATGAGTAAAACTACTGCAATAAATCAAAATCATCCGGAAAAAAGTTGTACAGTTCAATTTTTTTCGTATTTGTCGATGACTGAAGCGCAATCCTCATCATATATAATTATCCAATATACAATAGAGCTCAAAAGTATTTTGACAAAGAAAAAAATTGACTTAATTAAAAATGGAATTGAAATACAAAAACTAATAATTTTTTTTATTAAACTATCATTTGATAGCAAATAACTTTTACAATAACAAATAACTCAGAAAAATGATAAATCAACAATATTTTGTTACACACATAACAATAATTATCAAATATAGTAATGAGTTAATCAATATTTAGTGGCATATCCGTTGGCCTTCATGGCAGCCTTACAATACACCGTTATTGAATTAACTTTTGTATTCGATCCAAAGGAATTTGGTCCCAATCATTTTTAAGAGTTTATTATAATTTCCCCTTATTCGAATATTTTTGGCATCTTACTCTTCGATCTAATTCCTCCCACAGATGCTCTATGGGGTTTAAATCCAGACTTTGACTTAGCCACTCCAGAACCTTGACTTTTTACGTTTCAGGATATCACAGGTGCTTGAATTTGTGTTTAGGGTCGTTATCTTGCTGCTACTTAACTGGCATGTTTTGTTTAGCATGTGTATATCATCACCATCACCATATATGAATCGATCCATATTACCTTCAATTCGAACTATAGCCCCAACTGCCTCAAACCATTACATTGCCGCCTCCATGTTTAAACGTTTGTATTTAAAATCCAATATCATATTTCTTGTTTTTAGGTCGTCAAATATACTTAATTCCATCAGATGACACTAAATTAAATTTGCTTTCATCGCTTCATAAAATATTGGACCACTCTGAACTTATCCATGATCAGTACAGTTTTGCAAACGCAAGATGAGCCTTCCAATTTTTCCAAGATATCAAGGGATTTTTTTGATATTATCTGATTCTGCAAAGTATGTACTTTCTAAAGGGCTAAATTTTAGTGTTTCATCGAAAGATGTTCCTAAATTAGACCTTATTTCGGCAGTAGAGTCTGTTGCTCAAAAATTACCTTTGGAAAATGTAAATGAATACAGGATCAGATTAAAACTTATCTTAGAAAAACAATTTAAAATTAAATCAAATGTATACCATGAGGAAAGGTTAGCTTTAGATAAATTAAAAGACACATCTATTAAAATATTGTCATCAGACAAAGGTAACGCCACATTTATTCTGGACACTACAGAATATAATAACAAAATTAAAACTTTAATTGATGAGGAAAATTACACTAAAATACATAAAGATCCAACATTAAAAATAGAGAGACAAATTTACAATACATTATATAAACACAAACGTGAATTTATAGATCTAGAAAGATCACAACTTACACCACATTATAGTAAACCACCTCCGTTCTATGGTCTACCAAAAATACACAAAACTAATATACCACTTCCCCTATAGTTAGTGGTATAGATTCCCCATGTTATAAACTGGCAAAATTTTTATTAAATATTTTAAATCTACTTTCGCGTAGAATAAACTCATATATTAAAAATACTTCAGATTTTTTAGATAAAATTTCGAACATTAAAATTACAAACCAGAATTTAATGGTTAGTTTTGACGTGGTGAGTTTATTTACTAATGTACCAGTTGATAAATCACTTTTAATAGTTTGAAAAATATTAGAACATCACACAACATTAAAAGATCGCACTAAACTAAACATAAATACAATTTTGGAATTATTAACTCTGTGCTTAAAAACTACATATTTTCAATTAGAAAATGATTATTATCAACAAAATTTCGGAATGGCAATGGGTTCTTCTCTTTCTCCTTTGATGAGTAATATCTTTATGGAGAAACTCGAGAATGACATATTAAATAAATTTCTTAAAAAGCCAATAATATGGCTTTGATATGTTGATGATATTTTTACTATATGGCACCATAGCATTGACGATCTAAATATTTTTTTACAATATATAAATTCTCGAGAGCCTACAATTAAGTTTACTTTAGAAATGGAGAGGGAGAATAAATTGCAATTCCTCGGCACTTTAATATTAAAACAAAAAAACACATTAAAAACTAAACACAGATAGGTATCTCAATTTCTTTTCCAATCACTCGAAATCGGTCAAAATAGGAGTAATTAAAAGTTTTTATATGACAGAGCAAAACTTGTTTGTACCGACAGTGATACACTACAAAAAGAAACAAATCACATAAAAGACATTTTATTAAAAAACAATTACCCAAAAAATTTTATAGATAAATCGATTACAACTTTTGATACCAGACAACACAGACAATTTATTGTTAACAATTAACCTGACAATTCCATATATCCGCGGTATTTCTGACACAATTAAAAGAGTAGGAAATAAATACAACATAAGAATGACATTTAAAGCAAAAAATACTTTTAGATCTCTATTAACAAAAACTAAACCCAACAACATACAACAAAACACCACAAATGTGATTTATAAAATTCCCTGCGAATGTGGCAAATTCTATATAGGTGAGACATCAAGACCATTAGATGTTAGAATAAAAAAACCTTCTTAGAAAGGGCGATTTTAATAAATCTAGAATTTGTCAACACGCATGGGAATCGGGTCATAAAATCAATTGAAATAATTCCAAAACGGTATTAAAAGATCGGCAACAAAATACAGATTTACAAAAAAATACAGAAAATATAAAATACAATATTGTTTAGTATGTCACTGTCATTAAAAACGACTTGTCAATGTAAGTATCATTGATATACACAAAAAATATATTTACTTTCTATCTTTTCATAATTTATAGAAATTGATATACTATATTTTTAGGTTCGTTTTGAAAACGGGAGGAGAATACTTCCCGAAACGTTAAAAGTTTGAATATTTTTTGAGAACATTTTTATATTTTTAAAATTTTATTCGTTAGACAAATTTATTACAAAAAAGAATCACTGAGAAATTTGTCTCCGTTTCGTTTTTTGTTTTACCCAGTGATTCTTTATTTACACAAGAACAGATATTTTGATATTTTTTGAGTTTTAGATCGTGGCAAAAAACCCAAATAAAGAAAAAAAATATATGAACACGCCACAATCATTCAGACATTACTTAGGAGGTATTACATTTCTGCGGTGGTGGCAAATGTAAACAAAGAAGTTGCAACCTGATACTTGTAACTAACGACAGCAATATTGTTCTCGAAAATACTCTATATATATATATATATATATATATATATATATATATATATATATATATATATATATATATATATATATATATATATATATATATATATATATATTCGAAAATCATTTGGTATCAAAAAATTCAGATTCAAAAAGAGAAATAGTTATCGCTTTGTTGAAAACAAAAATTTCGTGTCCTGGTATTATAAAGCAAGAAAACGCGTAATTCATGTAGCTAAATATACAAACAAACAGATGAATTTTATTTAACGATCGATAATAAATCAAAACCTCTTATCTTCGAATGTCATAAACTTTTTTATTTTCTAAATAACTGAGCGTTTATACGATACGCAAAAAAAAAAAAATTGTCTAGAATTTTATTTCTAACGAGGTGTGTACTAAGAGGAAAAAAACTATTCAAAATAATAAAAATTAATAGGATGTCAATACCAATCAAAAAATATTTTGTGATAATTTACTTAAGACATTACAACAAATTACTATTATACACTCTCCCCTAAATTCGCTCTTAGTCACAATAGGGTATAATAAAGAGACGAAAAGAGAAAAAAGGTTATTTTTTAGAATATCTAATATATATATATATATATATATATATATATATATATATATATATATATATATATATATATATATATATATATATATAAATATATGATATATATATATATATATGTATATATATATATATATATATATATATATATATATATATATATATATATATATATATATATAAATATATGATATATATATATGTATATATATATATATATATATATATATATATATATATATATATATATATATATATATATATATATATATATAATTCACTTATTCTATTGGAACCTTCGGTGTGAAACACTAAATTCGATGAGATTTATCACTAAACACCAAAACACTTTTTTTATCTTTACATTCAATCTAGATTGAATCATCTGATGATGCCAACATGATTACAAAAACGCGCATCGAGAAAATTTGAAAAAAAGTAAGTTAGAAATTATTTTTTAACTGCCTTTCTGAGAGTTTAATACCAAAATAAAAGTAACAATTGAATCAAATCAGAGTTAAACATTATCAACATCTTACAACTGAGTACAATCAAAGTTAGTTGACCATATTAACTCAATTTGACGCCAGTTGTAATGCAGATAAGTTTAAACAACTAGTTTTATCTAATTTAAACCTTATTAAACAGTCGTTTGTGGGCGATATGTTCGTACGAAACGATTTAAATTAGAAAAGAAAACAAATTGGATAGCTGCCAAGGTTGAACACGACGCAGTTCACCAACTATGATAATAACAGTGCCGTGGTATCATTCAACTTACCAAAAATAATCTAATATCACAGCATTAAATATAAACAGGTCTCTGAATGTATCACAGTAAAAAAAAAATCTCGTTTAGAACGACGTTTATCACAGGAGAATTGAGTGACGTGAGTGATAATGATCGCACTGCACAGAACTCGTTCGTAAAACCAAACGGATTCAAAAGAACCAAAAAAGAAAAACAAACCGAAATTGAACGAGCGCAGCTCCGCGGATTTTTCTGAACGTACAGCGCAAAACAAACTGAGGAGACTGATCTGGCGGACATAGTCGCAGTGATAGAAACATCGTGGTCGGACATGCGCCACACTTCGGCCAATAGCGACGGACTTCGAAATTTGAGTGAATTTTTTGAAGAGAGATCGGACACCAATCAACGGTATCTGCATTTTGTTTGATCGCCAATAAAGAACTTCAGAGATTATTATTATTGTTGTTGTTATAGCACATTGAATACTCTTGCAGCGTTTATTTTCGCTCTGTCGTTTCGGAAATACACATGATGAAGATGGCCGAAATATGTTTGGTATAAACGAGGGTGATAAGAAAAATTCTTGTTCTAATATGACAGTCAAAGGAAACAATTAATACTTCTTTTAAAATACTTTATTTCATATTTTTTGATGATGACTTTTCTAAAGAGTTGTCCATTACCATTTTTCGAAATAATGTGTCCAGGAAACCTTTCTTGCAATAAATCGAATGTTTTGCGAGATGTGTCAACAAGTCTTGTTGAAAGAAAATAGTGTTTATATCAGTTCTAAAAATATTCTGTTAGCATTTAGCTTTATTATGTTAGCTCCTTTAGCGATCACCACAGTAACACGCGCTGTTGAATCATGTATACTTCCATAGTAAATTGACAGCATTGACATAATGTACTGAATACAGCAGTCTCTGAGTGACATTTACATTTCAAACTCTGTTGCCGCTATTACGTTTCAAAGTTCTAACACTCTTACAGGAAAACTCATTATTTTTGTACATTTTTCTTGAGAAAGTTGTAGTCATACAATGTTAGGAAAATAGAATAACACAAATAATGAATATTTTCAGCAAAAATTATGACGCCAAAATTAAGCCTTAATTGTGCTTCGTTCCATAAAATATTTCCCTGATATGAAATTATAACTACAAAATAACTGGTACATGTTTATTGTCCTACCAGTTTCCTGTAACAATGTTTTGGAACGGATGAGATATTGGAACCAGACAGAGCCTTGTGGGTGTATTAATTTCTTGAATAACGGGTGCGTTTGTTCGCCTGACTGTCCACGGAATGCGGAAGATCAGTTTCCAGTACAAAAGTTGAAAATAATTAATGTGCTTAAGGTCTTGTCTTGTTTTTCAATGGTCCAAGCTTCAACAGGGTTTAGCAATACTGGAAAATTTAAGATTGTTACTATCTGTTTTTTTGTGTTCTATGGTATGTCCCTATAGCTCCAGATTTTCTGCAAATTTCGCATTGTATTTCTTACGATTTCGAATTTTCTTCTAATCTCATAAGTGTTACCGCCTTTCTTCGATAGTAAAGCCCTAAGATAGACGAATTGGCTAACTACCTTACATTACCCTATTTGACTGATGTTCGGCATGTCGTTGCTTTGATTCAATCTAGTGAATGAAATCAGCAGAAAACTCAAAAATGATGAGAAATCAAGAGAAAATTACAACTAATCACCAAGTCACTTGTTTTGCTAATCAAATTGAATCATCTTCTGATGTGTGCGGGACACGTGGCGAAAATGTCAGAAAATCGAATACCAAGGAAAATCATGGAGAGGCGAATAGAGGGTATCAGAAGAAGTACTAGATCAATGACACAATGACAAGAAAATGTAGGAAGAAATGCTAAAGAACTAGTGCACATCAAAAAGGTGATGGAGCCAAAATCATTGGTACGTCCTAACAAACGGTTAATGATAAAAAAAATTCACGGATCCTAGATATACTGATATTGTGGAGCTTGTTTAATAATACCTTATCAGCTTGGGCTATTTACTAAGATAAGTAATGCGATACAACCATGCTATATCTTGCAAAAGGACTAAGGATATCATTTGAGGATTGGACCAGGAGTTTTCCCCTACGGGACTTCTTTATCAGCTATCGCTTCGTAGAATTATCACCGATATCGGTTGCATTAACATCACTTGAATCATGAACATTCATAAACATTCGATGGGTTGCACGGTGTAGTGAGTACAGAACACAACAGAACACAACTAGTGAGAACAGACACAACTTAACAATCTCTCCCAAATAGTTAACAACATATGTAATATGACAATGTTACGGTAAAATATAATTCTCTTTGGATTTCTCAGTTTTAAATACTTTGTAAGTATTGCTTAGCCAATTTCCTTAACTACGAATAATATACAGCCGAATCAATTCATCTGCCTAACAGTAAGAAGTCATAATAATGATTTGTTCCATACGCTCCGGCCGTTTGTCTTTTCTCCGTTTTTAATTAGTTTGGTAAAGTGTATATATGCATTTGAAAGCCATTTTCTTATTTTACAAAACTATTGGCATTATTTTAAAAATTTGGACCGGATCCATTACTTGAGGAAAAAATTAATGTTGTTTCCTAGGTCAAAAATAAACAAAATAAAGTATTTACATAGATTATTCAAATTACTCCAACTTAATAAAACATAATAAAAGTGAATTAGTCCCTCTAATTGGCCTGTATTTTATTAGCTATTGAGCAATATTGATGTTGTTCTTCTCCAGAAGAAACTGAAGTCAGATTAATGATAATTTAGGACTTCATAGAATATTCAACGGATTGTTGTAGAAGATGGGAAAAGTTTCGAATTATGATCATTCTAATTTAAATTTTTAACTAAAATACTATAAAAAGAATGCCCTATCATAAATATCCTTTCAGTCATGCAAATTGATACCATGCGACTTATTGATGTAAGGATTTATTAAGTCTTAAGTCCATCTGAATGATAATTTTTGAAATCAAGGCGGAGATCCAACAGGGTTAGTAATACTGACCAAGATCTTGACATAACAGCCATCAAACATTTTGTCAAAGGAACAGAGAAGTGTGTATATGATAGAGTACAAAAGCAAATAACGCTCCATGAAATTCAAGCCGATATGATATTTAGTTCTGTTTTGATAGCTTTCGAAACAGAAAAATTTGATTTTTTTGTTATTTCGAAAAAAAAAACAAATTTTGTCAGTTGATTGAATCACTCTTTGGATGAAAAAACCGCGCAAACCGAAGAAAAGTCAAACAACTATGGTTCACGTTCATGGTATACATGGTTCATAAGTGTTTTACTAAGATTCGATGTAGCCGAACTAACAGGTATGACGCTCCGTGTACAAGATACCCCATTGAGCTCACTACTGAGGAAAAATTGTTAACAAAATCCATGATATCGTGTGGGCCGATCGCAGAGAGAATGTTAGAGAGATTGTTGAGATAATAAGTATTTTTTACGAATGCTTATGTACGCGTTTGTAAAACTTGGATTCATCATTACATGATGAATCTAGAATGAATGAATAGCGAAATAGCGGGATTTACCTATCGAACATACCCTGAAGAAAGCAAGAACACTTTCATTGGTCGGAAAGGTCAAGGATACTGTTTTCTGGGATTCGATTTCTACATCGATTATGTAGATAAGGAAACGATAATCACAGGAAACCATTAAATTATTAATTATTGAAATTTCACGAAGAGCTAATAAAATGCCCTCAGTTGCCGAAGAAAAAAGTGCTGTTTAAAAAAAGCTGCACTCCGATAATGCGGTACGAATTAATGTTAATCATAATTAATCCACCCTATTCTCCGATCTAAACCCTTTCCAACTTATTTCTCTTTCGAAATATTTAGAAATTGAGGGTTGGAAAGAAAATCCTATCAATTGGAGATATATTAAAAGGCTTGTATGTGCAAAGTTACAAAAGGAGTGTATGGAGCTAAAAAGCAGCGTACGTTGAAAATTAAATCAATTTTACATCAAAAAAATATTTGGTTTAAAAGTACCTGAGTTTAGATTATCTGGCAGCTTTTTTCTTTTAAGAAAAAATTGTTACTCTTTCAATGTATATATATATATATATATATATATATATATATATATGTATATATATATATATATATATATATATATATATATATATATATATATATATATATATATATATATATACAGATATATATATATATATATATATATACAGATATATATATATATATATATATATATATATATATATATATATATATATATATATATATATATATATATATATACATATATATATATATATATATATATATATATATATATATATATATATATATATATATATTTATATAACGCAGTAAAGCCGTGACCAAAATTACATCTACGTCTTTAACATATTACTTAAGTTGATCAAAAGATGACAGAGGTTAAGATGAAGATGTTTTAGGTAACAATGGTCAATATACAACTGCTTAAAATTGATTTTTAATATTAAATACATTATCATTTAGTTAGTGTCATTTATGAAACAACGTATAATCTGAAAGATGTAAATCTCCTCTATAAAACGAGACCACCATCATTGGAATCGATTAACGGATTGTCAAGTTCGTCAACTCGTCGCAAAAACACAATGGAACAAAGAGTTAATATTAAATTTTGTTTCAATCTTGGTAAACAGAAAGAATGTCTACAGAAATATTTGAATGTAAGAAAAAAGTTTATGGTGATGATTGCTTATCTCGTACACGTGTGTTAAAGTGGTATAAGCGATTCCAGGACGGTCATGATACTTTGGAAGACCACCCAAAACCAGACCAGCAAAAAAATAAAAATCCCCATGAGTTAGTGGAAAAAGGGCGTGAAATGATCATCTACGATCATATCGACCTAAAACATGATTCACAAAATATCAAGCACCGGGAAGTTGTTTTTTTTGCAGGATAATGAACCATCTTACAGGACCGTCACTGTTTATGAATTTTTGGCAAAAAAACAACTATGCGCTTCAACATCCTCCGTATTCGCCTGATTTAGCCTAGTGTAAGAATTTCCCCGTTCCAAAGCTCAAACCGGACATAAAAGGAACGTTTTATGACAGTGTTATACAAGTCCAAAAAGCCGTGACGGAGGTCAATGAAACGGGTCCGAAAAACGACATATATCATTATCATTGGTTGAACGTGTCCAGCGGAGTATTGATGCGGAAATGATGCATTTTGAAACAACTAAACACTAAATCACTCTGGAACTTCTGGACGCGCGTTTCTCTAACCATGCTAGCTTGTTAAGAGATGATTCAATAGCTGTAAAATAAGTTATTATGATATAGTTTGATTGGATAATCTCCCTATGATGTTAATATGGTGTGGAAAAAGTGACTTGGGTCATAGGTAACGGATGGATTGCTCAGACACGTCAATAGGGCGCTTCAAAACTTAAAACTGGGTGGGCACTCGTCCTAAAACCGCCCTTTAAAATTAGAAAGAAAGTCAATGTCTACACTGATGAAGAAAAAAATGTAACTCAAAACACCTGTAAGATAGTGGTACTAAGAAGCGAGGTAAAACATAAAAACCGAACATGGTCGATAATAGGAGTAGCAGATTGATTAATAACGAGTGTTTGTGAAACACAAAAAGCGTGATTGTCGGTAGTTTTGATCTTGATAACTTTCACGTATCACACGTCCCTAGGGAAAGTCACAATAAGTAGGTCATAATTGCCCTGGAGTACTAAACCAGACAACCAAACAGGAAAGCTTGTAGACACATATCGTAGCTTGTAGACAGTGAAACACATATCCATCGTAGCATTTAATTGTACCTATTAAAAATCTAGACAACGAACAATTTACTAGCTTAAGGTTACAGTTGTTGGTTATGTATGGTTATGTTACTAACTAACGAAAAGTAGTACTAACATGTTTACCCTCAAACCTCGCTTAGGCCAGCAAAGCAGATCGGAAGCGTTATCAGATCTTAAGGTTACGAGTTCAATCGCCACTTGGAACCAGTGGTAAACAAAGGTACACATCACTGTCAAATGTTGAGAAAAGAAAACTTTGTAGTGGTAAATCATGCCAACGCAAAACATAACGCAGAATTCCCGCGAGAAGCTCGCTCAAATACTCAAAGATTTACATCCCAAGTAAATCTAATCGGGCTAAAGTCTGCCACACCGAACGAAAACGCTATTAGATCCTATGGTTACGAGTTCAATCGCCACTCGGGCACAGTGAAACCAAAAGCAGGCAGCAATGTGACGTGTCGACAAAAGAAAACGATACCTTGGCGAATTACACCAATACGGAACGTAACATATTTTTTTCTTTTTTTTTTTTTGGTTTTTCGCCACGATTTAAAACTCAAAAAAATATCAAAAATATCTGTTCTTATGTAAATAAAGAATCACTGTGTAAAAAACAAACAACCACACGGAGACAAATTTCTCAGTGATTCTTTTTCGGTAATAAATTTGCCTAACGAACAAAATTTTAAAAAACAAAAAAATTCTAAAATAAATACAAACTTTTGAACGTTAACGTTTCGGGACGTCTTCTCCTCCCGTTTTCAAAATTTCAATCATTCAGACAATACGGAACGTACCGCAAAACTAACGCAAATAATTCGCAGATATAAACTCATGATTTATTTCTCGTGTAAATCCAACCTGGCTAAATAAAGCCTGCGACACCGAACTGAAACGCTATCTAATTCTAAGGTTACGAGTTCAATCGCCACTCGGGCACAGCGGAACCAAAAGCAGACATCACGGTCCAGTGTCGCCAAAAAAGAAACGTTTCCGAGGCGACTCACGCCAACGCGAAACATAAAACAGAACTAATGGGAAAGACTCGCATATATAAGCTTCAGATATACTTTTCTAGTAAATCTACGTAACCTGGCTAAAGTCAGCGACACCGAATGGAAACGCTATCAGATCCTAAGGTTACGAGTTCAATCGCCACTTGGGTACAGCGGACCGAAGGCAGATGGGATAGCCAAGTGTCGATAAAGGAAAGGACACTTAGATAAACTCTAAATTTACTTGGCGCGTAAATCTAGATAAACTTAAAATGGAGAAGATGATATTTCTCCTCAAAGGTAAGATAAAACTAACATTAGCACAGGTACTGAAAAAGTAACAAAAGGAATGAGAAAATGACGTTTTCGAAAAACTGAGGGAGGCTTTTGAAGGATGAGCAAAAGTTATATAAACAAAACAAATAGCCTGACATTATATATAATAATAGGAACATAAAGGGTCATGAGTTGAAAACATCTGCATCGAACTATGGTCATCCCCCGAAACATCGGAAGATCCACTAAGAGGTAACAAATCTTTGCAAACCCTTTTGCAACAACTTTTACAACACTTTGTTATAACGCTTTTTTTTGCAAACACTTTGGAACAACATTTTTAAACTTTTACGACTTGGCTAGAATGTTTTGGTCCAGCCACCATACTATCCAGGGCTTATGCCCTCCGACTGTCATTTATTTAGATCAGTTCAAAATAGATTAGATGCTAAAATTTTTAATTCTTAAAACAGTTGAAGAATTATCTGGATCAGTTCTGAAACATCAGAGCTTCTATTAGTGCGGTATTATGCAGTTACCGGAAAGATAAAGAAAGGTCATCGAACAGACCGACACTTATCACATTTATTAAATGTAATTTTTAGTAAAAATAATTTTTCTTACATTTCCTACAAAGAAAAAAATTAGACGAATTTTTATATCAATCCAATAGATTACGTTTTAGTAAAAAGACACATGCAGGAGTCACATTTGACCGGGCGATTATTTGAAAAACACTTTTAAATAAGAAAATAAATAACAAAAAGGTACAGGAGATTATAATCTATGTTCCTTTTAACCTTAACAGTAAGGGCATCACATTCTCTTCGAAGTTATGTGAAAAAATACGTTGAGCGCCTGTTCATCTTTTCGAATCGATAGTCTAATGCACTTTATCTACTTATTAGTCTGGCTGATAAACTACTATTTTTATTGTACGTGTAGTGCAGCTATAACGAATAAACAACGTACCGGTTTGAACCACTATTTAGTGATTTCAACTTGTCGAACGTTGACGTTAAATGAAACTGGTGAAGTGATATGATGACCCCGAGGACAAAAGAAGAAGAAATTGCTATACACTTTCAAGTTTTGAAATATCAACTTATTTAAAATCAATACATAATTAATTGTTAAATACGAGGAGTGTAAATAAAGTAGTGAGATTGATTTTTTATATTTTTTACAAATCAAATTAGAATTCTAAATTGTCAGTTTTAAAATAGTTACCTAAAGAAGCCACACAGTGCTACAAACGCTTAGCCCACTTTTCATAGGAGTGCTGAAACTCACGATACTGGAATCGTGTTCAGCTTATCGGTTACAGCTTTTTCAAGCTTGTCCAATGTCCCAAAATGGTGTTCTTTGAGGTGAATTTTCAGTCTTGGAAAATGAAAAAAACAAAGCCGCAAGTCTGGTGAATAAGGGGGCCATGGAGCCACAGTGATGTTTTCATTTGCCAAAAACTCGTTAATTGAAATAACTGTGTGTCAAGGTGCATTGTCGTGACGCAGCGCCCAGGTTTTCTTAATGTTTGGTCTTATACGAATGACCCTTTTTTGCGTTGTTCAAGAACCTCTCGGTAAAAATTATAGTGTTCCATTTGGCCTTGAGGCACAAAGTCCTTATGGACGATCCCCTGGCCATAAAAAAAGCAAATCAGCATGCTTTTGATTTTATTATTTGCAAATCCTGGCTTTTGGTCGGGATGAGGTGGGAGTGTGCCATTCCTATAAAATGTGCCATTCCTATGCATGCCACCATGCATAGTAAACAAGATGCTTAACAGTTTCAGATCCCTTGGGTGTAACATTAGCATTAAGATGCACTATTTACACGGCTACTTAAACGTAGTTTAACTTAGTTTTCCTCAAAATTTAGGAGACACCAATTAAGAACAACGTGAACGATTTCACCAAGATATTAAAACTATGGAGGACCGCTATCAAGGCCAGATGGGATACGCATATGATGGCAGATTATTGCTGGAGTTTAAAAAGGGACTGTTCCAAATGCATCCAAGAAAAGAAGGAAAAGAAACTTGTGAAGTGTTCAGAGATTAATTGGTTTCCACCACTTCAAGATACATTCCTAACGATTCGAATCGTAGCTTCCAAAATAAGAAGGCTAGTTATTTTATGCTAGTTATATTTAATAATAAGAACATTCAAGATAAATTAATTAGAAAACATAAGTTTAGAAAATTGTTCAAAGATTCTTCGACTTTTCAAAAGGATCAGAACAAAAATAAATTGCCCAATTAACACGAGGGCTGGACAAAATTTTGAAAAAAGTGGACATTAAGGTTGTGTACAAACCATATAATAAATAAAAAGAAGTCCTGGCTATTCCAAACGATAAAGTAGATCAACATGAAAAGTCCGGGATTCAAGAAATTAGTTGCCAAGATTGTGATCGAAGGTATATTGGGTAAACAAAAAGATCCATATTAACAAGATATAAAGAGCACATTGCCCACATTAGATATGGGAGAAATGAAAAATCTTGTGTTTCCCAACATGCAATCGGACATGACCACAATATATATATATATATATATATATATATATATATATATATATATATATATATATATATATATATATATATATATATATATATATATATATTAGTAATGTAAGACTGGTTAAAAGTGTAAATAACAATAGGGCTTTGGATGCATATGAAAGCATTCAAATAGAAAAATGTAAGAAAATCATGAACCGAGATAAAGATTTATACCGTTCAGTCAACTTTTTCAATTATTAATGTAAGTAAACTTTACGGTTCATGATTTTTACAGGCTTCATTAGATAGGGTTATCATATAAATAGAACATAGTTTAGTTTTAGAATTAGATTAAATCATTTCCTTATCATGCTAACATGGTTAGCGAAACATGCGTCGAGAAGTTTTTGAATAAGTGATTTGGTATTTAGTGGTAAATCTCTTCGAGTTTAGTATTTTCAATGATATTCAAATCTGGAAAGGCACTTAATCCGTTATAATGTTTGCAAAATGAATAGTTACCTTTTTTCTTTGTAGCCAATACTCGCCCAAACCATGACAATTCCTCCTCCCATGTGTCGTCTCGATCAAATTTTTTCTTGCTTTCTGAGGTCATGAAAATTAAAGAAAAAACCATCAGGCTTATCTAAATTATTTTTTCTTGTTAGAAAACATGATTTGCTTCCATCACTCAGTCGATGATATAACCTTCTTAGCAAAATCCATGCGGGTTAATTTGCAACAAGTATTTAATGCTGGTTTCCTTTTCTATTTTTTTCTTAGAATATTTTCAGACCTTTTTAATAACCTTTGGAATTCCTAACTCTTGTTTGCACTTAAAGGTCCTTGCAGCTTTACAGGAATTCGATGCAATCCTCAGAACGAGTTTTTTTTCTTTTCTCGGTGGATCAGGTCTATTAGGTAAACCGGGCTCCCGGCTGAACTATGAGTCGTCTTTTTTCTTCTGGAAAACTCTTATTTTTTCCCATAATCAATCATATTCATGTATGTTCATCCATGTTTGCATTCTTCGATTGATTCTAACCATATTTTGTGAAACATATCCAATGGTTTACCGATATTTGCTAAAACTTAACTAAACTAAACCTAAAAACCTTAAACTAAAACTAAAACTTAACTTGTAATGTAAACAAAATTTATTTAAGTTTTTTTGGAAAAATTGAATGTCTAATCTTTTTTCATTTTACAATATTCCTAAGACAAAATACCTCTATTCTTCTATGTGTCATAGAAGACGAGACTTTTACATTTTTTGTTTTAATGGAATTCGGCGTTTTAGTTACGTTTTAGTAATAACGTCATAAAATTCAATTAAATGGCAAATATTGTTCTAGTATAGCTTTTAAACAGTTTGTATATGATACAGAAAAAAAGAGTGCAGTTCTTTTATAATTAAATAGGAAAAAATATTTTTATAATGTATTATTTTGACTGTCCAAAAAAAATGTGAATATCCAATTACCAGTTAAAGTAGATAGATGACCTAGGCGCTCTAGACAATCACGACGTAGAAATAAATGAGCTAAACGATCAATTATTTGGACTTTGTGAACTGTTAAATTGTGTAGTACGGTGTTTATTAGAACATAAAGTAAAACGAAAATTATTTTTTCTAGACAGGAATCGATAAACATGATCTACGTTTTGGGCGCAAGTGACAAAAACTCTTTTTTAGCGAATAGAATTTATGTGCAAACATTCCCTAATGCCGAACGTCATCTATGCATTAGCGTTTATTATACGACTGAAAGAGTGATTTGAAAGAACTGGATGTGTCGATTACGAAAAAAAACTTGGAAAAGCAGAAAATAACTATGACTGCAGAGAACGAATATTTGATTCTTCAAGCTGTAATTAAAAATCCGCATATATCATGCAGACAGATAGAAAACGAGATAGGCGTTGAAAAATTCACAATTGATTCAAGAACTAACTCAAAATGATTTCGATCGAGGGCTTGAATTTTATAACTGGACAATAGAATAAATAAATAAGAACCTAACTTTTTCAAATATATTTTATTCACGGATGAGGAAATTTTCCACAAAAATGGGTATTTCAACCGACATAACTTCCACTATTACAGTAGTAAAAATCCAAGATTCATTATCCTTTTACATCATCAGCATAGGTCTCTTAATGTGTAGGCTGGTATTATCGGAGATCGCCTCCTAGGCCCATATTTTTTGAAAATAGAGTTAATGGTGATGGTAAGTTTTTTCAGTTTTTGCAAAATAATTTTGAAGAGTGAATTGAAGAACTGCCTTTAACTGTAGCGAGACGAATGTTTTTACAGCTAGACGGTGCTCCTCCGCATTTTAGCAGGCAGGTGAGACAATATTTAAACACGAATTATGAAAATAAATTAATTGGTGGGGGAGCTCTGGTACCGTGGCCAGCTAGATCCTCGGATTTATCAAAACTAGATTTTTTCTCATGGGGTTTTGTTGAAGAACAAGTTATCAAATGCCACCCACCAAAATAGAGGATATGTAAATTAGAATAAGAAACGTGTTTATGAATATTAATGAGGTAATGCTCATTACAGTCAATAATTGTTTTAAACATAAGCTTAGATTATGTTTTTTGTATTTGTATTGCACAAAATGACATATTGAACATTTAGTTAAATGATGGTAGTGATTTATTCTCTATAAATGTTTGTACTATGTTACTAAATGTTACTCTATAATAATTACTTTCTGATCAAATCTTAAAACATGTGATAAAAATAACACGAAAAATCTAAGAATGACATGTTTAAGAAAAATATAAGTGATTTGTCTTAGGAATATTGTAAAATGAAAAAATATTAGACCGAGAACCGACCAAAAAACTGAGATATCATTTTTTTTTCATTTATCTCAGTTATCCTGGACACTCTGTATAACGTAGACAAATTTTGTTTGCATTAAAAGTTAAGTCATAGGTTTATTAATAAACCTACCAAAAATGATAATCCTACATCAAAAAATATATGATATATGACACGGCAAAATAGAGTCTGCAACTCCGATATTTTTTACAATATGCAGATATCGGTAAGACTTCTTAAATGTGCCTTCAAAATGCTAAATTGGGGCACTAAAGGTATAAAAAGTCAATGGCGAAAAACTCAGCCAGCTATTTTTTGCGGACGGTGTGGTCTTGATCAGAAATGAAATGATGCTGCAAGAACTATTTGTGGTATGTGGAAGAGTGGGTTTGAGGATCAACTTAAAAAAAACAAATTCATGACAAACCTTGAAAAATTATGATGAAAGAACTATAGGTGGTAGAGTGGGTTTGAGGATCAACTTCAAGAAAACCAAATTTATGACAAACCTTGTCCCATCAAATTATCCCAAAATATCCGGAGAACAAATAGAACTAGTTTCATCATCATCATCATCATCAGCCCGTATCGATCCACTGCAGGATGAAGACCTCTTCAGCATGCTTCCAACCTTCACGGTCCTGGGCTTCCCTCTGCCACTCGGGCCCAATATACTTAACGATGTCATCAGTCCATCGTGCTTTCGGTCTTCTTCGCGGACGTTTGCGATCAAGCGGTATCCACTCCAGGATTGCCTTGGTCCATCTGTCGTCCCATCGCCTCGCTATATGGCCTGCCCATCTCCATTTCAACTGTTTTACTCTTCCAATGATGTCACAGACTTTTGTTTGTTCCCTGATCCATGCGCAGGACTTTCTGTCTCGTCTTGTAATGCCAAGCATACATCTTTCCATTCCCCTCTGTGCCACCCGAAGTTTTTGAATTGATTGCGATGTGAGTGTCCAGGTTTCACTTCCGTATGTCATAACGGGTAGAACGCACTGATCGAATACTTTTCTTTTCAGGCAAAGTGGGAGTCTGCTCTTAAACACTATGTTGAGCCTACCAAATGCCTGCCAGCCACATTTAACACGCCGTTCCACCTCCCGGGCGGTATTCCCCTCCATGGAAATCCTCTGCCCAAGATATACAAAGCTGTCCACAATCTCTAAATCCCTTCCTAAAACTGAAATTCTTCTGTCCTGAGCGAAGTTATTGAACATAACTTGACTCTTGTTCAGGTTTATTTTCAAGCCAAATGGTTCGCCAGCCCTTTGCAGTTCTTGTATGCGTCTTTGCAGCTCCTCTGGGTCTTGTGAAATGAGAATAATATCATCTGCAAATCTAAGATGGTTTAAGTTTGCACCATTGATCTTTACCCCATCCTGTTCCCAATCCAGTTTACGGAATACTTCTTCAAGGCCAGCCGAGAAAAGAATAGGCGATATTGCGTCACCCTGCCGTACACCTCGTTCTATATTAATTCCCACTTCAAGATCATCAAGGTGAATTGTGGCTGTAGCTCCATCATATATCGATCCTAATAGGTTTACATAGGCTCTCTCTACACCTTGGCTAAGCAGTGCATCCATTATCGCATGCTTTGAGATGGAATCAAATGCTTTTTCGTAGTCGATAAAAGCCAAGCACAGTGGCATGGTGTATTCGTTGTGCCTTTCTATGACCTGCTGTACAACCTGGATGTGATCCATTGTACTGAATCCACTTCTGAATCCTGCTTGTTCTCTTGGTTGTGCGTCATTCAGTTTTTTTAATATTCTTTTAGAAATTATCTTAGTGAAAACTTTGTACATCACTGATAGGAGGCTTATGAAGAACTTTAACTATGAAGAAGCTATAGAAGAAGAACTATGAAGAGCTTTAGAACTAGTTTATCAATACATATATCCGGACCAGGAAATAAGTATCAACGGTAGAGATCCAACATTTCCAATTAGAAGAAGGCTAAATGTCACCAGGGCAACATACGGAACCTTAAGCGATGGATTTAAAAGTGGCAGTTCCATCGGTCTGAAAAGAAACACATTTAATCAATACGTGCTCCAGATTTCAATTATGGAATGGAGATTTGCAACCTAATATTAACATAAGCTTATAAATTGAGGGTTGCGCAAAATCCTATGGAAGCGCAATGCTGGGCATAATTTCAGAGATAGAATAAGCAATGAAGATATACACCAATATACCGGTATCACAAATGTCGTTACTCACAAAGCTGCTTTAAAATGGAAATGGGCAGGACATATCGCTGGGCTGAGAGACACAAGATGGACACGTAAATTGCTGGAATAGAAACCAAAGGCTGATATACCTCATATAAGAGAACAGCCGCCAATACGATGGTTCGATGATATTAAAAGGATATAAAATAACTGGCTACAGGCAGCTCGGAATAGAGGGCGAAGTTATCTTCTAGGGAAGGACTATGTACAACAATAAATGCAAAAGGCTGGTTTATGATGATTTGAATAAATTATATGGGTTTAGCGCTATGAAAAGAAGAAGATAAAGAAGGAATAGAAGAAGAGGGAGGTAGAGAACGGGGACGAGGAGAATATATATATATATATATATATATATATATATATATATATATATATATATATATATATATATATATTTCTAAGTCACGACTTTTCACAGACTGAACGAATCGACATCCGGAATGATTTAGAAACATTCCGAATACCGAACCTCAATTTCACAACTTTCTACCGAATTTCACAACTTTGGCATAAACCGTTTCGAAAATATTGCGAAAAAACATCTTCAGAGTTCCCCCTTTAAGAAGCAATTTTTAGGGCAATCTATAAACACAAAAGCCAGCAATTGATACAAAGGAATACTAACAATTATAATGAATGAGATATTAAGTGTGATCAGAGAGGAAAACCAGAAGCAGGCAGAAAGAAGTGAAAAAATATATAGCAAACAACTATTAACAACTGAATTCCAATATATCCTTGTATGAAAAGATAGAAAGATTTTGATTAATAATATCGCTTCCTTGTGCTCCCAACTGAACACACATGCTGCAAGGTTAATCAGAAAAAGCTTTTTAAGCTTTTTATTGTACATAATCATTTGTGTAAATATGCTTCTTGGACTGTTTTCGTCGCTGGCAATTAACATAATTGAATTTGTAAATATCTGAAACATATTCAGGTTAAGGCTCAGTTGATCCAAACAATTATATCTCAAACTATCTTAACACATATGCAAATAAAAATAAAATGCAATCTTTATTGCTTAGGCATATAGATTAGCCATTAATACCGTTAGCGTTCACAGTTTAAGTGCTGACCCTTTTATAGAGTATACACATACGAAAGTCAGATACTTTTTAAACTATATATTGTGATTTTCTCAGCGAAAATCGATTTATTTTGCAACGTATTATCTTTTTAGTTTTATATACTTCGACAAACAACTTTTCCAACTTTTTTATGCCTTCCACAAAGTACAACTTGTCGAATTCTGCAAAACAGTCCTCTGTTTGGGCAATGATCTTTTCATTTGATGCAATTTTTTTTCAACCAGCTATTTCCGCAGGTTTGAAAAAAAGAAGAAGTCAGAGCCATCAATTAGTAGCGCAACTTAACCAATTTTGATGTTGCAACGACGGACTAAGGCGTGGATGCATTATAATAGTAAAACAGCAGTAATTTAAGTCTTTTTTCCAGTAAATGAGGGTTTTTTTAACAAACAATTATTTGTGTGAAATTTGAACAATAACGCTACAAAATATTCCACTGCCTTTAAACGTGTAAAGTCCATTATTTCCATTGTTCCTTCATTTCTGGTGTGTAGTCCAAGTTTCATAGACAGTTTCGAATTGTCGCATAAGCTCCATTTTTTACCTGTTTAGCAGTGAGATCAGAGCTAGGTTGGGAGTAGAACTAATCATCAGTAAAATAGCAGAGAGACAACTTAGTTGGTTCGGAAACCTTACAAGGATGAATGAGGATAATTTAGTAAGGCATATTGGGGAAAGAAAACGGTAAAAAGGAAGGTTAAAAAAGAGTTGGAATCGATAGACTGGTGACATACTAAAGACCAGAGAAACTACAGGGAAGGAGACTCAAGGAAAGGCACGGAATATAAACGACCAGGGACTCTTTCGCAAAGCCTACAACTCCGACACCTAGCGGTAAAAGGGAAACTAATAATAAACCTTATACAGAGTGTAAGAGAAATAACTTTCGTAAATTTAATCAACGATTCTTCACATCATTTGAAAGAAAAAAGTTCCTTGTAACAAGGGTCCAAAACTTAAGGGTCTCCGCGAAAAAGAATTGCAAAATAATTAACTCACCAATCGAAAAGCTATGATAAAAATTTAAGCAAATATGTGAAAAATTATATTTGGCAAATATTAATTTATTACTATCTAACAAATAAACTGCAAATAAACTAACGAACATTGTTAAAACATTTTTTTTTTATTAAAAATAGTGCCCTACATCAGCTACGAACGATGAGCCAACGTCTCAATATCCTCACAACAAAGACTGATATGGCCTGTACAAAACTAAAACCGTTGCACGTCATCGATGACGCTATATGTATCCATATGTAGTTTATATTTAGGTACTCACAGTATGATTTTCAATTTCAGGACAGCGTGTAACTTTCACTTCCTTACATGAGCAATAAAAGAGAAACAACTGTTTGATGGATGCCGTATGTCATTGTGCAACATATTGAAAGAAGTTGGTTTTAAATGGAAAAAAGAAGATCCAAGACGAGAGCTTATGGACCTTCCCAATGTTATCCTATAACTTATAGATTTCTGGGAGGTTATATAAAGGAAAGAAAAATAGCTTTGATCACGAAAAAAAAAGAATCAAGCTCACAAAAGATGAAGTAATGAAATGGTATGACAGAGCATATACTTGATTGAAAATAAATGATTATATTAATGAAAATATAAGTGCATGCAGATATTTCATTGTTTTTTCTATTTTATACTTGCATATTATATATCAATAAATGTGATTGGTAATTATAAAATCTTTTTATTTTAATAACCGTTGAAATGTTAAAAAATGTTGATGGTTTTTGAACGAAGCATAGAGGTACTAAATGGACGACACTTGCAAGACTTTCGACATTTATTATAATTTTGTTAACTACTTTGTAATTTGAATTTAATTTAGAGTTCATTTTTTTAATTGATATTAAAGTTAAATTGTAAAAATTATTTGCTAAAATAAGGTTATGATGTTTAATCGCAATCTGGCAACAGTGCAGTCGAAATGTTGATCACGTGCTTAATGACGTGCGGTTTTAATTTTGTATGAGATATATATCAACATGGCGGCAAACATTATTTCAGTGTGTCAGTGTATTATTTAAGTTCGATTTAAAACCAAAAATATATTCTGCGCACGGAAATCACGATATGCTTCTTATTTACGTAGAAGCCCGTACTAAGAAAACGTATTTTTGATGAGGTCGTCGAGATTAGACTTTCAGGTCTTTTTCAACGTGTTCGGTAAAAGTGGTAAAAACGGGGCTAGGTTTGCATAGATTCAAAAGGTGGACACTTTGAACAATTAATTTAATAAAATAAGTAATCGTGTGTTTCATAATATAACGTGAATAGTTTAACACGTGTCATGGTATGAATAATGAATGTTAGTAATTTCATCTTTGATATTAAACGACATTAATGTGTATTTTTTCCTTTTTGGTTTGGTTTTGAAAAACTTAAATTAATTTATGCCGAAACAGAGAGAATAAATGGCTAGAAAAAATCACATTTTATTTTAACATTATGCCTTATAAGGAGAATGAAACAAAAAACTAAATTTTTCCTAATTGGCGACATTGCCAATTGTTAGGAAAATACTGTCAAATAAAATAAAGTTCTGACCTGTTATCCACGGAAATGGAAATGGATACATGTTTTAAGGACACTTTTTTTTCAAAATAATGCAAAAAATCGTTGGCTAAATTTATGAATCAGTTATTTTTCATACATGCTGTCAATTTGTTTTTTGTTTCCCATACATCTCAATCAATATGAAATGATCTTATCTATGTTCACAGAACGGCAGAAGCAGCACAATGTAATAATTTTGCAAATTCATGAAATCTGAAATTATTAAAAAAAAAAACATAGAATAGTTATTCTTTGTATCACTTGTGTCTTGCTCCACGTAAAAATTAACCATTTCTTCAGTCGTCATTAACGGTATGTCCACACTTCTTCAACTTTTGGTCGTCAAGACGTATATTTAACGAGAAGCATGTAAGGACGCACGCAAAAATCATGATGCACGAAGAGACACAGAGGTAGCGCACTGACTCTCAATTTACAAAATTAATTTTAAGTAAAGCAGTTTAATTAATTAAATAAATATATTAAATTGTATATTTAAGATAAAAAATAAATATAAAATTTTGAAAGTAATATTCCTTTAATTTTTTTTCAAGACAAAATCAAAGCATAAATGTTGAAATATATGCGAGAAATAGCAAAGGAATAATTTTTCTGACTATTAAATGATATCATAATAGAAAAGAAAATACCAACAGACTGTAATATGGATATAACGGGTAACAAGTTTAAATTATTTGTCAGAATAATAGAGCATAGGCTGAGAGAAAAATTAGAAGCAACATTAAAGGAACCACAGCATAGAAAGGGTAGAAGCACACAAGATCTGATATTTATGATTAGTTAAGAAACCGAAATCCATATTTGTTTCATTGACCTAAAAAAAGCATTTGATAGTAGTAGTAGAAGTAGAAGAGCAAGTAATACAAATTATAAAGGCCTTATACAACAATAAGAATAATATAAGAACGCATAACGATGAATGCACAGAACTTGAGATGGGAATAGGTCTAAGACAAGGCTACGTACTGAGATAATTGTTAATTTCAGTAGTTATTGGCGATGTAAAAAATAGCTAAGCAAATTGCAAGAATACAAGAATTGGTTTTAGAAAAATGAAAATAGTGACCACACAAGCTACTAGCGATATATAACAAAGAGCTAAGAAAAGTAAACATGGACATAAATATCGACAAAAGCAAAACAATGGTAATTGCAGACGCAAAAATAAAATATAAAATTGTACTCGCTGGGGAGATTAATGGAACAAGACAAAAACTATAAGTATTTAGGCACAACAATAGAACATGATGGAAAAATGGACGCTGAAATGAACCAAAAAATTGGATAAGCAGGCAAACTACACAACACCCTAAAAATAACATTTCTATGAGGTAAAAGCAGATGTGTATCAGAAAGTAATGATATACGGCAGCGAATCTTGAATCTTAACAAACTACTTAAGAAAGTACAATTACAGCTGCAAAAATGAGATTGCTACGTAAATAGAGGGAACTACAAGAAGGGATAAGAGTGAGAAATAAGATAGTAATGGAACAACTGGAAATGAAACCAGTAGAAAGAGCTATAGAAGACATTGAGTTGGCTGGAACACATCCACAGAATGAATGAAGAGCGATTAGCAAAACAAATGCATGAAGCGAAAACACGAGGAAATAATAATGTTGGACGTCCAAGACTGAGATGGGAAGAACAGGTTCGACAAGCGGTAGAAAAACGAGGAATTCATTGGAATGAGGCTAGAAAATTAGCACTGGAAAGGAACAAATGGGCGGTAAAAATTCATGAAATACGATCATGCTGAAATGTAAACTGTCAGTCTTACACCTAACGGTACAACGAACTTTTAGATTAAATAAAACAAAATGAAATAAAAGTGTAAATTGAGTGTGTAAGGAATATTTTTTAGTATATATTTTCCTGTAGTAAATTGTTGGAATTATTCTATATATTCCTTTGTCCATAAAAATTTTCTATATTTTTCCCTTATTTTTCGTGCTCTTATCAACACCAGCATAGCAGTTCTCATACTGGCTAACATGACAAATGAAAGTGAAATTACACAGTTAAGTACAAAATAAAATGTAGGTACAACATAAAATGTGTTTAACGTTTTTAAAAAAACCGACTTTACTGAACTCGCCAGAAATGTTGAATGAAACTGACGCGAACATGTGTATAGAAATGATGCATGCGTGTTACCCCGCGCTAGGATGCATGCGCTAACGCTTGTAATAACGCAAGTTGAAAGGCATGAAACGAATGTAGAACGGAAATATTGAACAGGTGTGGTCATACAAAAAAAAGGTTTTGGTATTCAAGTTATACAGCGAATATATTTTCAGTTTCATTCGAATATCTATACTGAGTGTAGCACTTTTTTTGATTCCCCAGTATATATAAATTTTAGCGAAATAATGTTTTCGTTAATGAAAGTTTTCACATAAAATTCATACTGTTTCTATGTAATATTATTCTGATTACTCATTTTTATTTGAAAAGAAAAGCTTCTCGAATCATTGTGACATTTGTATTTGGTCTTGAAATACATATATTTTAGATAACGTATTATTGGACTGAACATCCAACATAACTGTGACTGAACAATAAACACTTTTATCAGTCTCCTCATACAAACAAACATAATCTGTCCGATTTTTGAGATGTTAAAACATTTTTTCGACGATTTATTTTACAGCCAGTTAATGCTCAATGAACAATTTTCAAATAGTAGGAGTTTTTTTGGGTTGGAAATGGCTCAGAGTTTCGATATATGAAAGTAAACACTAAATTCAAGGTCGTTTATATATTATAGACAAAATAAAATTGATTGTACGTCAAAACGAACATATATATGTCCTAGTTTTGCTTTGGACGAGTTTAATAAAAACTAAAAAAATATGAGAATTACGAGGGGGTAAAGAAAAATAGATATATTGAAATATTCCAGACAGAAATAAATTCTGTCGCTGCCAGAAAAATTAGTATTTCTAATTGCATTTTATCACGTTACCCGGAACGTTTGTAGAGATTTTCCGTCAGTTGCTCTTTGAACGCTTGTAAACGAAAGTCTGTGCTGGATTAGTTACTGTTTATTTACACATTATTAATTTCTTTGGTATTTATAATGTTTATGTTCAAATTCGCTTTGATTTACCTTCAGTTAGTCAAGTTGATTTAAATTGAAAATGTTAGTCCAAAACTTGCATTTACGCTACATTATGTTTTTTATTTTAAAAAGAGCAACAATGCTGCCGAAATAAACAAAAGGTTGTTGAGTGGTTTACGAAGAGGATTCTGTTGGGGAGACCACGGTGCAAAAGTAGTTTAGTCGGTTCAGATTAGCATCACTCTAACCGTCGTTCAGGCACTTATGTAGAGGGATTTAAAGACCGTAACAGCCAAAGATACATGTACCACAGCCAGTAAGATAGCAGATAAATAAAATATCTGAAAATCGACCGTGAAAAAAAATGGGTACATCTACCTATGCTATGTATGGGTCTCTCATATTGTATTATAAACCTAATAGTATTTATAAAACAGTCTTCCTAGAAGGCCATTTTCCGTAGTAAAAATACTTGAAAAAGCAATAAAATATTAACTGTATTAACTGTATCATAGGCAATTTTAGAAGGTTGAGATTAAAATTTTATAAAAACGTGATTTTTAATTTGTTTTGTTTGGAATAACATAAAACATAAAAAAGGAATTAACGCAATATTAATTTTACTTTTAAATAAATAAAAAAGATTAATATCTAAAATTTCCACTATGTTCAAAACTAATTGTATAACAATTGTTTCGACACACAGTGCCTTTTTCAAATACGAACGATATTAAACTAACAGTAAGAAAAGTAATTTCAACTTAAACTGCCCATCGACCTAATAATAACATAAAAAATGATAGTGAGGAAATCCTTTTTTTCAAGGTCTATGAGAGCAATATAAATTCAACAACGTTTAACTTCAAGTTTAGCTGGTCATTTAGCAAAATACCCAAATTTTTATATTATTTATTTCTAGGCCCACTAAAATATTTAATTTTTTAGATTTATTTTTTCACCATAATTTTTCCATATAATATTTTAATATATTTTTTCAATATAATTTTTTCAATATAATTTGTTACTAATGTTAATATAATTCAATATAATTTCAATATAATTTGTTAATAATGTTACGTAATTAACATAAATCTAAAAAACTAGTCTCTGTGGATTTCTGGTCTCTGCTAAAATGTTTCATACATTTTCAATAAGATTACGATCTGGACTTAATGGAGGCCAGCTCACCACTTTAATCCCAAATTTTTTGTTGTCCCCGCATTATGAACCCAGCATTGTTATGTTGAAAAATTACATCACCGTCTTGTAAATACATTATAAATGGCAGAAGTCAATCCCCCAGCAAATTTCAGATTTAAATCAATAATCAATTAATATAAATGATTTTCTCTTCGTTTCTTAAATCTTCTCAGTAATAATTAAAATAATCCGGTCCAGAACCATTTTTTTTTCGTCACGAACATTTCGGGTGACAACATTTCAATATTTTGAATATGATCTCCAGCAAGCTTTAAAATCTGCTCTTAAGCTGTAGTTTTTTAATTAGTTTTTTATATCTTAGGGAACTGTGTAACGGGTACAAAGTAACCCTACGTTTGAAATAGGCTTTTATTTTATTTCATTTTTAGTTATTAGGGGAGAGAGCTATATTTCATAGACCAGACCCTTCAATCTTTAAATAGAAGAGATAGATAGCAATTTTATCTATTTGAACATGTATTTGTGTTCGATGATCCCCATTTGTGACCATGGGGTAGGTCGAAATCTGAGGTGGATAATGACGAGAGGAGTTCAGTGTTCTATGTATTTCCGTGCTTTTCTCATGCTCCAACTTGTTTTATCGCTACGTGCGTTTTGTTCTACTACCAAGAGGAAAAGGAAACCATTTTAGCAGTCTATTTTGAACTGTTTTTTAAATATCCTGATTTTTTTGCCAATTTTGAAAGATGTAACCTTATTTTCAACACTGGGCCTTTTACCCATTTTCGACTGATGCTAAGGGCTTCTGGGATAGACAGAAGCAGAAGAATGATACTTTCGAAAACCACATTGATAATTAATTTATCGCATTTGTTCACAATTTCCACGTAAAAAAGGTACCCTTGGTCAATATCGATATCTCACGCTGTTTGCGAAGATATTCGTGTTCGACTGTTCCATTGCACATCTTGTCGATTATTGAAAAATATTGCAATTCACAAAGTGTGCCCTGAATGTTGTGTACAAATTATTACGTCTAAATGAGAATTGTCATTGTTTTCTATCTCTCGTATTAAACGTAGGTGGAAACAAGTTTCTCCAATCTTGAGTTGGGATTAAATAATTTGTAAAAAATACCCCAATACTTAATCAGTTTCCTAACGCTGATTTAAGGGATATGCTCTGCGTTTATACACAAGTTAATTTACAATAGTCGCGCTTCAGTTAGAAGGTATGAAGAGCTCTACCCGACCAGAATCATCCCAGGTCGACACATTTTTCAAATAATTTTCAATAAGTTAGGCGAAACAGATTCATTTTATTACAACAATCCTGGTGGACGATCAAAACGTATAACGGTAGAACAAGAAGAGGACATTTTGGTTAGTATCGCCGAAAATCCTGAACTAAGTAATAGGTGTTTGGAGGCATCTACAGGAATTAGCAAATCTACCGTTTCAAGAGTTCTCCAAAAAGAAACAATGTTTTCCTACCATTTTTTGCCTGTTCAATTTTTTTTGACACAAGATTTGCCGACTAGATCAGAATTTTGTCAAAATCTACTACATAAATAAACGAAGACCCCATGTTCCTGAAGAAGATATTGTTTACTGATGAGGCAACTTTTGTCAGACGCGGAATTTTTAACTGGCGAAATAATCATTATTACGCCCTGGAAAATCCACATCTACCTACCTAGAGAGCGATATTTCCAGCACGAATTTTCAATTAACATTCGATGCGGCATTATCGATAATTTTTTAATCGTGTTGAGTTTCCTTGGCCACCTTGTAGCCCAGACATTAATTCGTTAGACTTTTATTTGTGGGGTCATATGAAGTCTTTAGTTTACCATGATGAAATCAATATACATGACGAACTTTTACAAAAAATTCAACAAGCGGACAATGATATTAGAAATGAAAATATCTTCTCAAATGTGAGAGTCATTTAGCAAAGAGTCTGCAAAAGTGTATTGAAGTAAACGGTGGACACACTTTCAACATCTATTGAAGTGAATTACAAAAAAAATGTTATTTTAAATAAAGTCCATTGTATTTTTGACATCTTAATGCTTTTTTTCCTCATATTCAAGGCACACTTTGAGAATTGCAGATTTTTTAGCCATCGACACGATGTACAATGGAATACTCGAACACGAATATATCGGAAACGGTGTGATATATGGATATTGACCAAGGGTACCTTTTTTACGTGGAAATTATGACTCTTTTCTATTTTGAAATCAAAATAGTCTCAAGTTTAGAGGGAAAAAATATGAGCGAGTTAATTCCTCACAGAGTAGGTAGCAAGCACCCTCTAAGTACTAAGCTCAAACTAGTACCAAATTCGGATTTGGCACCTTTGAAAACCCCTTTAGCCCGATTTGGAACCTGACATCTTTAACCGTTTTTCGATTATCTCAATTTTTCAAAGATTTAGTTTCAGTTTCAACATCCTGTATCTTTTTAATAATTAACATTTACCAACATATTTATTGACTAACTCCTCTTATTTTGATCACTACTATAACCAGTTGCTCTATGGCGGATAAGTTTGGGGATATATATATATATATATATATATATATATATATATATATATATATATATATATATAATTATTATTATAGTATTAAGATTATGTTGACAAAACTATCCAAATTTCACCAAACGGATCTGTATCATATTCAAACAGGCTTAATCCTCTATGGATTAAGTACTTTAAAATGTTATTAATTTTATCAGGAAAGCTTGCTTATATAACTATGTCTCTATGCTGGATGATATTTTATTTAAATTACTCTTAAATTGTAATCACATGTTGTATTACAAACATAATTAAAGGTGTATTATATTATCACTATAAATTAATTTAAATTAATTCGGTGTTTTTAAAAAATACAACATTTATTAACAAAAAAATCAAATGAATTGGTTGGAGTATTCTTTCTCTTGATATTTGTAAGGTTTTTGTAATATTCATGTTTCCTGATTTGGGTCTTGCTATTGCATAGTGTAGACTTGCAAGTGTTATTATGGATACATATACGGTAAATATATACTGCACGATAGCGGAAATGTAGTGACAGTCAACAGTGAAAGCTGCAGATACACGATTTAAAACTTTTTGGTGCCTCAATTGGAACAGTAAAGACTGCATAATATGCAGTTCATCAAGATGACCCCACAGTACACATCTAATGTGAAACAATCAACATTTTGGAGAACATTTCTCCTTAATGGTTATAATACTAGAAATGGAGATTTGTTGTGGTCGCCTAGATCTGGATAGAACCTGGAAAAGGTTTATATAAATAAGCGTCCAATCATACAGCAACTCAAAGACAACAACATCCATGCTGAACTCGCTGCATTAACATCAGATATGTGGACAGAAGTTTTGTTAATTGGAAAATGTGTTAAAAAGGGCACACACTTGCTAAGGGCTCATATTGAATCGACATCATTTTCGAAAATTTAAAAATCAAATAAACAGATTATAGAACAAAATTCTGTCTTGTCTATTTTAAAAGTTATAAATAATTAAAATAGTAGAGTGTCACTTGCATATTTAAAATATTATATGTAGAAAATATTATATGTACAGAAATTTCTGGTGACAATCTTTTTGGTTGTTGATGATTGTACTTGCCGAAAAAATTGGCATTTTCACTTGACAAATTTATCAATGTAAATTCGGGTGTGGTCGATTATTTTAAAGTACTTAACATTCAGGTGATATTGAAACGATTCAGGTCTTATTCGAATGGAATGAGATCTAATGAAAAAGGTAAATATGGGAGCTAATTTTCCAACCCACTTCAACGTTTCCTTGATGTGTTTTACAACATGCGGTTGAGCGTATTATGTTGGAGTTTTATGGGTCAGGATGCTCTAGCTAATACAGAATATCCACAGAATTCATATCAAGAAGATATAACCAAAGAACTTTGATGAAATACCGCGGAGGTAATTTCGAAATACTGAGAATACCAGGGAAATGAAGCTGGGTAAGTTAAGAAGCAGGTCAAACTTGATACTCGCATAAGTATAAAAGCTCTTAACTAAGTTTTCATGCTTGAGGGCGCTTATATATCAGGATATAATATGCTTGATCTGTATGTTAATGGGTACAATAATGTAACTGTAACGTATCGTTTACATATAGAATTAAATTAAACATTGGTCATGTAATGATATAAAACAGGAATAGGGTAACATCAAAGGTAGTATATTAAAATAACCAGAGCAAACAGAAGTTAAATAAAAACCGAACTTAAAATAGTTTGACATAGATTACAGAAAAGCAATTAAAAGATGAAGCAAGAAGTAAATAGCTGGAGCGTGAGACTAGGGGCAATAAATCCGAATATGAGAGAAAAGGAAAATAGCTACTAAACTACACAGGATAAAGGAAAGATAATTTTATAACCAGAAGATAAAATAAATAGTAACAATAAGAATTGCTGTAAAAAATTCTACAATGAAATAAAACAACACACAAAAGAGTATAAAACAAGAAAGAAGTTAGGTAAAGAAAAATCAGGAAACATACTGGCAAATGAAACGGAAAGTCTCGTTTGAGACGGCGAACACTTTTTTTGCGAACACATTTCCAGACGGATTCTTCAAGATCATTCAGTTTTCGTTAAAGCTGTTATCCCTCATTGGTTCTCTTATTGGAGGCTCTACAAATATCCCCTCTTTAATTTTTGTGTCGCTAATTTTGAGAAATTCCTTTTTCAAATATAAAAATTCACTACCATTTTTGACCGTCGCTTTGACAAAATTTTTTATCTGGCCGAGTTTTTTATGCAATGGTGGTAAAAGTACATCTTCAGAGTTTACTAGAGGTGTACTTTTAACATTCTTCTGTCTCCAGAAAGTGACTTACGCTTGGGTCACTCTCTCCTTATAAAGTGATTTTTTCTATCTCTACTGTCCCATTTGCAAATAAAACATTTTTTTTGTGTAACCAAGCTGCAGTCTAAGCACAAGAGCAATTACTTTAAAATATCCACAAATTTTCCAGGATTATTTACTGTATTCAAACTTTTCCAGAAGGAATTTCATTTTTTCGTAGGTTTCGTAGATTTATCTCGATCGCGCACAGGAAAACCAAAGTAACCCAAATAATGTTTGGTTACTAATGGTGAAATTTCGGCGAAGTAAAAATTAATTCTCCACAAAGATAACCAAAACTATCCAGGTGATTTATATCCTTGTGGTATATTTGCAGCCTTAACGAATATTAATAAATTTAAATTTGTTGACTATGATAGCTATCTAACTTCAGAAATTGCGTTATTCAAACATAAACATGAATATGAGGTGAAATTGAATATGTAGCTGACACAAAATAAACAGAGGGTAACTTGAAGAAAATAACATAGTTTTTGAGTAGAGAGTAATAGAGTAGATCAGTACAATCAAATATCATTGCAATATTCGTGTGACAAAAACAGTGTTTATCAGTGTTATTAAAGTAATAATGTTATTTGAAATTTTAAAAAATCCTGAAGCGACCCAATAGCCATAACAAATAGTGAATCATGAGTTTGGGAACGCCTATAAAAAGTAATATGCCTACTTTGGGATAAAGAAATTATCCAGGAAGAATGGAATTTAAGATTAATATATCCCATGAAAATACATCCATGATACACCATCACACCACTATACAGATTAATAAATCCCGTGAAATTCGGTGAAAACTTCCGAAGGATTCCGTTGTTGACCGTGACTTATAAGGTACTTTCAGTCATTACATACAGAAGAAGAATATACACGCTGTGGATATTCTTGGTGATTTTCAGTGTAGGTTTAGACCCAACCATTCCACAGCCAATACTAGAAAGCAAATACTAGAAGAAATAGGCAAATACATGATCGACGTCGGTAGAGTCAGATACTTTTTAAATAAAATATTGTTTTTTTCAATCAAAAATCGATCTGTTTTTCAACGTAGCTTCTCTTACACTGTGTCCCATGATTTTCCAACTTTTTTATGTCTTCCAAAAGGTACGATATGTCGAACTTCATGTGACTTTCTCTCAGCCATCCGTTTATTCATGCTTTTAAAGAGAAATAAGTCGGATGGAGTCAAGTTCGGAGGATATGGCCGACACTGCATTAATTCGTATCGTAAATTGGCCAGTTTCCGTGTTGATATGGCGGACGAATCGACAGGTGCATTATAGTAGTGAAAGAGTTCATTAAACATGCGGTTAACGCTGTTTATCCTGGTATCTTGAATAGAAGGAAAATCAGCGCTGTATTAAAAAAATTACGTAGATTTCAATTTTTTCGATGACAGGAAATGTGGAAAATCTCTCGAGTTGGATCTGTGATTGGGTAAAATTGAAGCTGATCTCAAATAAATCATCCTGAAATTAGCGACAACGCTTAAAAATTCAGGTGGCTTCACAACACAATGATGTTTGACATGAACAACTGAACAAAGTACCAATAGAAGGAATATGGGTGCCATATCAACTTTCAATTGAAAACAAAATTCAACGTTTAACCATCTTCAGTGTACTTTTGTCAAAGTTAGGATGAGATCCTTTCCTTCAGCAAATTATTACTGGCGAAGAAAAGTGGATTTTATCCAGCAATCCACATAAGAAAAAATAATGGTTAACAACAGGACGACCACCTTTGTTCGCTCCAAAACCACATTTTTACCCTACAAGTGTTACAGTCAATATTCTGTGGTTTTACTGAAATTATTCATTTCCAGCTTTTGAATTCTAACAAAACCTAATGAATAAGTGCTGAATAGTATTCTGCTCAGCTTGATAGACTAAACATGGCTTTGATTTAAAAAGCACTAATTGAAATTATGTCTTTTGTAACGGATCTTTGAAATTGAGCGGTTAGACAACACAGAAGCTGTCTAGCCTCATTTCAGAAGTGTAATGTATGATATCTATAAAAATGGAGTCGAACGCAATACAACAACGGGTTAAAGTTGATTAGTTATTTTATGAAAATGGGCGTTTAGTGAAAAATGTTGTTAGAAAATTATATGATATTTACGGTTGACATAATCGTCCATATGAAAGCACTATCAATCGAATTGTTGAAAAATTTCAAGTAAACTGGTTCGGTGGGAGATAAATGAGCAATATATAGTCGTAGCGGTCATTCACGAGAGCATATTGATTTGGTACGTGAAAGTGTTGCTGAAGACTAAGAAATTTTCATTAGTCAACGTTCACAATTTGGACTCACTGAATCCACAACATGGCCTATTTTACAAAATGATTTAGCTCTGAAGGCATATAAGGTTCAAATAACACAGAAACTAAAGTCACGGTATCATTCAAAACGTCGTGCATTTGTCAATTGGATCAAAGAACAAACAGATGATTTTTTTCAAAAAATCATCGTTTCAGATGAACCACGTTTTGAAATTGGTGATTGGTATGTTAATAAAAAAAAAAGCCACATTTGGGCTGAGGAAAATCCACGAGTGATGAGAGAGAGAACTTAACATCCTAAACGAGCCACTGTTTGGTATGCATTATGGTCAGGAGGTGTAATTGGGCCCAATATCTTTCAGAATGCTCTGGTGAAGCTGTAACTGTGAACAGTGTTCGATATCGTGAGATGATAACTGAATTTTTGTGAGCTGAATTGAATAATATTGATCTGGAGGATATGTGGTTCTAATAGGATGGCGGTACAACTTACTCTGCTAATGAATCAGTTAATTTAATGAAAGAAAAATTCCCTGGACGAGTTATTGCAAGAAACGGTGATGTTAATTGGCTACCAAGATTATGTGATTTGACACCGTTGGACTATTTTCTTTGGGGTTAGGTGAAAAGCTAGTTCTATAAGACCAATCCAGAATCGAATCCTAAACTAAAGGATGACATTTTTCGAATTATTAGTGAGGTAGAGCCACGGTTATGCCAAAATGTCATCCAAAATGTTGACATAAAAGTGGACGTCTGTGGAGCTGCAAGAGGCGGTCATTTGGCAGATATTACTTCGTGCTTAAATGTTATACACTATGGTTCAATTATCAGTAAAAAGTTTCTTGATATCAACACAAATTCTGTATTTTATTCTAAAATTTAAAAAAACCGTTCAATTTGGAAGATTCTTTAGCATGACAATGCGAGACCTCATACTACCAGAATCAACAAGAAAATTCTGAGCTGAGCTGAGCTTTTTTAACAGAAACCTACCAAAACCAACCAAATCAACTTCATTTTACAAAAAGAGAATAGAAAATTTGTCAGAGAGATGGACGGAAATTGTTAATAATGATGAGGATTATATTGTAGGTTATAACTGTATTAACTCTTAAATAAAATAATATTTTGTACAGTATCAAAAAACGACAGTATTTATCGGTACGACATATTAGATATGTCGTCGATGATCGATCATCGACGATTTGATCATCACTGCAAATCTGATACGTAAACATTTAAATATACTGTCTAGTTTTGAAGTAATTATAGTAAAACATACCGATATGCACTATCAACAAATAACATACACTGGTACATTGGTTCCAAAAAGTGTGTTTATAAACAAAAAATATTTTTAATCTAATCTAAGTAGACCTGTTTTTGTTTTCTTATAAATGAGTTAATGTCAAATCACATATTTTTAATGAATACGGTGTAGAGTTGTCATTTTGAGAAAAATGTCCACGTGGGTAATATATTTCTCTTTATACATCGAAGTCATTATCTAAACGTCGACACCTAAAATAATCTGGAATTACAAATTTGTTCTGCTAATATCATAATGCTGTGTCAACATGCGTCGCCAAATTTAATACCTGTAAATATTACTCGAGATAATAATGTAGCATTAGCCTTCCGAAATTAAAAAAAATGGACAAGTAAGTTTTTGATACAAGGACAAACCAATTAGTTCTAACAATAGAACACTATATAAAGATTTATAATGGGTGGGACAAGTATCATGTCAGTATTTTAACGATCTATAACTTTTAAAAGAAACAAGACAGAATATATTTTTTCTATAATAGGGGAGAGTGAGTAAAATATGAACGCCGGATAATCCCAAACGCAACAGTTTTAATATGTTAGAGAGAGATGACAGTATTTTGTTTACCACCATTTTAAAGATCACGGCACCTGTATTGCCAGACAACAACACGGGAGAAACGGACGCACGCACGAGTCAAGTTATGAATATTTCAATTTTTTGTGTGTTTTCGATGTAATTTTTTCATAAATGTAACTTGATGTAGCTTTATTTCTATCAAAAGTAGTAATATAACGTTTACAAACTGAAATTCTAACAAATAAATGATTTTAATGACAGTAACGCTAACGGCAAATGTAATATAACTTAAAATAATGTTTGTTATTTTAATTGTTTCGGTCCTGCGGGGCAATGGCGAACAGACAATGTCGGGTAATATCGAACGTTCGGCCCTCTTTCGTTAGATCGTCGTTTTTTTTTCTTATAATTGTTTTAGATGCCCCGTAATTACATCAGAAAAACGGAAACAAAATATAAAGTAGAAGATCTCCAAAAAGCTATTGAGGATGTCAATACCAAAAAAATGAGTCTTGGCAAAGCAGCAGAGGCTTATTAAGTGCTAAAAACTACAATTTTTGGTCATTTGAAGAGTCATTTTCAGACGCGCAAGAATTAGAACTCGAGGACTATATTATAAAAGTCAGCAAACTATTTTATGGATTATCGATAAAGACGTTCGCCAAATAGCTTTCCAATTTGCAGAGCGGAATAACTTTCCTCATAATGACCAACTAAAACAGCTAGCCGAAAAAGACTGGTATTGTAATTTTATGAAAAGACATTCCAGAATATCTTTGAGGATACCTGAGGGAACTTCGTTGAATAGTATCAATGTTTTTAATGAAGCCGGCGTTAAAATATTCTATGATAATTTGAAGGCCATACAAAATAAATATCATAGTCAACCTGATAAAAGATTTAACATTGATGAGACAGATACATCAAATGTTCCAAGAAATTGAAAAATATTGGCAGCAAAAGGTGAAAAACAAGTGGACAAGGTAACCAATGGCGAAAGAGGGTCTACAACTACAGTTATTTGTGCATTTAGTGTGGCTGGCTAATATATTCCTCTATTTTTTATATTTAAAAGAAAGCGGATGAATGCTCGTTACTAAAAGGCAGTAACCCTAACATGCTTGGATCTGTATCAGACTCTGGATGGATAAATAGAAGCTTATTTATTGACTGGTTACACAACTTCATTTCTTTTGCAAAGCCTTCAAAAGAAAATCATTTCTAATTTTAGACAATCATGAGAGTCATGTCAGTCTTGGTGCATACACACTCTGCAGAAACTATGGAATCATTGTGTTGACCATGCCACCACATACCTCATATAGACTCCAGCCTTTAGATTTGACATTTTTGGGCCTCTCAAGAGGCCTAAACCTAACCTAACCTAACCTAACCTAACCTAACCTAACCTAACCTAACCTTGAAAAACAACAAATGGCTTTAGATCTGCAGAAATATATCCCTTGCGTCCAACTGAAATTGATACGATTCAGCCATACATTTCCCAGAATACTACATTATAGACAACAAAAAACCAAACACAAAACAGTGAGACCGATGTCCAACCTCCGTATAATCAAGCATCCAACGTCAATAGTGTCGAAGTGGTAACTTTTAACCAACAAGCTCCCGATACTCACAAATCTGTTTTATAAGATTGTGGCGAACAAGCTGCTGAAAAAATTTCTGATATATCTGAAGCTGCACAAGTTTGCGATGTTCAAGTTTTCGATGCCCAAACTTCTGATACACGTGCTGTCCATTTCCAATCAAGTGACACCCAACCGTTTAATACTTCTGTTTCTCCTTCCATGGTACAAAATTCTGGTTCAGCAATGAATACTCTTGGTGGACATGACAATTTAGTTGCAACTGAAAATATGAGCACGCCGTCAGCTTCTCTATTCGAAATCAGGATTCTTCTCTATCCGAAAAGATTGTTTTGCGAGAGTCTTATTTCAGAGCGCATCGTGATTCTCCTGGACGAAGGCCGAGGGAGTCGAATGTCACACCTCGAGCTGAACAGACGTCTTCACGCCGTACCCTTCCATTAGAGATGGTTTTAGGACCCGGTCATTTTAGGGCCCGGTTGTTACAAAACCCGGTCATATTAGAGTCCTGTCATTTTGGGACCCACTTATTGCACCCGGTCAATGTAGACGCAAACCTTTTAGGACCCCCGCGTTCTGGACACAGAACTGGTCAATAAATGAACACCTTAGTAACGTAACAGCTCAGAGGCTGGATAATCGAGCAGCGTGACAAAAAATTATAAGGCCAGATAATATATTATTTTTTATTTTATTATTTATTTATTTCAACTTTATGGTCTGCATAGGACCACTCTAGTCAAGTTATGGTTCAGGTCCTTTTTTCTCTTCTCAGCCCAATACTTCTTCATCCACTCTGATCGTAATTTCCTTTCCTCCTCCGGAATCACTCTTCCTGTCCTCTGTCTGTTGATCCTTGCCTGTAGTGCTGTGTGTTTGTCCTGCAATATCTTAAGTGCATCTGACTTGCACCTTAAATCTTCCATTGTGATGTGCAACTCTCTCATGTCTTCCTTAAGTTCTGTGATCCATCTAATATTGCTCTTACTATTCCAAAATTTCTCTATTATTCTCCTACTGATTCTACTTTCCGGTGTCCTTACTAGATGCCCCAAGAAAGATATTCGCTTCTTTCTCATAGTGCTCGTCACTGGTTCTATTTCCTTATAGACGGTTTCATTGGAAGCCAGTCTCCAGACTCCATTTACTTGATAATTTTTATTCAAACAAGTTCTCACTATTCTCCTCTCTGTCTTTAGTATTCCATCTATTGCAACGGTGTTTGTTGTTTTGAATATTGTTTCACATGCATATGTAATTTGAGGTTGAGTGACCGTTTTGTAGTGTTTTAATTTGGTTGCTATTGAGAGACATCTTTTGTTGTATGTGTTCTTGGTCACATGCTGTGCTCTAACCAGTCTATCTATTCTACTTTGCCATGCTGGTTTTTCATTCAAATTGTATGTGATTATTTCACCTAAATATTTAAATCTTCCCACAATTTTTATCTCTTGGCTATTTTTTATTTTATTAGTAATTCCATCAATCTTTTACATTATTTGCTTCACCATCTCACCATCACCAACCACTATTCACCATCTCACTACCACCATGTAATAACGTTATACAATTTGATTTAGTTTAGTTTAAATTGGTTTAGGATAATCAAATTTGAAATATTTTGTAAATTAGGCAAGAGCTATTATAGGATAAGAAGGTCTGTTAAGATCAAACCTTCTTCTTTACATGCCTAGCTTAGTATGGTAATTATAGACATCACCGATAGACCCTTTTATTTTTGTTATGTTATATGTTTGTTATGTTATAACTGTTTAATGTTTATATTTTTGTTGTGTGTTATTCTCTGAGATTGTGCTTGTGTTTATTAAATGCCTAGTACTATTATTGAGTCTTTTTGACAAGAATAAACCTTTACCCAGGTTTAGTGTTTATTTATATCTTGAGTATTTAAGAACTAGGTGGGGCCCTATTAACGTGCCTGATCAACCCATCCGTGACCTACGCCCAAATTCCTCCGGCGAACGACTGCCATCGCTATACCTAAAATCTAATTTTTTAATATAAAACAAAGAAAACACGTTGCATAAAATTGGCTGTCCAATTTGGGGCATAACGTGGGCATTTTGTTTTTTGAAGAAGAGAATAATTCGTTACAATTTGCCACCGTGACATTTTAGGCAGCTAAATTTAAACGTAGTCATCGTGCCGCGATTGCTCATTTAGGACCAAAAACGCATTGGAATAAACATTTCCGAAGCTCTGTTGAAGCAGCTTAAGCGAAATAAGTTGGAGTTTTGAACGGTTTCTTGCTTCTGTTTGCAAGTATCTTATTTTCAATGGTTGTTATCTGAGATTTTTTTTTAACAGTATGCCATCTTGTTCTTGGCCTGCTTCTTGTTCTGTTTCCGACCATTTGTGCTTTTAAACAGCCTTTTGAGATTTTATCCATTTTCCATCCTTTCCGGGTGTCTAGCCCATCCTAATCTTAGTTTCATAAAGAAATCTACTATATTTCTTTCACTATATATCCAATAAAGTTCACGGTTGCTTTCCTGATGCGCCATTCTGCTTCTTCTCAAACTAGCCCCTATACTTTTATTAAAACTTTCCTTTGAAACTTGATAATAAATTCTTCGGTCCACATGTCCACATTTCATTGCCGTATATGACAAATGGTCTGATTAATATATTATAGATCGTTATCTTTGCCAAACAGAAGTTTTTTGACAAGTTTCGACCCGAGTGTTTTATGTAGGGCATATAAGGCTCTATTACGTTTAGTTATTCTGTACCTAATTTCCTGTTCAAAATAAAATCATTAGTTATATGAAAATAAATGTAAATTAAAACTAAGGACAAAATATAGAAATGTATTGTTTCCGAGGTGTTTAAATGAAGTAATGTGTCTGGTGGCATAGCGCTCGATCTGGTAACACTGTTGCCTTCCCCTTTGGAGGGGAAGCAGGCCAATATCTGATGTGTCTTTTTACTCGAATTACCAGTACGAATTTGAAATTTAGAGTTAATTGGTGGCCAGTGACAATTATTTACGTGAACCGGGTTTTTCTAGTGCGTTCTGCAATAAATCAGTATGTTTTTTTTTTACTTATATTATAATTTATATTATAATCCGAATTTGTAGGAAGGAATATTCCTGCATCTCCGCAAAGAATCTACATGTACCAACACAACCGAGGGTAGTAACAATGAGAAAGCCCTACAGGATCGTCTATTTTGTAGAATACGAATAATAATATTGAACGCGAATAGACAAGAACAAAATTCGACTTCCAATTTGGAAAGTAATCGTATATGAAAAATCTTATACTTATAACAGTTTTATAGGATAATCTCATTTGTAGATGATAGTAGAGTACAGAAATTTGTGTGACTAAAAGCTCTCCACTCAAAAAAAAAATGGGTATGTGCCTTCTTTTATTTGTTTATCGTTTATAAAATACTGAAAACTTTTTTGGAAAATACTGTTAATATAGTTTAGTGTGAAGGTTTGAAGAATCGGTGTGGTTTTAAAAGTATTGCAAACTTCAATGAAAATAATCAAACTATTATAAAAACAAATATGTATAAAATTTTGGAGAGTGATTGTTTTTATTCTGAATTGATTATTAATGTAGTTTACATTATAATCTACTGTAATACATTATCCATATTATCCTCGTTGGGGAACGTTTTATTATGTATGTATTTCCTTATGTATATCACAGTGTATTCAAAAACATTATTTCACTTCTTGAGGATAAAAATATATAATTAATTAAACCGCCTTCGGTTAGTTCTCGTATAAAATTATCACAATCTAAGTCATTGAAAGAATACAAGTTTGATTTTCTCTATAAGTGATTTTGCAATCACCTATAATATCAACATAAATTTATTAATATTCATTAAAAAAAACTAATTAAGTTTAAAAAACAAATTTACTTAATGATCTTTTTATAAGTTATGTTAACTTATAATTAACATAACTTATACATAATAACAGCCGGTCGCGTTGGTGCGGCGGTAAGAGCACCTGCTTTGCCGAATCCGCGCTGGAGCGATAGCTGGTACGATTCCAGCGCTCGGATGGTTATTTTTCTTTCTTCTGTCCGTTTATCTTTCCTAAATGTTTGTGATTGTTTCTAGGCAAGAGTGTAAAATCCGACTACGAATTACCCCTCAGTCACGCCAGTTAAAGGCTGGGTAAGGCCGGATGCCTTCTGAGAAGTATTCTACGTTGGTCACTCACCAGTCGGTAGGTTTCCTGATAGATTTACGGGTAGGCACAAAGCCAAGGGTTTATAGCCCGAGGGGGGTGCTGGCCTGGGTTTGTCGGAAGCTGATGACCGTGGTTCGGTACCCACGTTAAGCTGTAGGTCCAGTCGCTAAATAGCCTAGTTGCTGATGCGCCTCTAACCCAAACACTTTACTTTTACTTTACCTACATAATAACAAGTTATTATAATAAAAATATAATTTAATATTATAAATCCGTGACCATAAAAATATCTACAGCAGGTATATTATCAGAATTAGCCTTTATGAACCCTTTGTCACACATTACTAAACTAAATTAGTAACCAACAATGATAAGGTTTTAAAATAAGTTAAAAAAATGATTTTTTTTTTAAAAACCCAATTACTTTTATTTGATGACACTCAAATAATGTTTGGGCTACTTCTTAGCATAGCAGATTTTTTCTGTTATGATCTCAACTGCATATTTCTGGTTCACAAATACACCAACAACGATATTACCGTCACTCACTGGCGCCATTTCGTACGAATATATTACAGTGCAGAATCGCATGAATGTTTATCACGAAATCTCGATTGTTCCACGTAAATGTGCTTGCGCTTTACACAATATGCACGTAATTATTTAAACACCACTGTTGCTAGTATTTTATCAACAACTATGGTAGTACCAGATTTTCAATTTTTGGTATTGAAACAATGCTACTTATTTTTGCAAACTTTGGAACCTGACCATTTGCCAGCGACGTGCTGATTAAATGAAGTAATGATGCCTATTTGCTAAAAAACGCTCTTTAAAAATCTTAAATAAGATATCATAGGATGTTGATATATTTCTTAAATTTATTACAATATCTCTCAATTGAGATAATGTTACCAAATGAAAGTTATCCAAACTTTCTTCACCAGAATGAATATCAATGATACTGCGAAATGTTTGAGTTCCGATATCAAATAATCTTAGTTTAATTTGGAATGGTTTGAGCTATATCTACCACAGATACTTGAACTTGTAGTAAGTCTTTTCTTTTTGGGCAGCTTAATAAAATTTGTAATCCAAGGTGTTGTCTCAATATTAATTGTTTTTAAGGTTGACACTGCATCAACTGTATCGTGGAGGTTGTTAATAAAATATTTACAGAGATCGTTTATATTTGTTAATAACCGAATGGCTTCAAAGAAGAAATATTGTAGTTTCGTATCTGAAGAAAGCTGGCAATTTTTGGAATATAGTGAAAATTTAGACAGGTCTTAGTTCTTTTATTTAAAAAGAATTTCCATCAAGTATCGGCTATTTCAGTTAAGAATGTAATTTCTTTTTATCATGTATATTCAGTCCTATTATAAGTTAAAGTAAACATAACATGTCTTATGGGTTCTTAATGCAAAAATCAAAAAACTGCCATTCTATGAAACATTCATTTAAAAATTATATGTTTTTATTCAAAATTTCACATGTGGACAGCATGGAATATTCTATTACACTGATCTCAGTTTAAAAACTCTTTGATCATATAATCTAGCGTAAGTTCCAATGAATGCTATCAACGCTTATTAGAGGTTAATATTAAAATTTATTACTCGCGATATTCCTTAATACATTCGTTCTCAAAGACTGGTATATGTGGCCTCATCTTAACAAAAGCTTCTTATCGGTATAATAGACTTGTTTTGGTGTTTAATTATGTATCCTCTGATTGTTACGCGGATTCATTGACCGCGTTATAGTAAAGTCAAATGCAAGGTTATTCCGATGATAAAAAAAATGTTGCTAATTGCATAAATGCAAAACCAATTATGAACAATTTTACTAATGCATTTCAACTTTTTTAATTCGGACATTAATATTTAATCGTAAATATTATAAATGATATAAATTATGTTCGTATTGCACTCAGTATCATATATATATATATATATATATATATATATATATATATATATATATATATATATATATATATATATATATATATATATATATATATATATATATATATATATATATATAAAAGGTGTACAAATAAGTTTCCGCTGTTTTCTATCATTCATCATTATCATTTCTATCATTAGGAATTTATTGTCCAATAACGGTACATTACGTTTTATTCAAAGTATTGTCCATCACTAGCCACTACTTTTTCCCATCTTTCTGCCAGCATTCGGATAGCACGACGGAAGAGCTCTTCATCTTTTGAGGCTATCCACGAATATTTTTAAATTGTTTTGATAATTGGCATTGTTTTGACATAATAGTTTTTTGACTCCAAAATAATAAGGCAATTTTAGGCACATTGGTGATTTGGTGTTGAGTTTTATTGGGGACCAGTAAGAGTTGTAATAAAATTATGATTACGTAAACGAGTAAAAGAAATACTTAGTATCAATAAAAAAAATAAATGTTAAACAGTCTTTTTGGTAATGAATCATACAACTATTTTATTATTTATTTATATATAGTGCGAAGAAACTTATTTATAAGTTTCTTCGCAGAAACTTCGAAGAAACTTATTTATAAGTTTCTTCGCACGAAGCCTGAATAACACTTTTTAAATATTCCATATTTATAAATTGTCTTAATTCACTGTAAATAAAATGTCTGGAAAGCATCCCCCATTTCAATGATATTCAAATATAAAATTTCATTTTTGAAATATTATTTTGCTCGAACTAATCCGTTATATTTTTGCCGAATGAATGCAGCCATTGTATCTTATTGAATACTGGCGACTTTTTATTTACTTATATATTTGTATATTTTGGAGAGTTGACTTTGAAAGTTATCTTTTTTGCAACTAATACTCGCTCAAACTATGACACTTTTTGCTCCCATTTGCCGCTTTGATACATGTTTTTCTTACTTTCTAAAATCATGAAAATAAAAGAAAAAACCATCAGGCCTATCTAATTTTTTTTCCATTTCACTGCTCAATTATACATTTCCTTTCACTGCTCAATCCTTAAGCGAAAGTCCTTTTCAGCGAAAGTCATTCTGATTTCCCTTTAAATTTTGTTCTAACAATGTTTTCATACTTTTAAAATCTGTGACCATTCCTAACTCTTGTTAGCATTTTAATTTCCTCAGCAATTGCTCTTGCGGTCCAACAAGAATTCAATGCAATTTTCAGAATTAGTCTGTTTTCTCTTCTTGACGGAGCAAGCGACCTCTCAGTTGAACGATGTATTCGAGATGTGTCACTGAACCGAATCAACGTGATAACTGGTGAAAAAAACTTCATTTTAATCACTGTCGTAGATGTATATCTACAACTCATCCTATCTGCCCCTAACAAAAAAAATCGTCTTTTGAAAAACACTTATTTTTTTCCCATAATAAATCACAATTTTTTGTAGAGGATTAGAAATAATAAATAAAAACCAATGTATACCACTTTGACGCCTAAAAAAGGAAATGTTTACTAACAATTGTTTTATACGAGGGTTGTTATTTATATATCCAGAATAATAAATAAAAGCAAATATTTATCAATGAAAATGGTTTTATTGTTTTTCAAAATATTCTTTGCGATGATCGATACACTTTCGCATACGTATACGAACCAATTTTCATAACACTTTTTTTCATTCGGATTGAAGTATCTCCAAGACATGCATTTTGAACGCATGATCTTGTGTCGCTGGTTATTTTTTCTTGTTACTACTGGCAAAGAGATGCTTGTGTACCATTCAGAATTGACCATTCTACAATTCTCTAGTGGTACTGAAGCCACATGCCCAAATCCCAAAAAAGCAGGCGACGATTTGTTTCGAAGTGCTTCTTGCGCGAACAACTTCTATTGGGTTTGGCTCATTTTGAAAGACCCATAAAACATTTTCACGAGTTAATTCCATTTTTTGACTGAGATGAAATTGTCAAGTCATTAAACAACAAAATAGCGTCCGTATGGCAAAACGTTCTGAGTACATACACAATCAATAATGTCAAACTTTACGATGTATGTTAGATGCTAGATGTGGCCTAGCAACAGCATTTGCTAGTTTCACAATAAATAATAAAACACAATTTCATTTCACAATAAATAATAAAACAGTTGTATGATTCATTACCAAAAAGAATGTTTGATTTAATTAAAGGGGATGAAAAAATCACAAAATATTAAAATGTTTTTAAAGTCATAAAGCAATAAAAAGTAACGGCCTCAAATGACTATTTTCAGAATGTGATAGGAACGAACGAAGAAGCATTAAAATAGGAATTGGAAAACACATTTCCATACATACAAAATTAGACACATATGTCCAAAAGTTTGGAATATTCAAACATTAAATTTTTTTTATTGATATTCAGTTTTTCTTTTATTCGTTTACGTAATCATAATTTTATTACAACTCTTACTGGTACCCAATAAAACTCGACACCAAATCACCAATGTGTCTAAAATTGCCTTATTATTTTGGAATCAAAAAATTTTAATGTCAAAACAATGCAATTGTTAAAACAATTTAAAAATAAAAAGAACAACTTTCAGAAAACCTAATAAGCAGTATTTCCTCCATGGGTCTGTCTGTATGCCTGTAAGGGATTGGGCATGCTGTCGATTAAATGATTAATTTAGGCCTGTAGAATCCTTTGTAATTCTTCACGAGCAGCAACTTTTAGTTCTCGCAGGATAAGAGGAGGGATTATTTCGTTTCTTGATGCGTGTTTTCCGAATGTCCAAAGCAAGTTCAATAACATTCATGTGAGATTTGCTGGCCACCTTAACTAGGTTATGCCCCCCCTCTTCACGAAAATTTGGTACTACTACTGTTCGATGAGAAGGTGCCTTGTCATCCGTGAAAACAAATCCGTCGCCCACTGCGCCTCGAAACAGAGCCACAATAGAATTTAAAACTTCCCCGATGTACACACTACCATTAAGTCTTCTCTCCAGGACCAGTAGAGATGTTCATGTACCCCGCATAATACCACCCTAAAACATCATGCTCTCACCTTCAAATGGTATACGTGTTTGAGCTGTTTCTAACGGGCATGTCGACCTCTCCAAACTAATGCTCTTCGTGAATCAGAAACCAAGCCAATTTTCGTCTCATCGGAGAACATCACGTTATTCCAGTTAGGACTATGATCCACCATTTCTCGAGCCCATTACAATCTTACATGTTTTTGTTGAAAGGTTACTTTGGGAACACGTAAAGGTCTTCTACGATGCAAATTTACCACTTTCAGTCTGAGTGTTATCATTTGTCGTAAAACATTTACCCCTTCAGGCCTAACAAGCTTCCTTTATATACCCCGTGTAGATTCGAGACAATTTCCTCGAGCAATCATTAATATCTGCCGGTCTTGTGCAGCTGTTATTCATAGTTTTCAATCACATCGGTGGCGATCATTTACGTCATTTGTCTCTTGGAATTTTGTATGAATTTTCGATAGAGCACTTTGCAAAATACTTACAATTTCCGTGATATCATTTTGATTAAAGCCCTGTTGTAACATAGCAATTACTCAAATTACTCAAAATGAGCAGGTTTCTAGACATTTTTAAATGGATTAATTGAAGATTCAAAAGAAATGAAATAATGTATAAATACCAATATCAACGGAATGTGTAAAAATGGAAAAACCTGTGTAATCAGTACAACAACGCTTTTGTTGTTTTCATTTAAAAACAGCCCTATTAGTATATATTCCAAACTTTTGGACAAATGTGTATATAGAAAAGTTGCAAAAATACCTTATGGAAGTGCAGCAGAACAATTTGACTTAAAAACAAATCTGTTTAAATGTCAGGTTAAGGTAATAGACTGGTTAATAAAAGAAAATGGAAAAATGTACTGAAATTCATCTGACTGGATCTTGAATAATAAATATGGACGCTTAGATTATGTCAAATAAATAACAGCAATTAATCAAAATTCAATTAAATTAGCCTAATCCAAAAATTGACTAATCATCTAAATTAATTTTGTCATATTCAAAATAGGCCCCATTTGATGCGATACATTTATGCAAGTGCATAAACCAGTCGTAGAAAAAACTCTTATAAAGGTTAATTGGTTTTCCAATAAAAGCGATAGGATTTGAATTTGAAATAAAACACATAAAATTCGGCCGAAAATGGTGCTCATTGATTTTATTGGATGGAATATTTTATCAAATTTGTGATTTAAACAACATATCGTTCAAGGACCCCCTCGACTCTTCTTGCACTGGTTGATTCGACTGGCCCAATTTTCGATGACTCGGTGAAGCATATCGGGTGGTATGGTTGCTCGAATGTCCGCTTCAAGAGGCTTGAGCTTGTTAGTGTAAACCTGTGATTTAACATAGCCCCAAAGAAAGTAGTCTAAAAGTGTTAAATCGCATCATGTGTGGTAAGTTCTTGTCTGGTCTTGTTGTTCGTCTGCATCAATTAATTTCATCAATCAATTTTCGGAAAAACAAAATCGGGTAACATAGCACGATAGTGTTCGCCATTCACAGTGACCACAGGTCCGTCCATCGGCGTTCTTGTAAAAATAGGGCCCAAAAATGCCACCGTATCATAATCCACACCAAACAGTGATTTTTTCGGGGTGTAAGGGGGCCTGATGAATCATTTGTGAGTTTGACTTACACCAATAACGACAATTTTGCTTGTTGACGTAGCAGCTTAACTAAAAATGACCCTCATCGGAGAAGATGACTTTGCGATGAAAATTCGGAACGCCCAATCTGCGAACTCCCGACGTAATCGATGGTCAGTTGGCTTAAGTTATTGTGCCAATACAATCTTCTATAGGTGTAAACCGAGATCCAAATGCAAAATATGGTGGTTATCCTGAATAAGTCCAACCCTTGAGAACGGCACGGAACACATACATTATCGTTCTTTGGAACACACTACGGTCACTACGAAGTCGTGACGGTGGCTTTTGGTCATGAAGACTAAACTCACGTTTAAATTTATCAATTATACGACGGATGGCTTGATAGGAAGGAGCAGAATTACGACCGTGTTTTGAACGAAATGCTCTTTGAGCAGCAACAAAACTTCTCGAATTTTGATAAAATGTGAAATGGGCAAACCTTACAACTGACAGTAAATGCCAAGAATTGGATATCAAATATGGCCGCCATTAGCTGTCAAAATCCTATCGTTCCTATTGGGGAGCCCTTTAGATAAGCACTTTCCGGTGTAGCTTTCAGCTCCTTTCGTTTTATGGCTTCAATGAATTCAAAATTGCGTGGAAAGTTATTGGGAATTCAAAAAAGTCACACGGAAGCATATCTGGGGATTACGGGGCTTAGTCGACAGAAATCCCATAATTGTTTTTCCAAAATTCTCTCAAACTGGCCTTATAACCGCCAGATAATATTGTTTGTTTGTCCCTGTGGAAGGAATTCGATAGTTAATTAAATATAACATTCAAGATACTTCGGCTCGTTATCGAAGCGCCATTCCAAAACTTGTTAACTGATTTGTATGTCGCAAGCAACTCGTTCTCGTCACGCATTATCTATTTCATGATGTAGGGTTCGAATTGGCTTCTTCAAGTATGGTTTCAGCAATCTGTTTGCGGTGTTATTCTGAAGAAACGATAGTGCCGTGATGGTAGGAAGTAATTCGTAAGACTGTCCAGATCCTGAGCTACTGCACTTAAACTTGAATGATGATTTTATATCGCCATTAATTAGCAATATGTTCGTCAGTCGAAGACACTGAAATGCGACCGGAATGAGGCAAGTTCTTCTATGAATTTCAACAAATTCTTTGACTGCTTTGTACCATTCGTCAGCTCGGATTTTCGATAAAGATTACTTATCGGAGGCCTCAACGATGCAACACCCAAACTTTCCTTGGTAAAATAAAATTTAATTCAAACTCTATGTTCGGTATTTTTTATAAAAAACCTAGAGCATTTTTTCAAATTTTTTACACCCCCAACAGTTTCCTTTTAGTTCGATATACTTCACTCAACAATTTTCCAAATCTTTTATGGCTTCCAAAAGTTTTCTTGATGAATTCAGAAAAACAGTTCTCTATTTCGGTGATGTCTTCATTTGATGTGAACTTTGATGTGAACCAACCAACCATTTCTTTATATTTGGAGAGAGAAAACAGTAGGCAGAGGCCAATTCCGGAGAATAAGGCGGATACAGCATCAATTCGTAACGACCCTAATGAATGAAATATTGAAGATGATAAAAGTAAAGAAACGAAAATATTTACATAGAAAAAAAGAGACACTAACTAATTAAATTTCTGAGTAATTGTGAAAATTAAATATACTGAAAAGCAATGAAGTGAAAACCGCAATTAAGCATTGTTAATACTATGCCATCATAATAAATTAATCTGAATACTGTTTTTTTTAAGAATGGTCATGGTTATGGTGTATATATGAACGATTGTTGTCAATCAATCCTGAATTCCGTTGCATAAATGTATTACCAATTTCACGTCATCCTTGTCCTTGACATTGAACGGAGCAGCAGGAAGCGCTAAGGTTACGCTACTGCGTTCTCCTTTCGCACGAAAATAGCTCCGGGCGTTACGTTCAACCGTTTATTTAGCCTGCAATACAACCATCGGCACCTAAAGTTTCGCATGGTATTTGATTGAGGGAGATCAATTCCGATCTATTCCTGGCAGATTATTTAGGTTTCTCGTTTTGTGATGGTTTACATTAAACTAACAAGTCAGATTTTCGAATATGTAAATACGATTTATCTCTCATAGAAAATATATTTAGCAGAAAAGGAATTCACCGACAAGACAACTTGTTGATGTATATAATAAAATCATTGGATGATATGGTAAGTCCTTATTTTAGAATACTGCATTGTTAGAAAGAGTATTCGTTAGAAACTTGGATTATTTCTCAAGTCGGTATAAATTAGTTTAAAGATACAGTGGATCCCAAACATATTCGGACAAGCACTACCTTGATCAAAAAGTTGCCGGAATGACCACCGTGTGCCGCTCTCAGTCACCCGAGTGGAGTTCTGTTTTTTTGCTAAGTTTTCACATCTGTCATTGACATTCCCACCAAATGTCAGCGTCATAACCTGACATTTGTAAAAGTTACGCCGTCTCGAGTACATCTGCTTCTGTGCGTGTTTTCGATTTTTACAATTTTAAAAATGGAATTGCGTTTACAACGAGTTTGTATTAAATTTTGCGTTAATAAATTATAGTTAAAAAAAACTAAAAAACTCGTTTTAACGGTAAACTGAACTAAAAAGTATTTTTTAAATTATTTTATTATGTAATAAATTTTTAGTATAAGAATGAAGTGATGGACGAGAAAATTAATGTCATTGTGAAAAAAGCGTGGGGTGCTCAATGTCAGTTGTTTTTAATATTCCATCAGTACCGTTTCCATAAGTAGAGTTAGAACGAAAATATGGTACACAGCAACCAATAAAATAGTTAGGTTAGTTGCCTGCCTGGCAATAAAAAGGTAGCTGGTTCGATTCCAACGTTCGGATGGGTGTTTTTCTTTAATTCCTCTGTCCGTTTTACTTCTTACCCTACACACACACTTATATACACCCACATACACACACACACACGCCAACACATATCCACACATAAATGTCTGTGATTGTTTCTAGGCAAGAGTGTAAAATCCGACAACGGAGTCACACCAGTGAAAGGCTGGGTAAGGCCGGATGCCTTCTGAGAAGTGTTTTACGTTGGTCACTCGCCAGTCGGTAGGCTTCCTGATGGACTTATGGGTAGACACATAACCGAGGGTTTATAGCCTGAGAGGGGTGCTGGCCTGGGTTTGTCAGTAGCTGATGACCGTGGTTCGGAACTCACGTTAAGCTGTAGGTCCAGTCGCTAAATAGCCTTAGATGCTGATGCGCCTCTAACCGTAAATCCTTTCCTTTCCTTTCATTCATAATTCCTTAGATAACATTGCAAAATCGATGCATATTAGATGTCTACGAACTCAACTATCGCACAAACTTTCAATCATTTATTTTTTTCCATCATAAACAATATTTCATAAATAATTTATGGTGCTATGGTAGTTTTTGGACGTCGGCTGCGCGCTTCATAATCAACCACATTTTAATGCAGCAAACCGATTATTAAATGTTGCATAAGAAAGAGCAGTGTCTCCTAAAATATTTATACGGTATCGGTATAAATTTTCTGACCGAACATACCTCTTATAAATAAATAATCGATAATAGTACGATTTACAAAAAATTCCACTTAAACAAAAATACCAAAAACAGATTTATTTTGAACAGCTGTTAAATATGACTGAATGAATAAAAGTTTGTGCAATAAGACTAAAAATGAGGCACAATGATAACTACAAGTGATAATCCGGTAATTAATTATCTTGAAGTATAAGTAATGGTATTACGTTTCAAATAAAATGTCGTTCAAAAGCCCCTCTCGGCTTCGTTTGGTTGAGTGAATTCTGAACACCCAAAATTTTCGATTATTTTTTCACACATATCGCGTGATATATTTTCAATGGTAGCCTGACCGTTTCGTTTAAGGTCAAGAATTGTTCGGGGTTTATTTCTGAAAAATGAAAGATTTAATATAATCCTCAAAAATAATCCAAGTACGTGAGATCGCATGTTCTTAGTGGGTAGTTGAAATTACCGTTTAGCGAAATAACGCGTCCAGGAATATTTTCTTACAATAAATTTATTATCTGGCGAGATGTGTGACAAGTCGCGCCTTCCTGCTGAAAGGAAACATTGTTTATATCCATATTGTGTAACATGATTATTATTAACAGAATACATGATTTTCACTGCCGTCTTCAAAAATATATGGTCCTTTCAGCCCAAAAACCGCACTTAACAGTGACTTTCTGAGGATGAGTGAGGATAAAGAGATTTTCATCGGCCCACATCACGCAGTTATGTTTATTCACACACTCATTAAGCCAGGAGTACGTTTCGTCGGAAATATTCATTTTTATTTTGACTGTGAACTGACACAATGTACTGAACATAGCAGAACATAAGGGATATTTATATTTCAAAACGTGTTGCCGCTATTATGTTACAAAATTCGACACTCTTATTGGAAAAATGTTTATAACAAAATGAAATTAAACAAAATATGGTAACTAAAAACAAAATATGGTAACATCAGACAAGTCTCTCAATTCAAATATTTGGGGGAAATAATCATGGGCAATGGGTTGAAAAAAGCGGCCAATAAGCTCATTTTGAATAGAAAAAGGGATATCGAGGACATTGAAAAGAAGGAAAGAAAAATCATAAGAAAAATCCTAGGCCCTAAACAAATAAATAGCACAACATACCGACTTTGAGAAAACCAAGAAATCAAACAATACACAGATATACATAGCGATATGAGAAAAAGAAGACTTAAGTTTTACGGACACATCAAACGGATGAATCCGAGTAGGCTAACTAGACAAATAGTCGAATTTTATGAAAATAGGAGTAGAGCTAAAGTAGAAATAATTAAATGGATTGCGGCAATTAAAGAGGACCTAAGATCAGCAAATATTACACAAAGGGAAATTCAGGATAGAGGCTGTTTCAGACACAAGGTTAACGTTTGGAAGGTTGGCCAGAGAGAAAAATGTAGGAAGACTGGAACAACTTGGTCTGACGAAAGGAAAAAAGCTCATAGCGAAAGAATGAAATTAGTATGGGCGCAAAGGAAGGCTAAAAATAACAAACGCCTCTAATTGTACTTCCCGTGGTCCACCAGGGCCCATAAGTGAATAATAATAATAAAATGAAATTTTATATGCATTTATAAGAAGGTGGGTTGTGTGGGTTGAAGAAAGTTTGGTAGAACATTCTGGTGGGTTGTTTGATTATGTCCGATAAATAACGCTAGCTATGTGTCAGGATATACGTTTTTCATCAAACTACCAATATTAACCAAAATATGAAACAACCATAGATTCATTCATTGAAGAACAGTTGAAAGATAGATATTTAGTAACGATTAAATCCAATGTGCTTTCATATTCAGTGTTGGATTTCAGAAATATTGGCATATATATTATATGTACATATATGTCAAAATGTTATTGTAAATGTTTGTGTGTCAGTGTAAATTTTTACTCATTTTAAATTAAACTGAAGGAATTTCTCAGAATGTTTCTCAATTTTTAATTTGTTAATGGATTTTACATGAGTCTAAATGTTAGAAATATGCACAGTTTTATAAGAAAGAGGAAAGTTAACAGAATGAGTACATAAACAAATAATATTTTAATATTTTGTGATCTTTCCACCACCTTTAATTATAACAAAGATTATTTTCGGTAATGAACCATACAACTGTTTTATTGTTTGTTGTGGAATTTATTTTCATGAAGCCGGAATAGCAATTTTCAAGTCTTCCACATTTGAAAAATAGAACATTTTTTTTGCCATAAATGGAAATATCATATATATATATATATATATATATATATATATATATATATATATATATATATATATATATATATATGTTTTATAACAAAACTATTTTTATTTTAATTTTTTTTCCTTCTAATTAAAAAGTTATATCAAATTGAAAATAATTTTTTAAATCCAGTACCGATGACGCGCCCGCAGTTCCCGAAAAAAAACCCGAGAGCGTGTGACCTCACAATTAGGAAACATTAAAATGAAGGGCAATACGGGTCGGATCGTAACAATTTGGAAGTTATACCGAAATTTGCTTTCGTAGCCTTTCCGAAAAGACGTTCGGAAAGAATCGGAATACCGGACAAATAAAACAATTTAACGATCTTAGTCATTATTCCATAGGTTTAACCTATATCTTTGACTGCATTTGTTGGTTTGATAGCTATTTGAAAATATACTTGCTTTTAATTGTTATTTAGGCTTTCGCTGCTGTTTTCGACGTTATATCATAAATTTTTACTTTTAACTATATATTTAACTTTACTTTAAGATATGGAGGCTCAAAGAGAAGTTCAGAATGAAAGACTGAAATTACATTATGGTTCCTTTTTTTGCATTCGTTTTTGTAACAATTATTTATATTATTTAATGCATATAGCGAAAACAAATTGACGTGCCAAATTTGTAGGGAAGAATATTCCTGTGGGTCCCCAAAGAACTAGATGTAGCAACAGAACGGAGAATAATAACAATGAGAACCATCTCAAAATCTAGCCCTACAGGATCGTCTATTTTGTAGAATACGAAAAATACTATTCAAGAAAGTGCGAATAGACTAGAACAAAATTCGACTACCAATTTGGAAGGTAATTGTATAGGAAAAGTCTTATACTTATGACTGGGGCTGAGATGATCGAAGACTACAAACATTTGTGTGATCAGTTGGATGTACATCAACTAGTTAAATTAAGCACTATTATAAATTGGATGGATAGAGTTTTCCATGGAATCAAAACAAATGTCTGAAGTATGCAAAAAAAAATAGAAAACCAAACCTACTATCCAAACAAAAAGTAAAGAAAATGGTATATTTCTATTCTAAATAAAACAAAACACTTAATTTTTTTTTCAGGATTTTGGTACATTTCATCTATTGATTAAACATATTCATTTGATAGGATATGTTTATACATAGGATAGATATTTATTATAAGCATTAAATACTGATGGTAGGCTAACAGCAGTTCGAGGATATGTTGTGGTACATAGTGGTTTTCTAGTGGGTAGATATTAACAGGAGAGTCCCACACCTCGAGTATAAAAGTTTTCCACTCAAAAAAAATGGTGCCTTCTCTTATTTAAGAAATCTCTTGCAAATATTATTACATTAAAAGTCTAAAAAAAAGTAAATTGCCATGGTTTTAAGAATACTGAAAACTTTAATGCAATAATGTAGTATGGGTGGGTTTTTTTGAAAATATTGTTAATACAGTTTAGTATGGTGGTTTGATGAACTGGTGTAGTTTTAAAAGTATTGCAAACTGGAATGAAAACAATTAAACTATTATAAAAATAAATATCTATATAATTTTAGGTAGTGATTGTTTTTATTCTGATATGATTATTAGTTTACATATTATATTATGTAGTTTACATATTATAATGTACTGTAATATATTATTCTTATAATCCTAGTTGGAGAATGTTTTATTATGTATATTTAACAGTGTATTCAAAAACATTGTTTCACTTCTCGAGGATAAAAATATTGAATTAGTTGCACCGCATTTGGTTAGTTTTGGAATAAGGTTATCACAATCTAAGGTTTTAGAAGGCAAACGAATTGCTGCTCTACGTATTCATATGGAACGCGTCTTTGAAAGAATACGTAAGTTTGATTTTCTCAAACCTTACACAGTTATTAATCATATGTTACCTTATACAGACTATATTGTTATCACTGCTGTTGCATTAGTGAATTTTCAATCCCCTATAATATCAACATAAGCTTATTAATATTCATTTAAAAAAATGAATAACTAATCACGTTTAAAAAACAAATTTACTTAATGTTCTTTTTATAAGGTAACATCAAGTTATTAAAATAAAAATTCAATTTTATGTCCCAATAATAATTTCGGAAATATATTTTTTAACCGAAACAGTAAAGCTTTTTTAATTAAAGCTCGTGTAGGAGCTTCATCGTTTTTTAACATAAATAGTTTGATTTTTTTCCAACTGTGTTTTTTACCAGTTATTAACATTTGCCTGACACTCTACAAATAGTTTAATTATATTTAATGAAAATATTTTGTTTTTTATTTACATTTACGTTATTATTATTTTCTTTAAAAACTCATATTTATGCTTTAGCACCTCGAACTTCAGCTAAATTGAACCGGATATCATTTTTGAGAAAATATGTGACCATAAAAATATCCAAAGCAGCTATATTATCAGAATTAGCCTTTAAGAACCCTATGTCACACATAACTGAACTAAATTAGTAACAAACAATATTTTATTTTACACTTAACGAACGATAATTTTGACGTTGACAGTACTGACGTGAAAACACTTTATCATAATGACCGCACAAACACAGCAGCCAATCGCGGCGCGATCACTCATAATTAATTGTATTTTTTAAGTTTTTGCATCGATTATCAATTTTATTTATGATAAAGTTTTAAAATAAAGTAAAAAAATCGATATTTATTTCATTTATTCAAAAACAGAATTGTCTTAATTTACTATAAAATCATTTTCAGAGCATCTCCCAAACATTTTAATTATATTCAAATTTGGAGAGACAGTCAGTCCAATTTTAAAATATTAATTTGCTCGAATCAATGCGTTATGATATTTATGCATATGTATCATATTTACACACGAAAAACCTGCCAAATGACCAGCTCTTGCAGCTCCACAGACATCTACCCTTTTGTCAATATTTTGGATAACATTCTGGCATAACCGTGACTCTATCTCACCAATAATTCGAACAATTTACAAATAACATAAAAGGCAAAAACATGAAACAGTCCTTACAGAGGAAACAAAAGTAATGGAACGGTGGATAGAATAATGATGGAAATATAATGAAGGCTGAAGAGAATATCTTCGAGAATTCACCGAATAAAGAATTCAAACATGGCAATACAACAGAAATAATGAGAAACCTGTAATATTTTTTCCTTTAAAATTTGAACAAAATATCAAATGATTCCTACTAGAAAATAATTTTAATAAAATGAAAGGCTTATTACAAAATTAAATTGATTTTTTAATAAACATTTTTTTTTCTGGGATTACTTTTATTTACAGCTGTTTTTAAGCTTAACGATTATCGAAATTAATATATTGCGGTGGTATAAAAATGTGTTTATCTTTTGAATATTGTTGAAATATGATTTCTATTTTTATTGACAAACAGGTGTCGGTGTTTGATTTTAGATAAAGGAGACATTTATTATGGGACGGTCGAAAACTAACTCAAAATGTGTTTGATATAATTGAAGAAGATTATTTTGTTTCATTGTTTCATGTTTGTTTCAATTTAAACATGAAATTACGACAGAAACATTGAGAAACCTGTAATATTTTTTCCTATACAAATTTGAACAAAATATTGAATAATTTTGGTTAAATCAATTTGATGACGTTCCAGAATTTAAAATGATTTCTTCTAGAAACTAATTTTAATATAATGAAAAACGTTAAAAATATTTATTAGAAAATAAAATTGATTTTTAAATAAACATTTTTCTTCCTGGGTTTTTATATTTACAATTAAAAATGCGTGTATATCTTGAATATTGTTGAAATTATTTCTATTTTTAATGACAAACATTATAATATGTCGGGGTTTGATTTTTGATAAAGGAGACATTTCTGATGGGACGATCAAAAACTAAATCAAAATATATTTGATATAATTGAAAAAGATTATTTTGTTTCATTGTTTCATGCTGATTTCAATTTAAACATAAAATACCGGCATAAATAATGAGAAACCTGTAATATTTTTTTCCTTACTTTTGTTTAAATAAAATGAATCAAGTTTCACAATTTAAAATGATTTCTACTAGAAACTAATTTTAATACAATGAAAAGCGTTAAAAATGTTTACTACAAAATGAAATTGATATTTAAATACATTTTTCAATACAATAACATTTTTCTTACTGGGATTATTTTTATTTACAACTGTTTTTAAACTTAACAATTATCAAAATGAATATATTGCGGTGGTATAAAAATGTGTTTATCTCTTGAATATTGTTGAAATATGATTTCTATTTTTATTGACAAACACTATAATCTGTCGATGTTTGATTTTAGATAGCGGAGTTATATATTATGGGACGATCAAAAATCAAATCAAAATGTGTTGATACAATTGAAAAAAATTATTTTGTTTTACCAAGTGTTTAAAAGTGTTCAATATTAATAACAATGTAGATTCTTTCTAGCAAATAAATTATAAATATCGTGATATAAAAACAATAGCCAAGTCAATAGCGTATCGCAAGTACTAAAATCTGCACAAACAGTCAGAAATCCTTCAATTGATGAACCTGTAGGTCAAACTTTATGACACTGGCTTGAGGAACAGGGAGAGGAAATGGTTGCATTCTTACTATATTTGCTTGATCGACACCAAGTTGTACTAATTGATGACGTAATATATGAATGTTTGAAAACTAGTTCTGGAGAGCCCCAGAGATCTGCTTATGATTTCATTATGATGACGGAAACATGATAATGTTTGCGGATGATACCAGCTATTTGAAAGGAAATAGTAAGATACAGTGAAACAATTTAAGAAATGCTTCATAAATTATACTATTGGTTCTCTAATAATGAGTGAGCACTTAACGAAGACAAAACCTTATTGATTGTTTCTTTGGGTTCGTCCCGCTTTTGGTGCTAAATGGTATTTCATTGAAAAATCGAAGAGTTATTTCTTCTTCATACGTGTAAAGTTATGATATTGTTTGACAGGAGGAATTGCTGCGAGTACTTGGGAAAAAATGTGTTTTTCAAATTTCAAATATGGAGATTTCGTGGCGCCTATGTGGCGCAGAACGCGCTGGCCGTGTTAACTTTACATCGAAGCCTGGTTAAGAAAAAATTAGTTGCCATGGAGTATTTCACGGGACAGCAACGTGCATTCTATGTTCGCGCGTATTATCAAAACAATTCGTTTATTCCGACTCTTCGTCTTTATAGGGCCGAGTATAATTTACACAACATAAAAAAATGGGTAAAAGAAGACATGATAAAACAAGAAATGTATAAAAAAGTGAAAGTACACATCTAAATTTACCGCCTACGGGTCGTTCAAGGTCAAGCAGAGGTCTAAACAACATTCAACGTGTCCGTGAATCGGTTAGAGAAAATCGATCCTAATCCACAAGGAAGCGAAGTAGACAGTATTATTTTTGCTAAATAAATTTCCAAACACTGTACTATAATATTAAAATATTAAAATTATTACACCTTAAATCGACTTCTATACCTACAAAAATGAACAACAATATTGGAGACCTTGGAATTTGGTATCCAATATTGGATACCAAATTCAGCAGCGGTTCATGGGGAAAAAACAGGTCGTGCACGTATAACCAAATTTTGGAATGGGGATAGGGAAATGCGTCGCAACCAAAAATTTTACATTTCTTAGTATTATACACACACTTTGCTGTGTAGAAATACGAGTGTAACTGTCAGACATCAAATTTTAGTTTAATTTTTTAATTTTTTAGATGGGGCACGTGCCCACGTGCCCTTATGGACCAACGGCCACTGACCAAATTCCAGAAGATACAAAATTGTTGTTGCCGCTTTGTTTTTGCTTTATAAGGTATGATCACGTTTCGGGAAAAATCAATGATATGGAATGGTTAAATATGAACTCTTTATTTAAATACAGCTTACTATCGAGTATTGAACGTTTAATGATTCCGTTCTCTTACAACAATGTGAAAGCTTTCTTTTTTTTTTGTAACAAAACAAACCAAATTTATGCTGAAACGTATGGAATAAATGGTTAAAAAATACAGTAAAACTCTGTTAGAACGTACCGGAGGGGAGCTTAATAATCGGTACGTTATATAAGAAGTTCGCTAAAAAAAATGAAAATATGTATGTACCTACATATACATATGTAATTGCATTTTTATGGCTTTTATTAATTCTTGACAAAAATACACACGTGTTATAATGAAAGCAAGAACAAAATAATAGAAAATTTCATTTTTGAAACTTAAAATCTACTCTAAAAATACATAAAAAAACTACTTCATAAAAATGTAATATGAGCTTGCTTTTGGCGATTTACAATATTATTTTGTTGTAAATAGATTTCTATTTCATGGGCTGCACTCAAAATACCATCTTCTATAGTGCTTCTACTTTCTAAAAATCGTTTTATCCCTGTTATGGCAGCATGAAAAGTCGGGAGCATTTCTTCTAACGGTCTCAAGCTCACACTGAACAACTCTCAAGCTGTTCAGCTCCACCAATCTGCACCACAATCTCCTGTTCGGTAGGCATACTTGTTGTCGCAAGGTCGTTATCCATATCAACGAAAGCATCTATTCCAGTGGAATTTAATTTTTCCAAGTTAAAATTATTATTAGTAAGCCAGACACTTAAAGGCAGGTTGTCCTCGTCCTCCCCAACTTGTTTAATAAGCCATTAGGTGAAATGCAAGTCATCGTCCTCATCGAAGTCGCAAAGGTAGAGCCATGCATGTTTAAAACAATTCCTAATTGTTTTTTGGGAAACCTGTTGCCAAGCTTTAGAAACTATTTCAATAGCATCGAGCATATTTATTGCTATTGGTGTGCTATTTTCAAAGCACTTAGGGTAATACACATATGTTTACATATATATATATATATATATATATATATATATATATATATATATATATATATATATATATATATATATATATATATATATATATATATATATATATATATATATATACAGACGTAAAATTTGGTGGAAAACAATTCAGTTTACTGTTTTTTAGATTCTTAAGATGCGGATGAGCAGGGCAGTTATCAACAAGCAATAATAGGTGCCTATTTTCTCTTGTCAGTTATTTGTCCCATAATTTTAATTCACTCTCGAAAATATCAGCGGTCATCCATGCGCGCTTGTTTGCTTTATAATTAACTGCGTTTGCGTTTTTCATTTCCGGTCATGTTTGGGCACACAATAACAGTTATTCTTTCCTTCGATAGTTTTTCCCCGATACATTTTTCACCCTTAAAACCATTGTACGATCTGGAGCAAGGTTGTAAAAAAGACCAATTTCATCAGAATCATATAACATCATAGAACAAATACTGTATCGCTTTTTGAATGTATGTAACGAACCCGAATCGCAAGAAAATCCAGCAACATTAAACATTTTCGTAAACTATTCAGCCTTTGCCTGAAAAATGGGCCCAGTAATTGTAGTATTCATGCTTCTTTGATACGTAAACCATTGAAGTGCTTCATCGAGGTTTTTTTGAACAAGTTTGCGAATTCTTTTACCTTGTTGCGAACTCCGCGGAATTGCAATATTTTGTTTTTCAGTATCGTATACACTGTTGCCTTTTTCAAATCCCTGAATTTGCAGATGTTGACTTGTTTAGCACAACTTTCTATCTCCTGAATTATTGAATTTTTTCATCCATTGTTAAAGCCTTCCGAACCATTTTAGTTGAACTAACTTCGACTGACTTATCCATGCTTGAGAACAGTTCTTTTATAAATCCGCTTAGGCACGATCACAAACAGCACAACTTTACTATACAACACCAATAAGAAAACTAAAGATGCTAAATGCAATTATGGGGAATATGCCATTTAATACAAATATATAACTAAACAAATATATAAGTAAATAATGCAGAACCTAATAGCAAAAAACCTGCGGTAGCGTTGTCGGTCGGTCCAAAGGGGGCTGCCTGTATTTTACTTTGATATCCTGCGTTCTACTACACAATACATGTTACCCAAAAATAAATTATTCATCGAATGCTTCATAAAAACTACTGGGACTTGGTATATTATTATATAAGCGTGTGCGTTATAAATAGGCTTTACTGTATTACATTTTATTTTCCAAAAAATACCAAATTAAACAAAAAATTAATTCAGTTCGACCCAAAAATGGATATCAAAAAAAAACACGATGATTCGATGTTATCAATTTTTAAGAAAATATCAAAACCTTGTGATCTGTTGAAATGGTTGAATTTTGGTTACATGTTTGAAGGAAACTCTTTGTTCAAACTGACGTACCAGGTGTGTCTGTAAATTCTTAATTTTTTCTTAAAAAAAGGTAAAAAATGGTTTATGCAAGATTTGCGCCATCGCTATCATATATATCATCGCATTTTTCCCATTTCTCTGGTAATTTGTGGATGCCCTTCCAGAAAAACCGTATATCTTTTGAGGTGGTCCAGTCATCAACCCATTTTTCGAAATCTTCGAAAGTGTTTCATAGAAACTACGTGAGACAAAGATGAAAACAAGTGGTAGTTGGACGAGGCCAAGCCTGGTGAGTACCGCGAATGGGACAAGAGTTCCCAGCCGAGTGCAAAAATGGCGTCTCTGACCACTTTCGCTGTGTATGATGGGACGTTATCGTGCAACAACATCACTTTTCCGTGTCTTGTAGCCCATTCTGGTCGCTTTTCGATTAGCGCATCGATCAAATTAATCGTTTGTTCGAGGATGGCGGATTAACTGTTTCACCTGGTTTCAGAAGCTCATGGTACACGAAACCCTTCTGATTCCATCAAATGCACAGCATTGCCTTATTTCCAAAGGGATTCGGTCTTGTGGTCGATGTTGATGGTTTTCCTCGGTCAACCCATGATTTTCTACATTTTGGATTCTCGAATTATATCAATTCTTCGACCAGTCACGATCCGATGCAAAAAAGTCATTATTTCAAGCCGAGAAAGCAAAACTTCCCACACCGTTTTTCGCTTTTCCATCTGTCTGTGGTTCAGTTGATGTTGTACCCATTTTTCTGCCTTCTCGAAGTTTCCCATGGCATGCAGATCATTAGATGTGATTCGGCGATCAACATTTAACCTTTCTGCGATTTATTGTTGAGTTTGAAAATCATCTTCTTCCAACAATGCTTGCAATTCCGCATCTTCAAACTTTTTATCAATGCTCTCTATTTGGGTCGAAACTCAACATGTTTACCACACGAAACAAATAAAACTCTACCTGGAAACCATTTAAAAATCAATAGCGTTTTGAAAGGTACTGCCGTAGTAACAAAATGGCATAAGAGATTAGACCTTGAACCGATATTTGTTTCCAGCGCCATCTCTTAAAAAATTTAAGTATTAACCGCCAAACCCGGTAAATATTTTTGCATATATTTCTTATTTCAATTTTTATCAATATTTTTTAATTTTTATTGATTTTTCTCAATTTATTTTAGCTACAATAAATTTTATAACGTTACATAAACACAAACTATAAATGATTTTTAGCAAAAGTAATGTTTTTACTACTAATTAATAAATTTATTTAAAGAACAATAAGATTGTTCATACGAAAAAAGCATTTGAATAGTTGGTTTTATTGATTCAATCCACTTTAGAGATAATAAATAAGTTCAATACACAAAAACAACCAAATTTAACGCATATCAACCAGTTATAAAGTGACTGTTGGTTATTAATAATCTAATAATAATGGGTAAAGCAAGTCGAGAGCTGGTTTTGTAGACACGTGCGGACAGTGATTTTGAAAACATATGACATGAAATTGCAGCAAATTGCAAAAAATGTATAGCTTAATTTATCTACAGCAAATTAAATAGTGAAAAACATGAAAGTGCGGATCAGATTAAAAACAAAAAATGGAAAGAGATCAGCTAGAATTCAGAGAAAAATGTTATATTGTGCTTTGTTTCAAGTCAAGAAGTAGTCAATGATATTACTTCTTAGTCCTAAGTAAACGTCACTCATAAGACTGTATGAAATGATTTATATACTTTCGAAGAAACCCTTGATCAGTTAGAAAAACAAGGAAAAAATACTTCAATTCGCTAAAAAGGACGTAAATTACTCGTAAGATTTTCGGAAATCAGTTATTTTGAGTAACCAAAGCAAAAAGTGCAGAAAGACAGCGACCCGAAGCCGAGAGCTACCGAAGAATGGCTGCTCTACAATGTCCGAAGAAGTTGGATATGGAAACATACCGCAAGAAAATTTGATTGAAAGTGATTCGAAATTAGATATCAGGAATATCTTCAAAGTGCAGAAAGGCAACCCCAAGTCGATAGTTACCGAAGAATGGCTGCTCTACAATGTCAGAAAAAGGTTGATTACGTCTTCCCAATCACCCTGTATGCTATGGTATTTAGTGGATCAAAAAACTTACGGTATTTAGTGGATCAAAAAGAAAGAAAACCCAAGTGTTATAAATAAAAATTGTACCAGTGCTCTATGTAATAATTGCTGATTTCTCCAGTCGCCTCCCAAGCTCGAGCCTGACTGATGACAACTAACGGGCGGAAATCGATATCAACAGGCGCTTACCAACGTTTGGGGAGGGGAGCGCTAAAGAAATGAGCAGTTGTTACGTACAGTATGGAAAAATTCCTTATTTTTTGAACATATGTAGTGATTCACAATATCGAAATCCTTCCCTAAAACAGATATTCATCTATCCTCAGCAAATTTATTGACCATGATCAGACTCTTGTTCTCGTTTATTCTCAAGCCAAATGGTTCTCCCAGATTTTGCAGCTCGTATATGTGTGCTTCTAGCTCAACTGGGTCTTGTGAAAGAAGACCCATATCATCTGCGAAACTAAAATGGTTTAAGTATGCACCACTGATTTTTTATATGATATTTTATTATACCTCCAATCCAGATTACAGAATATCTCTTCAAAACAGATAATGAGTCACCATACCGTATATATATATATATATATATATATATATATATATATATATATATATATATATATATATATATATATATATATATATATATATATATATATATATATATATATACATGGTGTTTTAAAAGTTGATTTATTTATTTTAACAAGTTGTAGAACTCCGAAAAATAAGTAATTTTGCCAAAAATCATTTATCCAAAAGTTGTAAAACAAAGAAGTTAATAACAATTACAAAATTTGAAGATAAGCCTAACTTTTTGATATTCTCGACTACTGTGTTGTAGAACTCGCACTAACTAACTAGTTAACTAGTACTAATTTTTCTCACCATATTATGTTTTAAATGATTTACGTCACATTAAGAAACCAAAAATTAATTTAAATGTTCAAAATATCCACCATTTCAGTTTATGCAAGTCTGGCACCGTTTCACCTTATTTTCCCGAACAAGTTGAAAAAGTTCTGGTATATTTCTAATCCGGTTGGCAGCAACATATAGAATACAATTTTGGTTTGTCTTCGCATGTATTCTGAGAGATATTCTACGTTGCTCATTTGCCACTCGCAGGGTTTCTCGGGAGATTCACGGTTAAGCACAAAACCAAGGGTTGATAATCCGAGAGTGGTGCTGATAGGGATTATCGGTAGTTAATGATCATGGTTCGGAACCCATGTTAAGCAGCAGGTCCAGTCGCTAAATAAAGCCTAGTACGTTGACGCGTCTCTAACTTAAAATAACTAACCATTCAAAATTGTTATTTCATAAATTATTATTTTTACACTTTATATTCTATAATTTAATTATGGTATAAGTGTACAACGTAAGAAATTTAAACCAGATCAGAAAAAATTCTAATTAGGAACCATTCGAATTAAACTTAATACTATTTAATTAAATATCAACTAATGTTATAATGCCATGTTTTTGGAAAAAGAAAATATATAAAGAATTCTGAAATATTTTGTAATATTAATCCTCCAGCATAATACCGAAATAAATTCTAAGAATAAAAATATATCAGTTTTCTAAAAATCTCAAATCAAACAATTTAATACCTCTCCAGGTCAAAATATGAAACGAAACTCAACAAACATGAACATTAAATATTCATCTACTTGAAAAAAGTCTGATTTGTAATCTAACCTAAGTAGTATGTTGACTTAGGTCTGATCCAATGATGCATTCATTTTAAAAAGCAACGGTAGATGAACCTATTCAGGACGGGTTTGTTTTGAATATATTTCAAGTTGACCTTGTAGGTTGAATTCCTAATATTAAAATTAGGAATGGTTCATTATAATTAATATCTTGTCGTAATTTAAACCTGTAAATCAACATTACCAAGGCTATTAGAAAAGTATTCGTAAAGGTATTTGTTGATAAAAAATACACAAGAAAAGTGCCACAGTATATATGTTTCGTCGCTTGATGTTCCAGACTCTTCAGGATACCGACATATGCTCTTTCGTCAAGAATAGAGAGTCTTTATCCACAGTCAACAACCCATACTTTCGCCGACCTCCCGTCAGATGGCATATATATGCAGTGTTAGAATACTTTGGACTGCGTCTAATGAGTCCAGTCCAGTCCAGTTCAAAGTATTCTAACACTGCATATATATGCCATCTGATGTCCTGGAACATCAAAGAAGTTATTGGAAGCACCTGGAAGTAATTGAACATAACTTGACTCTTTTTCAGGTTTATTTTCAAGCTAAATGGTTCGCCGGCCCTTTGCAGTTCTTGTATGTGTCTTTGTAACTCCTCTGGGTCTTGTGAAAGAAGAACGATATCATCTGCAAACCTAAGATGGTTCAAGTTTGCACCATTGATCTTTACACCATCCTGTTCCCAATCCAGATTACGGAATACTTAGTGAAAACTTTATACATTACTGATAGCAGGCTTATTGGACGGTAGTTCTTTAAATCTTCCTATGCTCCTTTTTATGTAAAAGGATAACTTCCGCATTTTTCCATAAGTCAGGTACTTTTTGTTCTTTGAGGCATTTTGAGTACAATTTTGCCAGTGTTTGCTGATTTCATTCTTTCGCTATGAGCTTTTTTCCTTTCGTCAAACCAAGTTGTTCCTGTCTTCCTACATTTTTCTCTCTGGCTAACCTCCCAAACGTTAACCTTGTGTCTGAAATAGTTTCTATCCTAAATTTCACTTTGTGTAATATTTGCTGACCTTAGGTCCTCTTTAATTGCAGCAATCCATTTAATCATTTCTACTTTAGCTCTACTAATTTTTTCATAAAATTCGACTATTTGTCTAGTTAGCCTATTCGGATTCATCCGTTTTATGTGTCCGTAAAACTTAAGTCTTCTTTTCCTCATATCGCTGTGTATATCTGTGTATTGTTTGATTTCTTGGTTTTCGCGAAGTCAGTATGTTGTGCTATTTATTTGTTTGGAGATTTTTCTTTCCTTCTTTTCAATCTCCTCGATGTCTCTCTTTCTATTCAAAATGAGCGTTTCTCCCCTTATAAACATTCTGGCTTAATAATTGTGTAATGTCTCAGTCTTGTGTTTTTAGATATGCATTTTTTGTTGTAAATATTTTGTGTAGGCCACAATGCAGTTTCCATTTTTAATATCTACCCTTATTGGCCGCTTTTTCCAACCCGTTTCCCATCATTATTTCACCCAAATATTTGAATTGAGGGACTCGTCTGATGTTACTATATTTCATTTTTAGAAATGGTTTTCTTAGTCTGTTGCAGCTCATGTATTGTGTCTTTTCAAAGGAAATTTAGAGTCCTGCCTTTTCTGCTGTTTCTTTTAGGATTTCAATCTGTTTTTGTGTCGTTAATATATCTTGGGCCAAAAATGCTAGATCATCTGCAAACGCCAGACAATCAATTTTGATGTTGGTTCTCCCTAGTTTAATGGGCTGGTCAATATTCAGGGCCGACTTTTTTTCACGCCACTCCTGTATTACTTTTTCTAGAACACAGTTAAATAAGAGTTGCGAAAGTCCATCCCCTTGTCTCACGCCAGTTTTAATTTCGAAGGGCTCTGAGATGTCCCTCATAAATTTAACTTTTGACCCTGTATTAGCTAGTGTGGCTTTAATAATTGCCAGCGTTTTCAGATCTAGTCCATGTTGACATTGAGATAGAATATTGTAAGAAACTGGGAGAATTCTATTCCGTTCTATCTCCTTTCTTATGTAGTATATATATTAGACAGAGAAAAGATTCACATAATAGACAGGTGACTATTTTCTTGAAAATTATATTCAAGATCATAGAAAAAATATTTTCCGTTATCCATATGTTGTCCGTTGTTATTAACATTGTTATTAAAATGAAATATAATATTCAAAGATGGATATACTGCTTCGAGAGGGCTTTTTATCGAAGAATTTAATTAGAAAGAAATGACAAAATCAATAACAGGATTGCTCCAAAAAACCTAGACGCTACCAGGCTAATGTTTGGAATTAACTGTGTACTCTGACACAGCAATATATTTCGAGAACTACCAAATCCAATAATAATTACAGCCGTAATTAGAACATATAACATTACTCCGCAACTCAAATTACTGGCAACTTTATCTAATTAAACTTCTAAATTACTTTGGCTACAATGAAGTGTAATCGAGGATTAGCATTGAGCCAGACGAATACTTTGATTGGATAATAATTGCTGGTAATTATTTTATCACAACAGGTGGAATATTTTTGGTTGCATTAGATTTGTACAATTAGATAAACAGAAATTTAAGAATTTAGCTTCGTTTCATTTGGAGATTTCTAAAAGTAATTATTTCGCTGCAGTATTGGTTGATTTACAAACACCGATAAATTATGCATATAACGAATGTTTGCAAAGTTAGCCTTAAATAAAATATGTATTTCATAAAATCAAAATTAATGAAAAACAATAAATAACTCAAAAATATACAATTTTTATTTTACAGATGATCAAGTGGTTCTGGTACAAGGCAAAGAAGATCTGGCATTTATGGCAACGGAGCTATTCCGAGGAAATTAAGAATGGAAAATGACGATGAATTACAAGACTAAATATATGCTTGTCTGTGGGAATTTAGATCCCCAGTAACAATGTAGTAACCTATAGTACCAAATGAAGAATATAATTACTAATGAGTACAAATTACCAATTAATACAAATGAAAAGTAAACTTACATCTAACAGATTCCGGAAAGACCGAAAACATTGAAGACAGGGACCTTCAGAAATAGAAATATCGACAACCGGAATACCAATTTAGCCTTAAACACAAATAAAGTTCAGTCAATATAAGATTTAAAGTTATCTAACTATGTCCATAGCCGATGTAACGAGAATTTTGTGAAATCAGTTGAAATAACACCATATGAAATTTTTTGTATTTTTTTAGAACAAAATTCTCTTTACAAATTTAGCTCCTTTCATTTAAACGTAAATACACTGAGAAATAAAAAAATGCAGCAGAATTATAAATATATTATAATGGATTCATTTTTGTAAATACTATGACGATATTATATAATGATAAACAATTAAAGAAAGTCCGCTTACACTTACACACAAAACATTGAGTAGGTCTACCACCAGGCACAGGCCTTTCGAACCGTAATAATTCACTTTTCATAAAGTTTTCTCGGCGCTTTCGTTGTTTTGAAATGTTAATTCCATTAACCGCACTAAAGATCTCGCATTTCAAAAATATCAATTAAAGGTTACCTTCAAAAAATCCTATGTGTAGCTGCAAAATAGTATCACGCCGTTGCTGGATATTATATTTTATTTTTTATTTCAAAAAATTGAGTAGGTCTACCGCTACATGCAGGCCTTTCGAACTGTAATAATGCACCTTTCATCATTTTTAAGGGTTACCTTCCAAAAATCCTATCTATCAAAAAAGTATCACGCCGCGATATTTTCACGTCGATTTAGTATAAAAAGAAGTTTAATATGGCCAAAATGGCCGATAAATATGGCCGCAGCTTTCATCATTCCTTCAGCTGTTTCCCGAAGATCAATTCTTCTATTGGAACCTTTGGTGTGAAATACTAAACTTGAAAAGATTTACCACTAAACACCAAAACACTTTTATTGATGATTTAATCAGATGATTTAATCTCCTGATGATTTAATCTTCAAGTTTAGTGTTTTCCGAAGGTTTAGCTGAAGCTGGACTGATGACGGCTTGTTTTTATATTATAGTTTGAAAGAAGCTAGTAGGAACTCCTCAACTTTTTGATCATGAAACCATTAGATTTATCCTTAAGTGCGAAACAAATGCAAAGTAAAGGCATAAATATAAACTGATAAAACAATTAATCCACGAAATTATGGATTGAGTTATAATAGAATTAATTGGAAGAAACTGGAACTGCACATCAATAAATGTACACCACATGTGTGAACATTTTATTATCATCCATGAGACAGTTAATGTCGTGGCACCATTAAAAACGCTTATTATTGACCCAAAACCGTAGATTAGAAATTCTATTAAGCTTGTTCAAAAACAGAGGGACATGGCCCTCTATTACATGGCCCTATTATTATAAAAGGGAAATAAGGTTGCAATGGTGATTAGAAACAAAAAAAAATGGTATTTTATGAACAGAATACTGATAGTAATAGAGGAAATAATAAGAATATGTGGCGAATGTTGAAGGAATTGGTGGAGAGGTTAGAAAATTCGATGTGTTTGAGGATATTGTTTTCCAAAGGATGTTGTTTTCCGAAGGATGTTGGAATGTTAGAAAAAAATTGTATCAATTTTTATATCCGAGAGACAGCTCGAACCATTCCGTTAGATTCAAACATTTGACAGTACCGTTGACATCCATTCAGGTGAAGAAAGTTTGAATCAATTTGATTTGTTAACATTATCTTAATTGAGAGATATTGAAATGAATTTAAGAAATAAGTCCACAGCTGATGATATATGTAATATATCTCCTCGCGAGGGAGGGCGTTGGGGTGCCGCCCCTCTAGCATTTATCACAGTAAACATTTTTTCAGAGCAAAACACCATATTTTATTTCCGCTCAGTTTCTTTTTAAATCATTTTCCTGGTTCACCTCGTGTATTGGGTTTCAATAGCATGAAATGTAAAAAGGAGGAAAGGAAAAGCAAAAAAAAATCTAGCAGCAGCACCATTTTCTTCTACGCCCTCCCATTTTAAAAATCCACAAGCCGCCACTGAGTAGTATATGGTAACTATTTAATTTTCAATTATAACAAGTTATAAAAAATACAAGATGAAATAGGTTTTCGATAAATAATCATATAAGAGGAGCTAGCATTTATCTATGTTTTACAGTGGTTTGGGTAGTGTAAGTAACAGGCCAGTATTTAATTTGTTTGAACTATATTTTTTGAATATTCCCAAACGTTCTAGGATAGTTTGGAGAAAATCATGATGGAGAGAGGCATATATTAATTATTTTCTAATAAATATTTTCAACTCCGCGAATAGTTTAGCAAACAAATATTTCAAATTTAGCTATATCATTTTCGACCTTTCCAATCGCAATGTTATTGGGGATTTGGCAAAATACCATCGCCCAACATACACATACTCGAAATATAAAAATAGAGTGTTACGAATGGATCTCCATCGGCTACGTAAATACTGTTTTTCACGTGAATAACCATAATAACTCCAACGTTTTTTTTTAATCATAATAAAAAAATGCGGCAGAGACAAAACTACGACCCACTCAAAAAAAACTCAGTTGTGTAAAAATTAAAGTGATTTCCTTACGAAAATATTAAAACATTTATTTGTTTATACATCTTATAAACTAATTATTATTTTAATTGTGGTCCTAAATGTGGTTATTTAAATGTGATCATAAATGTGAAAAATATCCTAACTTACAATAATATTGGGTTGATGCAAAAGTTCGTCCCGATTTTGGCGCTAGATGGCTTTTCATCACAAAACCGAGGTGTTATCTCCTTTTGACATGTAAAGTTTTGATGCGAGTTATTTAGAAGTTGTTGTTGTAGACGGAAGTTGTGTAGGAAGAAGTGTGGTTCTTTGGAAGTTGCGAGTTCTTTGGAAAATGTATTATTTGGTTGTGTTTTTTTAAATATTAAGTTTTAAAAGTGCCAGAAAATAAAAGGCGTTTGAACAGATTAAAATAATCTTTTTATTTTCGAAAAGGTAAGAATGCATCGCAGACACACAAGAAAATATGTGATGTGTATGGTGATGGTGCCGTTAACGACTCTACCATAAGATATCATAAGTAATTCAGAAAGTTTCATGATAACAATTTTAGCTTTAGCGGTGCACCACGTTCTGGACATCTGACTGAAGCTGACGGTACAAAAATATTGGCACCGATTGAACGATCGACATAGAACAACTCAGAATATCAGAGAAATTCTTGGAATCAACCAATCAATAATGTCAAGGCAATTACGACAACTTGAAATGGTTAGTAAAGCCGATGTATGAGTAGCCGCATGGGTTAAAAGAGATAAAAAAAATAAACCGGGATTCTACTTGCGATTATCTACTGAAGTGCAACGAAATCGACTTTTAAAGTGGATGGTTACAGGTGAAAAATGGATTATGAATAATAATGTAAACCGTAAGAGGTCATGGTATACGGGCGCAGATTCCTCTTCAACTAGTGCAAAAGCAAGTTACATTCGAAGAAGGTTTGGTTTGGTTTGGTTAAAGGATCTGTTTCATTCAGTCATCTTTTATGTAAGGTTTGGTTTACTTCACGGTTCATGATCTTTTCACGCCTTATTAAGTAAGATTATCATATAAATAGAATATAGTTTAGTTTTAGGATTAGACTAAATCACTCCCCGATTATACTAACATGGTTAGCGAAACACTCTTCGATAAGTTAAAAAAAAGTGATTTGATGTTTAATGGTAAATCTTTTTGGGTTTAAAGTTTCCCTTCTATTTAAACATATTCTCCAGCAGCATAGTAAGTGAGCATCCTGTGTCATCTTTGTTGATATTCAGCTTTAGTTAGAATCAGTTTGTATTTTTGTACAATGTTACGACGATGTTTGCATCATGCATACATGTCACACAGTGTCTAAAATATATCCAGCTTTGACACAATACCACACACTTTACATCTGACCACCTCAAAAATTAACAAAATGGGCTTTAACTTCTCCTTCAGCAAGCACACAGCCTCGACCTAACTCCGTCGGATTACCGCCGGTCCATTGCTCATTTTTTGCGAGGAATAACATTCAGGCCTGAAGAAGAGGTACAAACTGGGTACGGTGAGTTTTTCGCCTCCAAAGGCTCATCGTGGTACCACACAAGAATAGAGCTGCTGACTCAAAGATGGATTGGTAACATCGAAAATAATGGCCAATATTTCGACCTCAAAAATATAAATACTTTTGTTACATCATAGTAAATTTTTATATCTTCAACATTAACCTGTTTATACAATAACATTGTAAATGCAATTTGCTAGATTGTAAAGGATATTACCTGTTTGAAATGTTGAAGTCTTGTATCGAACAATGAACGATGAACGAAAGAGGAGATAAAAAAAATCAATACGTATGTCTTCAGATAAAAGCAGAACGTTACGATAGCGTTACAACGGGGTAGAAAGAGAAAGTAACAAATAATTAAAAGGCGTTTGTTCATATACCATAAAAGTTTGTCCACTGAGTTCAGCGGTCCTGATTTGGTTGTCATTTGAATTGTTTTGTTATTATCTTTTAGTGAAATATTGTGCTGTAAAGTCCAGTTTTATTGTAAAACAACTTCTTATAATAACTACTGTTATTGATTATTTTGTTATGGGTAAGTATTTGTAAAGATTTATAAAGCTTTATTTCCTTCAATAACTCTAATAACCAAAGACATTTGATTACAAATATTTAATAAAAACAAACTTTATATTGGCTAAAACATACTGAAAGATAAACAACCGTTTCAAAATAATAACGGAAATATAGAAGTGCGAACTTTTAAGGTATCTAAAAAAGACTGAAATCGCAAGCCCAACAATTTGTGTTCAATGTTTATGAGACCTTTAGTCTCTTTCATCCATTCAAGAGATAAAGAATGGTTAATTTGATCACGTTTTACTTATTTTGCATTATCAAGAACAACAAAATCAAGGAAAACAAAAATATCAAGGAAAACAGTGTATTCTATTAAGAAAAGAAAAGAGAGAGATCCAGTTATTTCTTTTCCTGGAACAAGCAGACCTCGTGCGAAGACCAAAACAACAGACTTACTTGAAGGAAATAAAATGGAAGTTCGAAATACCTTGTACAATATGTACAAAGAAAGTAAGTCATTTAAATATAATTAATACATATTAATAGTTTGCCAGTTGTACCATATACGCATTTTAATTTTTCACATTAGCAAACATTTTGGCTTTACAATTTATTACAAAACTGAAAAATCTTGAGCTGACACCTATCTTATTTCTATCTAGCACAAATATTTGGCATATCCTGCTATTTCTGGTAAATAATAAAATATTTAGGTATTCGCAATAATTATTATAGTACCAAAAATTACTAATTTTTACCAAAACATTCCATTACCAAAAATAAATCAACTTGAGGTCTATTTGAATATAGACAGTGTAAAAACAATTGTGTTGACTAAAACTAGTATATGATAGAGCTTAATTTTCAACAAACTATTTCATAAACTTAAAATATAAGTATAGCACTTATTTATGCCTTATATCATTTTTTTTTTCATTTGCAGGAAAGCATGTAACTATCAAAAGCCTTAATATGGAGTTAATAAGAAAGAAAATTGTCAGTTTGTACGACACAGCTAATCCCATATTTAGAAGAGCCATCCTTAATAGTAATGTATAATGCACGGTACGATGTACTTCAAGAAAAATAGTTCCTCAACAAAGGTTGAAATAACTACTTGGGTAAACGCCAAAAATATTAAATCTGATGAAAAACTCACAAAACCAGAATTATTGCAAGTGGGCTAATGCGAAGACATATTGGTAGGGATCGATTTAATGATGCAAAAGTACAAAATATATGGAAAGAAGCATTGGAGCAGTGTAATGAAGAAGTGTGGGAAAAGTCTACAGCATATATAGATAAATTAATTGAAGACTGGTTTATCCGAGAACACATAGTCTATGTTGAAATTGAACCTATAAGAATCAACGCAAATGAAAGTTCCTCGTCTGAAGTTATATAGCTATGTAGTTAATGTGGCTGATTAATGAACTTATTAGTATACCTAATTATTTCGATATAGGAAAAATTATTTTTATTTATGTATTATTGTATTTATGTATGTATTTAAGTACTCAGTATTTAACACTATGTTTAAAGAGCTGTTTCTCTATGCTTAATATAATTATATGAACTATTTGTAATAAATGTGTAATGTAATTGTTCAAGGACCTGTATATTCCCATATCTTGACCCATAACAAATTAATTAATTGATAATTGCCCTAAAATTTTGTGATAACCTACAAAATTCTTCGATCGATTTATCATCTAAAACTTCATGACACACACTAAAAATTTTACGTTAAAATATCGATTTATAACACGACATTTTATAATTTCATGTTATAAATATATACAAATAAATGTATATTGGATTTAAATCATAAACAAAAATGTCCGTCTTTCGAAGCACCAACCACATCGATTATGAAAGTTAGCACTAATTTGACTAATCATTTTTGATTTGATTCATATGGATAAAAATTAATGACTCATGAGTAATCTTTTGACGGTTCAACTGTATATATAATTTTAGTTAAATATTAAAAAAATCATTTAATGTGATCTTGGAAAATCTTCCAACTGTGTTTGATTAACATTTTTATGTGCCATATTGCCACACATTCGATATACATCTTTTAATTGCACATTTCAACAGCGAATGGTATGAAGTTATATTTTTGATGAGATATTTTCTAAATTATTACATTTTACTAATATTATAAATGTGAAAGTATGTTTGTTTGGATGTTTGTCCTTCAATCACGTTCGAACCGATGGAAACATTTTAATGAAATTTGTCATAGAAGTCGATTATGTTATGGAATAGGGCATATGATACTTTTTATAACGCTATGAAGTTGCGGCGAGAGTTTATATCGCTACGCTATTATATATGGAAAACGGTCAAATATCTCGTGAACGCTTTGAGATTTTGATAATGAAATTCTGTACACAAACATCAGGAAATTTGCAACTTTTTGGGTATATTTTTTTTTTCTCACATATGTGAAATCCAAGGCTAATTTGATTTTTTTAAATGACAACAGTTCTAGAATTTGGCATTGTTGGAAAGAGCATTTTTTCTGAATTCAATGAGGTAAATATTGTATGGTTTTTTTTTCAAAATATATTTTTAAAAAATGGCTATCGGTCTGCTTTAGGGTAAATATATGTTTTATTTAGTAGATTATAAAACTATGGATGACAGATGAAGTATTTGATTACACTTAACCAGTGTTAACGTCAATTTGTGAATTTCAAATTTCTTTCAATTTTTATATGGAATTAATTTGTATTTAATTGAAAGAGAACGAATCGAAACACTAACAATTTTGTTTTCCAGCAGGACAATGCGCCAGTCCATACATCAAAAGCGGTAAAAACCCATTTTTTTCGAAGGAAAACATTAATATTTTAGATTGGCCGTCTCCAGACGTTAACATAATTGAAAATGTTTGGAGTATCTAGTAGTAGCTGTATGCAGAGGCTGTCGCCAGTTTCAAAATACTGATAATTTGAAACGAGCAATTTCCTCAAGAGTCAAGCCGTCATATCTTTGATTCTTTTCCAAATCGTCTGGTTCTGTCTGGCATTAGAGGAAGGAGGAGCTTACATCGAATACTAAGGTGCGGCTTTCTATAATTACACAGGTCGACATGCTTTTTGTAATATTGATAGGAATACTATTTTTGCCTTTCATTTAGGTAGTTAATAAAACACCTTTTCACAGAAATGGCTTAGCACGTCCATTTTCAAGTACCCGCTTCTTCTTTATATCATGGGTTATTGAAATTATTTGTAACTGATTCTGGACTGAATAATATAGGAATTACCACAATACCGTAGAGGGGGTATCACAGTATTCTACGGATTTTTAAGGGCAGTTTTATTGTTTTCTATAGTGTAGTTTGTTTGTGTCTCGTTTATAGTACAGTCAAGTTTTTTTCGATTCGTAGATTTTGCAAAACTTCATCGGATAAGTTTTCTTATATATGCGGACGATTTAGTTTAAAGTCACAAGCTAGATCTATATCCGAGAAAGTCAAAAAAGCATATCTTCTATATTTTAAGGGCCAAATTGGAGATCAAGATAATAGTTGGGCTCTTCATGTTTGCCGTGTAAGTTGTCACGTAAATTTAGTACAGTGGATGAGAACCTACTGACCACGTAAGTGATTGCTACTTTCGTATCACTAAAACAGAAGGGATTTCAAAAAAGCAAAGGGTCAAAATTCAGTAACCAAATGTGCCTTCTGTATTTAGGCCATTTCTTCATAACCAAGAACTACCGATTGCGAGAACTAGTACCGATTGCGGACCTTATTAAACCTGGACCATATGTTTACCGTTGATTCTAATTCTTCATCAGGATCTGATCCACAACTTCCTGAGAACACAACTTGTGACCCAACATTTTTAACAACTACCAGGAAACCTCACTTAATAATTGAGAATGAATTAAATGATGTGGTATGTAACCTGGGATTGTCAAAGCAAAAATCGGAACTTCTTGTTCCAGGCTTCAACAGTAGAACATATTAGATAAAAATGACTCTAATGAAAACGGAATGTAACATTTTCAAGTTTTTATAAAATGGAAGGATCGTGATATTTATGTTTTAATGAATGAGCTTAATATGTAGCTTAATATGGAACATGTACCTTCCGAGTGGAGTATTTTCTTATATTCGTCGAAATATAGCCTAAAAACAGTCTTCATAATGGAAACAAAAATCCATCTATTTCTTTAGCCCATTCAATGGTAATGAAAGAAATCTATGTTAACTTAGCAACTATACTAAGTAGCGTTAAATATGAACCGCATCAGTGAGATATTTGTGGGGATTTATAAGTTATAAGTATATTGCTAGTACTTCAAAAGGGTTTTACAAAGTACTGCTGTTTTTTGTGTCTATGGGGCAGTAGGGCAACAAAAGAACATGACAGTAAGAAAGATTGGTCTCGTAGAACTTCTTTTGAACCTGGTACTTCAAACATATACTCCCCTTGTTAACTCAAAAAAGGTGCTTCTTTGCGGTGCTTCTCCATATTAAGTTTGGACTAATGAAAAACTTTGTCAAAATCAGTCATGGACAAAGAAGTTAATGGTTTTATGTACCTCAAAGAAATATTTCCTCAATTAAGTGATGTAAAACTAAAAGAAGACATATTTATTGGATCTCAAATAAGGAAGCTTCTAGGTGATTTCCGTTTTCAAGAAAAATTAAATGAAGAGAAATTGGCAGCCTGGAAGTGTTTTCAAGAGAAATTAAATGAAGAGAAACTGGCAGCTTGGGAGTGTTTTGTAAGTGTAGTGAAAATATTGTTGCACAACAAGAAAGATGGAAACTATAAAAACCTCATAGATAAACTCTTGAAAGCCTATGAAATACTAGGGTGTCGTATGTCCTTAAAAATGCATTTTTTACACTCCCATTTGGATTTTTTTTCTACACTGGGCAACTACTCCTGGTTTTTAAAAAGAGATTATGCTACAGAACACAAGAGTAAAAAGTAAAAGTTTTTGTCGCTGTATGACATCCCATGTAATATATTTTTTATTCACATAATCCTCAGTAATTTCTTTGCATAGATTTAACACGTTTCACATGTTTATATTAAATATATATTAGAATGTAAAAATATGTCGTCTACCTTTTTTCCCTACCACCGACCCCCTGTAATAAAAAAACTGTACGTGTTACAGGAATTAAATTATCATTTTCGGATTTAGGACTATACTATATACTGTTTCGGATTTAGGACTATATATGCTTTACTTCATGTACACCTGTTTCATCAATATTACCTCAAAAAAGTTTAAATTTTTTGACCTGTGTTATCACAACTCTTAATAAACCCATAATATTTTTATGTTACGCGTTCTATCTTTTTTCCCACATAAAAAATATTTTTAATTTGTTCTTGGATTTCAATTTTTCATCTTCAAACGAACACAATACTTTTACACTTTGATATATCGAATTATTTATGTCAAAAAAGAAAACCAAAAGTAAGGTGAAAATTTAATCATTTGACAAACTAGGTTGGGTTATCTTTTTGTCCCGGACTTTATATTGCTACAATGACTAACTACCTACAATCTATATTTACTTACCCTTTTCGATTGATTTATTCTTTCCATCTTTGCTGTCAGAATCATTTTTGGCCCCTAAAAAGAAAAAAAAAATCAAATATAAAGTAATACGTTTGTCAAATTCACAGGTGTTAAAAAACAATTCTGTAATCTTTAGTGTTAGAAGCAGTTGTGTTTCCGTGTTCAATATAAAGAACATAATTTCATTATATTTAATATAATTAACGTAAAACTACCAAATTTGAAAATCATCCATTTTGATTCTCAGTCTCAATATTAAACTCAACAGGGTCTCAATATTATTGTCTCAATATCTTCTTCAGAATCTCAATTATTAAACTTAAATTACCACTAATCACTGACCATCAAATCACTTATTTTTAACACGCTTTAATTCACCTGTATCTATCTATGTAACGGAATCTTTGAACGTCCTTTTCACCCACTTCAAAACGTCAGATTAAATTAACACTTTGTACAAAGGTCCATAACAATACAATAATTTAATAAGTTAGTCTCATTATCCTGAACAGGATTGTCAGGATCAAGGATTTGTTTTCGGAGAGAGGGAGCCTGAGGCAGGGTTACAATGCCCAATGAAAGCAGTAGGCGCGCGAATTACTCACTCCCGCTACGGGTAGGTAGTGACTAAAAATAAATAATAGTTTAAAAAATTTAAAAACACGTTTTTCTAGTAAATCGAATTAAAACATGAAAAATAAATTATAGTTAAAAAAAACTAAAAAGCACGCTTTAATGGTAAACCGAACTAAAAAGTAAAACATAATTTTTAGTATATGAATATAGATAAACGAGAAAATTAATGTGTAATTGTAAAAAAGCGTGGGGTGCTTTATATCATGCTTGTATACCAAAAAGTATTGTTGCATATGGCAGCGGAGTATGGCAAATAAAGCAAAGTACAGAGAAAATGCTACCGAATGAATTTGTGGAGACGGTCAGCCGGAAGATAAGCTACCAAAACAAATCAAAACATGGCACTACAAGGGAGAAGAAGAAGAGCAAGGCCAAGGAGAAACTGGTGAGATGGAATCGACGATGAAGGAAGGGGAATTGCCAGAAGAACTATGGAAGGACAGAGAAGGATGGAGAATAGGAATTGCAAGATGCTGTAAACTGATATTATTTTATTATATTAATATATTACATTATATTAATATATTATATTATATTAATATATTTTATTATATTAATATATTATATTATTTTAATATATTATATTATAATATAATATTATATTATATTATTTTAATATATTATATTATAATATAATATTATATTATTCTTTTTTTTCATAAAATAAATAGTCGTTGTTTTACTGATATACATTCTATCAAAAAAAAATACCGGAAATTGATCAATAAAACACAACATGTTTATTATTTATCTAAATTTATTGTATCACCTTCAAAGTAGGCCCCTTCCGAAATAATACACTTATGCCAACGAATAATCCAAGCGGATCAAGGTTGATAACTACTAAAGATTGATAGCTCATAAAATATATCGACAAAAATAATCTAAATACTTTGTCTACTGATAGGTTTACATATTGGCCTAGTGATAGGAACAAAGTACCGGACACTACTGACTTCTGTGTTAATAAAGGTATTCCTAGTAGAAATTGCCTAGCAGAACAAAGCCTCGAACTTTCTTCGAATCATTCTCCCACAATAGCAACAGTCAGTTCAAACATCATCAGTGTACAAAAACCACCTGTGCTCACTAATAAAAAAACGAACTGGGGTTTGTTTAAACACTTGCTTGATGAAAAAATACATACTGATATCCTACTAAAATATCCTGAAAACATAGACAAGGCTATAGAAGATCTAACTATTGCAATACAATAAGTCCCCTGGGATGTAATCCCTGAAATTAATAGTTAAATTCAGAATCAGAATCAGAAGAGCAATTGCATATTTTGCTCTTACAGAGCAAAATATGCAATTGCTAAAAAACAACGACCACGGAAGGTCTTACTGCCACTAAAACTACTGATTACTCTTTGTGCAAGGCTACCGTAAAAATCCAAAAAATAAGGACTATGGAAGGTCTTACTGCCACTAAAACTACTGATTACTTTTTTTTCAAGGCTACAGTGAAAATCAATAAAACACAAGAAAGAATATCACCAATCAGAAAACAGGATGGAACTTGGGCGAGAACAGATACTGATAAGGCTGAACCTTTTGCAATATATCTAGCTAATGTTTTTCAGTCATTTCCAATGAAAACTTTACGAGAAAAAGAGGAAGAAATAATCTCATTTCTTGAAACACCATTTCAAATGGCACTTCCCATTCAAGTCATAAAAATTAATGAAGTTAAGGTTTTGATTCATAAAAACCTCAACCCAAAGAAAAGTCCAGGATTTGACCTTATAACTGGGCAAGTCGTTAAACAATTACGGAAAAAATCATTAGTTGCTTTTACATAAATTTATAATGCAATATTTAGAGTCGACCATTATCCATCACAGTGGAAAGTAGGACAAATCATATTGATTCCAAAACCTGATAAACCGACGAAGGAAGCATCATCATATAGACCCATTACACTTTTGCCTGTCTTGTCAAAGCTTTTTGAGTTGTTGTTCCTAAGAGACTGAACCAAATATGAAGCTATATATGCTAGGATGCATTCTTGGATATTACATAAGCCTCCGACAGTGTATGGCACTCAGGCCTACTGTACAAAATTAAATCAAAATTTCCTACGCCATACTATCAAGTATTGTTATCATACTTGACGAACAGATACTTCGTTGTCAAATATAAAAAACAAATAACTAACATATATCCAATAGATAAGATATATAGATAGATAGATAGATTAAAGATTTATTTGTCCCAATTAAATGGACATTTGTAGCTGCCATGTTGGCACGGAACATTGTGAACATAAAATAATAAATATAATATACATAATAAATAATTCTTACAGAAATAACAACAAAAAAACTTAAATAATTAATTAATCAGTAACATTATTCCACTAATAATGAATACTATTTTAATATAAAATATACAAATGTTTTACTTAGCTATATTAAATCTGTCCATACCACTAAAAAAATAATTTTATGCAACTATGCACTATTTTAAACATGTATTCCTTTAGGCTTTTATTTGCTGCAATTTTGGACTTTAACCGGAAATTTAGAGGAAAACAGTTGTATATTTTTATAATCATAAAGTTAACATTTTTTTGAATATAACTAAAATTATATCTTGATGGTAAAAGATCGGATTTATGGCGTGTCGCATACTCATGTTCCTTTTGGAATGACTCAAATAGCTCTTTGTTGTTATATACAAACATAAAAGAATTATGAATATACATGCTTACCAAAGTAAAAATCCTTTTTTAAACAAAGATATCCCTATAACTATCATTATAACTCAATTTAAAAATTGCTCGAATACATCTTTTTTGAAGCTGAAATATTCTATGCATATCAGGAGAGTATTTTTGCATGTGATGCCACTGTTATGTCAATAAGCAAGGTACCAAGGTATGCACCTGAGAAGCTTCAGGAAGCTCTTGATAAAATAAAAGAATGGGTAAAAAAAATGGCGCCTAAAAATCGATGAGACAAAATCTCAGTAAGTCACTTGCACTTTAAGGCAGGAATCATGCCCGAATTTAACACTTAATGGAGATCAACTGCCCTATGCAAACTGAGCAAAATATCTTGGAATGAGACTTGACCGAAGACTAAACTGGAAACAGTACATTTTTGTGAAAAGGAAGCAACTTGGCTTAAAAATTATCCAAACTCTACTGGTTAATAAGTACAAAATCCAAACTACCTTTGGTTAACAAGTTAACCATTCCAAGTTCGAAGTGCATAGTACACTCTACTCTCACTAGTGCACACATAGTGCGAAGTGTTAGTGCAATAACTTCCAAGTGCGAAGTATCTATCGCGACTTGAAGTGCAGCCCAACTTCCTTGCTGTCAGCCTCCTGGATAATAGTCAAAAGACGCATAGACTGAAACGTTATAATCCTTTAGAGATAAGCTATAGAATTTAAGATATTAAGATACTAATATAGTTATAAAGAATCTAAGTTCCTGTACATGTTAGGCCTTTAATGTAAGCGCCCTAACCCCTGATGCTTAGCAACTCGCTGCCGTGCCCTGTGTTGTAACAGTTGCTTATTACCTTTGGGTAGATTGCAAATATATGGAAGATTAAAAAAATAAATAAATAAATAAATATTAGAGGTAGTCAAAAACGGTCGAGAATTAAATCAAGGACTTAACAAATTTTGAAAAGTGCGGTATATAATGGCCTCTCCGGTATACTATAAATGAATACAATAACTTAAGTATTTTTTCAATAAGACCCGAAAAGTTTCCTATTTAATGGGACAATAATGATACATTCTTTTCAAATGATGTCATATGCATGTTATTATTTGCAAAAAAGTATTAATGCATCAAGCGCACAATGTAATACTAATATTATTGCATACATTTAATGACAAATTTTGTTTCCCTCTAAAAACGGCGTTTAATAATATACATAAAAACAACTACCAAAATGAATGGTGCAATTATCTTTTAAGTAGCTCTAAAATATGATGAATACGTGCTAATTATAACTAGTTACATTTAGTCATAACCCTTTGAAGCTTTCGAGGCACCGACTAGGCTTAGTTACTAATAGTACAAATATTTTACCTGTAAATAAATGTATGTCAACTAAAATGTCCTTACATTTTTCATAAATAAAATATAAATAAAAGTTAATAAAATGTGTAACGAGTTAGGTTTATTGGCAACCGTTAGTCTCAGTTTGATTATACAGAGCTTTTATTTAATCCTGTAACCCCAGTGGCTTCTGATTTATTTAAACTTAAGAACTTTAATTTTTTTTATGTTGAATTATTTAGATTTCTAAAATTTCCCCTATATCTACCATCGAGATTTGTTCGCCGTATGTTTTCTGTTTATTGGTTGAGTTTTTATTAGTTGTTATGCTTTCTAAGCAACAAAAATATTTTAAAAGCATTTTTTAAATACTATTGATTATTTATAAAAATGTTATTATTATTTATAATATTTTTCATAAAAATCTACAAATGCTTTTCTTTTTTTTCCTTCCATGGCATCTGCTTCGATAGAGTTATTTTAACATTTTTTACTTTAAATTCAAAATAATGCAGGAGTGCTCAAATGTTATGTTTATTTTCGAAATTAATGGTAAACTGTGTATAAAATTCAAAGAAAAAGGTTATTTATAAAAAATGAAAAAAACAATAAACGTACGTCGTAGTTTAAGAAAATTGATGATTATATTAGTTAATCATTACCAACTTGTGTTGGTTATCTACATTTATAGTTTGCATGGGGTTTCTTGACTAAAAGAACGCTTGGTATAAAAAATATAATTTTAATTTCATTAATATCCGGTTTCAAGAATTATTCACTATTACTTTCTTCATTTGGCATAACTTTGAATTAATTATGTTATATAATATGTATTCTCAAATATAGAGCCCTTTTATAAGGATTTTACTGTTTATGTCTTTTTATGTAGTTACTACAAATACATACAATGGGTGAAAAAGTATTTGAAGCACATTTGCAAATACCATATCACATCGCCTCTGGTGCCTCTGTCATGGGAATTTGCTGATTAAATGGAAATAAACCTCATCGTTCATGATTACGTCTTCAAACACGAAAAAAAAGTTTCATTGAATACTTGAATAATCATTAATTTAAACGCGTAAAAGCCCAAATTCGTATTCAAAATATCGTTTACAGTGCTCTTATTCATACCCAGTTCAGAAATGTGCCATCTGGCAGAGCAAGTGAGAATTTGCATAAACTCATTCCTAACCCTATCAATATTCTGCAATGTGCGCGTCAGTCGAGAAGGACCAGGTGACTGGTTTCAATAATGAAGACTTCGTTCGAAGTGCAGCCACTCATCTGAGAAAATGTTTGCGTTTGGTGATCTCACCATGCCGTCCGATGTTGAAGCGATACCTGAAGGATCGGCGTACTAGACAGCATCATAGAGAGAGTCGATTAACACCTGCCATAGCTCCCCTCTCCCTCTACTAGTCACGCACTACCTATTCCTAAAACACCCATTTCCCGGATCACCTTGTATAAGTTTATACCACTCGACAAGAAATAAACCCGCGGTAATATCGGTAACCGAGCATGTCTGGATGTCTTTTGAAAATCCTTTTGACTATATGCACTTTAAAATAATATAAAGTAAGAATGAATGAATAATTAAGTTTATTTGTTAGATATATATACACGGCTTTACATTCCATTAGGAATTGTAGCTGCTCAATTCTTTTGAGCTCTAGAAACTCATTTCTTGTGGCAAGTTAGTCCAGGTTCCTCTATTCTTGACTTATTCTATCCTATTGTTTGTTTTTGCTTCTTCCGTTACTTTCTGTCACGTATCTCGGTCCTGTATATTTTCCCACTTCCATTTTCCTTATGTTTTCCCGCACCTGATCCTCCCACCTACTTTTCGGTCTCCCCCTTCCTCTGTTAATATCAGGTCTCCACATTGAAATTTTCTTTAATAGGTTGTTATCTTCCATTTTTCTTATATAGCCAAACCAGCGAAGTCTTTGCACTTTTATAGCCTTCACTATATCTTCTCCTTTCAAAATGGTCTTTATTTCAAAATTAATTAACCTTCTGTATTAATCTCCTGCAACTTTCTTTAATTCATTTACTTTTCTTACAATCTTTCTTTCGAATATCCGAAACTTTTCCTGTTCCAAGCTTGTTAAGTTCATTATCTCCGCACCATAGGATACCACCGGTCTAATAGCTGCTGTATATACCTTCATATATATATTTATACCTATGTTTTTACTTTTCATAAAACTTTTAAATTTATAATAGGCTCTGTGTATATAGATAAATTTATGATAGTATTTTTAATACCATCGAAAAAATCAACAAAAATAAAAAAGAATGTTAAAATGAGGTGTTCCATAAACTATCATATCTAGGCGAAATTAATAGATAAAACCTGCAACGTGTCCCCTTTCCTGCAACGGCATTTAAAAGGGGACTTAGTGTACTTTCAGATACATATTACATAATTTAGCTTTATTTTAAAAAATATATTTATTTAGTTAGGTAAAGTTCACTGGTATGATGCTCTTCAAAAACCGATTCGGTCTCCCTTTCACTGTCTTTGTCAGACGCATTTTCTCAGACGCATAACGAGTACGAAAACGCGTGTTCATTTTGAGCTAAATAGAAAATGAAAGAAACCGATAAATAAATGTTAAAAAAATCAAGAATTAAAGTATTCAATAAAAATACTATAGAAAATATAATATTTATGATTTACTTACCACACACTGTGTCAAGATCGAAAAAAAACACACTATTTGTGCAAAAAGGTTATTTAAATAAATTGAAATTGGAAAAAACACTGGCACGACAATAGCACTGGGTGGCGTATATCCATAGCCTAAGTCCCATATATTTTTGTTAGTATTCACATCTTAAGATGGCTATTGCGGGGGATCTGTAGTGGAGACAGTAAAAAAAAACCCCCATTCAAAGTCATCTCCTCAACGTGACCATTTATAAGAGAAAAACACTTTTAATTCGCCCCTGGGTTCTTCTTCTTCCATATTACCTTCCAGGTTCCCATTATTTTCCCTTTCCGTCATCGTTCTGTTATCTGTTAATATTTTCTTAAAATTCGCCCATTCGGTACTACTTTTGTTGTGTGTGTTTCTATTCGCATTTTGTCTTTTGATATATCTGTATAATTTTATGTTATTCTTATAATTTTTTTCTATCGCCTCCATCATTTTCCTTATCCATCTAATTTTCTTAGTTTTTACTAGTTTGGTACTGTTTTTTTCCTATTTCCTGGTATGCCCTGTAGTCTACATCACTCCCTGTTCTTAACCACTTTAATCTAGCAGCCATCTTCTTCTGCATTCTTCGTCAAATCATTCGTTCCTTCCTTCTATGGATTTTTTCCATTATCCGACCTGCGGCGTACTCAAAACATCTTTTTATATTACTCCATTCTACTTCTATATTTTCGTATTACTTCTTCCTCGTATAGTGACTCCTTACCTGTTATCATCTCAATGTTTCATCTCCTTCAATATTGTTTGTGATTTCACTTCACCTACCATTCTTAACTTAAGATTCGCTATCACTAGAATGTTCTGTACTCACGTCTGCTCCTTGGAACGATCTTACAACGACTAGAATTACTATTCACGACAATGGATGTTCTAGTTTCTCTCGACAAGAATTTTTCAATCATTATATTAAAATTTGTGGATTTTTTTTCAAAGGAGTAGTATTTTCGATTGATTGTGCGGTTGGCTCTTTATGAAACAAGAACCAAGTAACAATGATAATGGTTAAAACACTTAGTATTTGTTTCCCAATATATTCGAGATATCCTCTGATAAAGAGAGTTATGAAAAATTGTTTTTTAAATGTAAATAAGTTTATACATAATTCTCTTTGATAATGATCGGGAGTATACCAGAGGATACCAAACATGTTAGAGAATATGTGGAATATATTGTGATACAAATACCAAGTATTTTAATCATTATGGAAGGAATAGTTATGAGACAGAATATAGATCTGCAATAACGTAAAACCTAAAAGATTATGGGGGCATAGGAATAGGTGGCATTGAAAAAGGTTGAATGAGGTTATATCTGATAAAGTTCATACTATTTGTATAGTGGACTAGAGAGGTAGCATCCATTATGTAGGGTTATCATCAAGCGGGATCATTGATTCAACCACATACCACTTGATGAAATTGGATCAACCAACATGCACGAAACATCCAGAATTCGTAAATTGGAAAGGTGTCCTCTTCCACCACAACGCTAGATACTACATTACTTACGATCCGGAGGAACTTTTATGATTTGGTATGAGTAGGTGTTATCATATCTTACAACTTATTAGACCTAGTCCCATCTGATTATCATTTATTAACTTCGTTGAATAATTATCCGAGCATTAAATCCTTCACTAATGAGGTATTAGAATACATTCAGATAGGTTCTTCGCCGAGAAGCTTTAAACGTATTTCGAACGCGAAATCATTTGATAAAAAGAAAGCAAATGATCGTCGATAAAAATGGTTAATATATAATCGACTAGAATTTATTTTGAAGGCAAAATAAAATATAGGTCATTATACCCTAAACAATCAAACGAATGTACCCAATACATTACAATTACAGAACTTGGGCAGTGACTTAAATACTTAAAATTTGTTTAATGCAAGTTGAAATTAACTCGACAGATTATGCGGCTATTAATGAACTATGGTTATAAATTATTTTGAGTGAAAAATTACTTGAAACACTTAGTTTTACTGTACATTAGTTTAATAATGTTTCTAACAAATGTTTCGGTCTAGCGACTTGTTTAATTTTCCAAACCTTGTTGTTTAACCACATTATCTACTAAATTTAGCTTGTAATAATTCACTTCATATACCTACCATAATTAACATTATAATTACTTCCCTACAACATGCCCTTTTCCGGTCTCCCTGCCCCAAATATTGCTTTTCCATGAGTAAAAATATTTTTCAATCCGCTTACGCCCTTAAAATATATGCCGAGCAATGGTAATCCCAAAAGCATGCTCTGCTCCGTCCTCCGTTCAGTTAGCTGAACTCCAACTAATTAGATTCATCTTTCAAAGGTCAGTAATTTTTTGATAATTCTATTGTCTCAGGCAATGAATAAGTTAACACCCTTGCCTTGCACACAGTCTTAAACTCTATCTTTTCCTTCCGTTTCGATACCTAGATTCCCAATCCGCTGTATCTACCTTCTTTGTTACTAGTTATCCTTAATTACCTCAAAGCTTTACCCCATTAATCAATGTTTTCTATGAAAACTCTCCCCCATCTTCGTAGTTAGACCATCGCAGTTAAACTATGTAGTCCCTCTTTCGAATAGAACGGGGTTCTTATGAATACAGTTAATCATTGAATCGGTTCTACCTACGATGCTCTCTTTAAGGCGCGATATGTCCAAATTGAGCGTCCAACATCCATAAATTTGCGCAGCTACGACCTATTCCGTGAGCTTCCCTTAATATTTTCTTCCCAAAAACCTCTCCTCTGTCCAACCCTAGTAAATTATATTTAACCTCATCATCATTCCTCATTTCACTCACGTGGCTCTTTAAAACTTAATTTCTAGCCATTCATGAATATATTTTAAAGCTTCTGTACGAACGAGGTGTGTCAATAAGTAATTAGGGAGGTGGCACAGTGTTCAATCTGACAACATTGTTTGCTTTCCCTTTGGAAGCAAGGCAGGACAATATCTGAAGCGTCTTCAATACGAGTTTGAACTCTCTAGAGTCACTTGGTGATCCGTAGCATTTCTTTTCGTGCACCGGATTTTTCTAGGGCGTTTTGAAAATAAATCACAACAATTTCGAGCAACGGTGCGCTATCATGGTTTTGTTTCAAACTTCGGCACAGTGCGACGAAAGCTTTCGCAAAACTTGAATAGGCCGATAATAATAATTTTTTGTTAAGAGCCCAGATTTTCAGGTGGTTTAAGGCCGAGACTACACCGAATCCAACCCGGAAACGAAGCGCCAGAACCACGAAAAGCACATTCCAATCTCACCACGGCCAAAAAAGCTAGAGTGAGCAAATCAATGACAAAAGTATCCTGATTTACTTTTTTGATAGCCAGGAGATCGTCCATAAGGAATTTGTGCCTCAAGACCAAAAGGTAAACCAGCTTTTTTACCGAGAATTTCTTGAAATATTTAGAAAACCGGTGATTCATGTGAGATTGAACATTAAGAATACCTGGGTGCTGCATCACCCAGTAAAAACATCACTTCGGCGAGTAAAAACATCACTGTGGCTCCGCAGCCCCTTTATTCACCAAAATTGAGTCTTTGTGCCTTTTTCCAAGATTGAAAATTCACCCCAAAGGACACTACTTCTATATATATATATATATATTCGAGAACACTAAAAAGGTCGTAACCGACTGGAAAAATCCAATTCAGGAACAAAAATGTTACGGGCCAGTAAGTAACTATAGGAAGTTCAAATTCGTACTGAAGACGCATCAGCTGTTGGATCGCCTGCCCCAACAATGTCGCCAGATCAAACACTATGTTACCAGTCTCATTACTTATGTTTACAGACCTCGTATATTACTTGTGTTTTGCACTTGTATTACTACCATTTTCCTGTTTATTCTGGCCAACTTCTGGTTATTGGTAGATCTACTAATCGCAGATCAGTGGCGGCTGGTGGGTTTTTAAAGTGGGAGGACATAGAAGAAAATAGCGCTGCTGAAGATTTTTTTGCTTTCCCCTTCCTCCTTTTTACTTTTCGTGCTACTGAAACCATATACAGGAGGTGAACCAGGAAAATGAGTTACAGGAAAGAAACTGAACGGAAATAAAATATGGTGTTTTGCTCTGAGAAGTTGTTTACTGTGATAAAGGCTGGAGGAGCGACGCCCCAACGCCCTCCCTCATGAGTCGCCACTGTCTCAGATGCTTTAAAATTCTAAAAAAGTTAACATAGCAAATAAACGGGCATATATAATCTAATTTTAGCAAGTAAATTAAAATCTATGGAGAAAAAAAAACAGAGACATTTTATTGCTTGTTGATGTCTTGTACATCCACGTATTTTAAATTTGAAAAATATTATACTGACATTTTTACCGCCAATTTCACATCTATTCTGCTACCAATAAACCAAGCAATTATTCGCAGTTGGAGTGAACATGGTATATTGATAACAATAAATATAATGTTTATAGATTCCGCAGTTGGTTCCTTGTGAAATTTTTTTAAAATACTAGGATTTTAAATGATACACTTGTAGGTTTTTAATGTTTGAAATATTTATTATAGATTTTGCTCTATATATGTTTCGCCTTGTTAGGGCTTTTTTCAAGAGTAGCTTGAACTAATACTAATGGTCAAACACAGTGTTTCCAAGTATACAGGTAATTTTTTTTTTAACGTTTATCTAATTATCCTAAATATCGGCTGGTAAAACCGGGCTATTTGATTACAATATGACCTTATCTATTACTGGGGTGTTTTGGAAATTTAACTAGTCATTCGTGGTTATCATATATTATTTCTATTATTATATACTATTTCTTAAGGCTTTTTTTATTTCCAGTATTTCTAGTAGGTCTAATTTTTTACTTTTCTGAGTGTAATAATTTACGTGTGTAAATTTCTTTCAGTACCATTCCAATTGCGATTTTTAATAACATAGTTTGCCTAGAACAAAATTATTTTCAATATAACAATGAGATTTATCAACAAAAACACGGTCTTCGAATGGGCTTACCTATCTTGCTTTTGTTATCTGAAATTTTTATGGCTGATTTCGAAAATGTTGTTTTTAACTCTAGAAATACATCAATTAACAATATATCACACTGGCACAGATACGTGGACGATGTTTTTTGCATTTGAAATTGTACGGAAAGAAATTTACAAACGTTTTTAGGCCATTTGAATTCCCTAAACAAAAATGTTCATTTCACTATGGAGATAGGATGTAATGATGAAATTAACTTCCTAAACATAAAGACAAAGAAAATATCTGATAAATTACAGTTTGATATTTACAGAAATTACAACAAACGCTGTTATACATTTTAGTTCTAAACAATCTTGGCAAGTAAAACTATTTCCTTTTCATACTCTAATACATAGGTTAGTTAGTTTTCCACTAAACAAAGATAATTTTAATAAAGAGCTCAATACCATTAAACAGATAGCAAAAAACAACGATTCCAAAGAAGGATTAATTAACAAATTGTTAAAAAATAAACAAATACAGTTGAATTTACAAGAATTTTATAACATTAAAAAGCAAAAAGACAAATCGTTTAAATTTATTATTATTATTATTATTCACGTATGGGCCCTAGTGGACCACGCGAAGTACAATTAGAGGCGTTTGTTGTTGTTAGCCTTCCTTTGTGCCCATACTAATTTCATTCTTTCGCTATGAGCTTTTTTCCTTTCGTCAGACCAAGTTGTTCCAGTCTTTCTACATTTTTCTCTCTGGCCAACCTTCCAAACGTTCACCTTGTGTCTGAAACAGCCTCTATCCTGAATTTCACTTTGTGAAATATTTGCTGATCTTAGACCCTCTTTAATTGCAGCAATCCATTTAATTATTTCTACTTTAGCTTTACTCCTATTTTCATAAAATTCGACTATTTGTCTAGTTAACCTACTCGGATTCATCCGTTTTATGTGTCCGTAAAACTTAAGTCTTCTTTTTCTCATATCGCTATGTATATCTGTGTATTGTTTGATTTCTTCGTTTTCTCGAAGTCGGTATGTTGTGCTATTTATTTGTTTGGGGCCTAGGATTTTTCTTACGATTTTTCTTTCCTTCTTTTCAATGTCCTCGATGTCCCTCTTTCTATTCAAAATGAGCGTTTCTGCAGCATATAGACATTCTGGCTTAATAACTGTGTTGTAATGTCTCAGTTTTGTGTTTTTAGATAGGCATTTTTTGTTGTAAATATTTTGTGTAAGTCTCAATGCCGTTTCCATTTTTTGACATCTACCCTTATTGGCCGCTTTTTCCAACCCATTTTCCATGATTATTTCACCCAAATATTTCAAATGAGAGACTCGTCGGATGTTACCATATTTTGTTTTTAGAAATGGCGTTCTTAGTCTGTTGCAGGTCATGTATTGTGTCTTTTCAAAGGAAATTTGGAGTCCTACATTTTGGAGTCCTACGTTTAAATTTATTAATTATACTTCTAAACTTAATAATACAGTGTGTAAAGAACTAAATAAACTAGGTTGTAAGACTATTTGTGTAAATAAACCTAATATAGGTGGAATGTTAGTTAATAATAAGGATAAAACGGATACTTTAGATAAATCGGGTGTATATAAAATTAACTGTAAGGATTGTGAAGCTGTATATATCGGTCAAAGTGGTAGAAGTATAGGTTGTAGAATAAAAGAACATAAAAACATATATTAAATAATATAAAAAGCACCGGTCTACACATTGTAATTGAAAACAATCATTTTATAGATATAAACAATGTTAAATCATTATACTCAGAAAAGAAAAGTAAAAAATTAGATCTACTAGAAATAATGGAAATAAAAAAAATCTTAAGAAATAGTCATATAATAACCATGAATGACCAGCTAAATTTCCAAAACACCCCGGTAATAGATAACATCATATTGTAATTGAATAGCCCGGTTTTTATCAGCCGATATTTAGGATAATTAGACTAGACGTTAAAAAAGCAAGAAATAAAAAACAAATAACTTTACCTATATACTTGGAAACACTGTGTTTGATCATTAGTATTAATTCAAGATACTCTTGAGAAAACCCTAACATGACGAAATATATGTAGAGCAAAATCTATAATAAACGTTTGAAACATTAAAAAGCTACGATAAGGGTATCATTTAAAATCCTAGTAGAACAATTGTACCGAAACGGTTTCAAAACCGTGAAAATAGGTTCGATTTATGGCTTCTATAGACTCTAAACGGTATCCACGAAGTGCTTTCTTCAATCCAGAGAACAGGAAAGTCACACGGCGCCATATCTCGTAAATGTTTGTGTAACCGTGATGTAAAAATCATGCATTAATTATTTTGTCACAAATCTAAACGGTTTTTTTTATGGACTCTAATACTTAATCGGCGACTACTCAGTACAAAATCCTTGATTTTTCTAATGTTTCCTTCATTGGTTGACGTGGAAGGTATTTTTGAACGAGGTTCATGAACTGCTCATCAACGTAACACTTTCTTAAAATTTTTAGTACATCAGTACAATAAATTCCATTTTTAAACAAACTTTAATGGAAATCTATTCTAAAAAACTATTGACGGTTTTTTTAAATAATTACAAAAGACTCTGTAATGTATAACTTAATAAACGAAATGATTTGAAAGTTCTGGCAGATGTCAGAGTCGCTAAACTCGAAGAGACTTCTCGACGCGCGTTTCGCTAACCATGTGTAGGGTTTACAAATTATCGGCCGCTACAGGTAAGATTGTTTTGCGCGAGTCCTATTTGAGGCAGCCGTATTCTACGGGACGAAGGCCGAGGGAGTCGAACATCACACCTCGAGCTGAACAGACGTCTTCACGCCGTACCCTTCGAATAGAGGTATGTACATTAGCTGGCCAGGCCCTACTCAGGCTTATTCTTTTGTATTTTTGTAGAAGGTTTAGAGCCCAGTCATTATGGAACCCGGTCATTTTAGGGCCCGGTCATTATGGAACCCAGTCATTTTAGGGCCCGGTCGTAATAGAACTCGATCATATTAGAGGCCGGGCATTATAGAACCCGGTCATTTTCCCACTTATTGCAAAATCCGATCAAAGTAGACGACTCCAGACCTTTTAGGACCCCCACGTTCTGGGCACACAACTGCTCAGTAAACGAACATCTTAGTAATGGGAGAGTCCAGAGGCTGGACAATCGAGCAGCGTGACAACAAAGCATAAGGCCAGATAATATATTATTTTTTATTATTAGTATTTCCATGAATATTTTACATTATTTGCTTAATAATTAAATAGGGTTGCGCCCTATTAACGTGCCTGATCAGTCTATCCGTGATATATGCCCAAATGCCTCTGACGAACGGCTGCCGTCGCTGTAACTAAAATCTATTTTTTTAATAAAATAGAAGAAACACGTTGCATAAAATTGGCTGTTCATTTTGGGACATAATGTGTGCAGTTTGTTTTTTTATAAAGAAGAGAATAATTTCGTTACATATGTTAGCATCATCAGGAGATGATTAAATTAAATTCTAAAATTCTATTATGTCCTATTTAGACAACAACCAAGCTGAAAGTTAACCACGCATTACAATAATAATTCAAAACGTGCATTGCTATTGCTGAAGCTATTCCATACAGTTTAGTTTTGGAATAAGATCGAATTATCTCCTGATGATCTTAACATGGCTATCAAAAGACACATTTTGCTATTTAACGGTAAATCTCTTCGAGTTTACTATAGTGTTTTATTCCAACGGTTTCAATAGAAGAATTGAAAGATTCAATTAAAATATAAATGATTGTATCGATATGTAAAGCGAGCAATTTTTTTAAACAAAATTCACCTTACTTTTTGACATACCATTGTCACTTTACTCTTCTCTATATTTAATTTTTCTTTCCATTCGCTTATTCTATTTAGGTTATCTGAAGCAGTTCTTCTATTCGAATCTTGTGAAAATATTGGAAATAGTGTGAAACACTACTGGAAGAGATATCTGAAAATAGTAACTGAAGCATTTTAATGAATAAACTTTTATGTCTTTCTCAAGGGTTTCGAAATTTTCAAAAAAATCCATATAGTAATTTTCCTTTCATAATTTGGAAATTTTTGAAAATTATCTTATATACTTAAGTGTATTTGCAATTAAGGCAATATTAATAGGTTAATATTTTGATTTTTTACGTTGACCCTGAAGTGTATATAAACCGATTAACATTTTTGAACTTCGAACGTAGTACGGTAAATGTTTTAATGGAAAAAATGAGTATGTCTGATAGGATGTGTACTTAAACAATTCAGATTATAAATTCAAAATTTTGAAGAAAATAACAGTAACATATAATGAACAAAAAATATAAATATAACTATTAACTTACAATATCAAATGTGGAAAATTCCAATTCCTATGTAGTCGAGAGGTAAAATATTTTAATAATTGATATATTCATTTTATTATTTGGGTTATGTCTGTACAACAACTACACACTGTTATTCAAAGACAGTTCTGTTAGGTATACGTTTCAAGATTACTTCACATAACGGATCCACCAGTATGATAACCTCCCTTTACTTTATACAAGGGTTGCTATTTATGTATCCGGAATAATAAATAAAAACAAATCTTTATCACTGAAAATGGTTTTATTGCTTTTCAAAATATTCTCCGCGATGATCGATATACTTTTGCATACGTTTGAACCAATTTTCAAAGCACTTTTTCCATTCCGATTGAGATATCTTCAAAACATGCACTTTGAAAACGAATCAATCGCTTGCTTCTTCTGGCGTCGAAAATCGTTGACCACGTAGTTTATTCTTCACGAACGGGAACAAAAAGAAATCATTGGGTGCCAAATCAGAACTGTACGGCGGATAACCCAACAATTTGATGTTTTGATCGGTTGAATATTGAATTGTTCGATCCTATGCGTGAGAGCTCGCGTTGTCATGGTGAAGTATGATCCTACGTCGCGGGTTGTTTTTGTCTTATTTTTTCAAAGATTTCTGGCAAACAAATGGTTGTGTACCATTCAGAATTGATCATTCCATGACTCTCTAGTGGCACCGTAGCCACATGCCCATTTATCCCAAAAAAACAGGAGACCATTTGCTTCGAAGTCCTCCTTGCGCGAACAACTTTTGTTGGGTTTGGCTCATTTTGAAAGACCCATACAGCCGACTGCTATTTACTTTCGGGCTCATATGCATATATTCAAGATCAAGATTCGTGTTATACACGGCTTTAGATGCACCACGATTGTATTTTTTGAGCATTTCTTTGCACCCATCGACGAGAGCCTTTTTTTAGCAACTGTCAAATTATGCGGAATCCAACGTGCACAAATCTTTTTTATATCTAAATGTTCATGTAAAAATTTGATAAAAAAAAAAAAATTGTAAAATTTTGTGCATGCTTGTCATGCTAATGCACAGGGATGTTCTCACGGTATGTCACATGACGGCTTGCTTTATCAGTTCGCGTCCAGTTTTGATGTTTTCTGGTACAACAATCGATTTTAGATTATCTTCTTTAAATTCGTCCGTGAGCAAACGACGGCCACAATTGCATTCACTAAATTAGTGATATACAGTAGTTTTATATGGTGCTTCATCGCCAAAAGTCAAAGTGAGTTGATCGATGTACTGTTGTTGAGATAATCCATGTCGAAAGTCGTAGTAATTTATCGCACAAAAATCCTCATGAGTCAAGTTCATTTTTTAACTGAGATGAAATTCAAGTCACTAAACAACACATATATTATCCGTATAACAAAACGTTCTGAGTACGTGTACAATTACCAATATCAAAATTTACGATGTTTATGTCAGATGACGCCTAGCAACACCATTTTTGCCAATTCCAGATACATAAATAGCAACTCTCATAATAAACTATTTTATAAGAATAAGTCCTTTAATCATAAAACAAGGTGCACCGCGTCGAGCATCAGTTCTCGATAACTAAAGTTAAGCGACGTTGGGCGCGGTTAATACCTGGATGGTGACCATACGGAAAGCGAATTTAAGCAACTTCGGCATCTACAGGTAAAATAGGACAACATATTATGAGATAAGTCCTGTAGTGATCTTCGCTGAAGTCAATGTTAACTTTTTAATGTATTCTGGCATTGTTAGCAGTTCTTGTGCCTGATGTAAGTGGCGACTTGTAATACACCATTCTGCGTTCACTGTTATCCGCAGTAGTTTGTTTTAAATTATTAAGTTTTTTTTAAAGTTTTTAAAGTTAATTTTTTGGCGAAAAAAACTTTATTTCATCAATAAAGTTTGTTCTATAACTTTTTCCCATCTCTTCGGTTGCTGCATAATCTTACGCTCTTAGAAGATCTTAGGTTTCGGACTAAATTACTGATTCAGGTAATTTTTCTAAGTTTAAAGAAAGTAAAGTTTTTACCTAAGCTGCTTTGAAGTAATCTAAATAAATGGTAGTTGGAGGGCACAAGGTGGGGAGAGTATGGTGGAGGGACCAAAAACATCCCAGTCAAGTTGTAAACGTTTATATCGAGTGGTCAAAGATATGTGTTGCCTATATATATTATTGCCTCGACAGAAGATAATGCCCTTTCTACAAGCTAATTCAGGGATCCTTTGGTCGTGGTTCAGTAGTATTTGTCCTAATGAATGCTCTCAGGTAACAGTTCTTAATAAAAGATTTCCTACCAAAGACTCCGGATTTGGAAGAGACTTATCGGGATATCTTGCATCGAATTCAGCGCAAGCATCGCGTAGACTTAAGCTACGAACATGAAGAAAAAATAATTCAACTTTCTCTTTTTAATTAAATAACTGATACATCTTAGCAACTAAATTAAAATGTTATTTGTATACACATTCAAATACAACAGCTTTCAAATAACACAATAACAGTACAATAATGATGGTTCCTTTGAAACAACACAATTTTTGTTTAATTTACAAGGCATATTATTGCTACGTTAACTTCTTTTAGTTCCTGCCGACTGTAGATTATTTTAGTTGTTTTTACTAATTGTTTTAAAATGGCTACTCCAATAAAGAAATGCGACAACATTTATTATTTCGAATTTTAAGATTTGTCAAATTATTTTTAAAAAATACGGTGTATATACGAGGGTCGATCCAAAAGTAAGTTTCCCTTCATTTTTTCAAATAGACAACTATGTTTATTTTCATTAAAATTTACATCGTCGGAAAGATGAAACTTTCCTCTATTTTTCGACATAATCGCCATTTCGATCAACACATTTTTGTAGACGGTGCTCCAACTTTTGTATGCCCATGTCGTACACCTCCGCCGCCAAACCCTTAAGAAAGCGCTGCACCTCTTGTTTCACTTCCTCGTCGTTCCGGAAGCGTTTGCCACTCAGGTGTTCTTTTAACTTGGGGAACAAGTGATAGTCGCTGGGCGCGAGGTCCGGACTGTAAGGTGGGTGGGGCATGACAGTCCATCCAAACTGCTCCAAAAGTTCCTGGGTTTTGCGGGAAGTGTGAGGTCGGGCGTTATCGTGAAGCAGCGTTACACCTGTTGTCAGGCGTCCTCTCCTGCGGTTCTGGATAGCACGCCTGAGTTTAGTGAGTGTCTCACAATACCTGTCCGAGTTTATTGTTGTCCCGGGTGTCAGGAACTCGATCAGCAGTATCCCCTTGCGATCCCAAAAGACAGTGGCCATGATTTTGCCAGCAGAAGGAGTTTGCTTGAACTTCTTTGTGACTGGTGACCCTGAGTGACGCCACTGTTTAGACTTTTCTTTGGTTTCGGGGGTGAAATGAAAAACCCACGTTTCGTCACCGGTCACGATGGAGTCCAAAAATTCTTCCTTATCGTCTTGACACTTTTGAAGAAACTGTCGAGCACAATCGAGGCGTTTCTCCTTGTGTTCTGCTGTCAGCATGCGCGGTACCCATCGAGCGCAACACTTGTGATACCCCAACTTTTCAGTCAAAATTCTTTCCACTGTACCGTAAGAACTCCCAGGAATCCTATCAACGAGTTCACGGATGGTGATTCTCCGGTTTTGAAGCATTTCGCGTTCGATCTTCTCGACAATCGACTCCGAAACTGCAGGTCTTCCACTCCGCTCTTCGTCGTGAACCTCCTTCCGTCCGTCACTAAATTCCCTGCACCAATGTCGGACCATTTGAACGGACATACACTTGTCGCCGTAAACTTGTGTCAACTTTCGATGAATTTCCACAGGTGGAATTCCTGTCGCATGCAAAAACCGAATAACCGATCGAATTTCGCACCTGGCGGGATCAACAATAAGAGGCTCCATCGCGAACGGCTGCTGAGCCAAGACTGAGCGGCGTAGCGCAGCGCTCGCGGGCGGAAAAGGGAGTGGGGGATCTGCCGTGCACAGCGGTGTTGTCGAATTTCGCCTAGCAGCTTCCAACGCTGCTGCAGCTCTTTGGGAAACTTACTTTTGGATCAACCCTCGTAATATATATTACTATTTCTGACTCATTTTCGAGTGTTCTTTCTGATCCTCTACACCTCTCTCATCCTTTCTCCGTGGATTCTCTTTCTCTCCTCCATCCACTTTGTGCCCGATCTCCTCGAAACTTCGCTCTCTGATGCAACGTTCCACATAAGTATTTTGTTTCTGTACGCTCTTCTATCCTCAATCTCTGTCGGAACCATCTCTCTTTCCCAGATCAGCTCTGACTTGTGTGATCCATTGTACTGTTGACTTGACTCCTTGTATGTATGTAAGAATTCTGTTGGTGAGTCTTGTCGATGGGAGTCTACTGATATGTCCATAGAATTTCAACCTTCTTTTTCTTATATCCGCCGCTACGTTGGACATTCTCTCTGTGGTCTTTCGAGAGTGTAGTCTGTATCCTTCCTCTGTCAGTTTTGGGCCGAGAATTTTCCTCATAATTTTGCGTTCTTCTTTTAGTATGTTTTCTATGCTGTTTTTTGAATGAAGTGTAAGTGTCTCGCTTGCGTATAGGACTTCTGGTTTGATTACTGTGTTGTAGTGTCTTATTTTTGCGTGTGTGGATAGGCATTTCTTATTGTAGATATTGTGTATCTTGCCGTATGCCTTCTTCATCTTCTGTGCTATCTTCTCTCCTCCTGTGGGTTTGAGAATCTCGCCCAGGTATTTAAAGTGAGTGACCCTATTTATTTTGCCGTATTTGGTGTTAAAATTTTGAACATCTAATGTTGAGCAGAAGAATTCGGTTTTTTGAAAGGATATTTGTAGGCCGTCTTTCTTTGCGTTTTTTGATAGTCTGCGAGTATGGCTAGGTCGTCTTCTATGTTGTTTTTGGAACGTCCGAGTCGTATTGGTTTCCAGTGTCCTTGATGTTTCAATTCTTTTTCCCATTCCCTTATAACTTTGTCCAGAACTAGATTGAAGAGGAGTGGGGATAACCCATCTCCTTGGCGTACTCCAGTTTTAATCAGGAAGGGTTTGGAAATTTCTCCCATAAATTTTACTTTAGAGGTTGTGTCAGCCAGTGTCTGCTTGATCAATCGTAGTGTTTTGGGGTTGAGTTCTTGTTCTTCTAGAATGTTGAACAAAGATTTTCGGTCGATGCAGTTGTATGCTTTCTTGAAGTCCACGAATGTGCAGATGATTGGGACGTTCCTGATAGCGTTATATTTCAGTATAGTTTTTAGATTAAATATTTGTTCAGTGCATGAGCGACCAGGGCGAAAGCCTGCCTGGTACTCGCCAATTTTGTGCTCTAATTGTTTTTGTGTTCTCTTGAGAAGGCATGCTGAGAGGATTTTGTAAGTGACTTGTAGTAAGGAGATTCCTTTGTAGTTGTTCACATCTGTTCTGTCTCCCTTCTTGGGCAGCGGGTAGACAAGAGCACGTTTCCATTCATCTGGTAATTTTTCTGATTGCGAAATGTTCGTAATAATTTGTAAGTTCCTGCAGTGAATTTGGTCCGAGGTTTTTTAATAGTTCCGCGGTGATACCATCTTCACGAAATGACCTGTTATTCTTTATTTTGCGTATGTGCCTGTTGATTTCTCCCTGTGTTGGTGGTGGTAATTCTCAGTGAGTATGGGTACATTTTTTCTTGGGGAATCTTGTGTCGCGTTCAGGGCACTTGAGGAGATCAGAGAAATAGTGTGCCAGCTCCTGACAATTCTCCTGATTGGTTAGCGCTAATCTCCCATTTCGCTTTCTGAAGCAAAGATTTTGTGGTGTGTATTCACGGATTTCTTTTGTAAAAGTCCTATAAAATCTCTCAATAATTGCGGAAATTCTCCTCTAAAGAGTCTAGTTGTTTCTTCATGTACTTCCTCTTACTTTGCATGATAACCTTTGCCGTCTGTTTTCTAGTCACGTCAAAAAGCTGTTGACTTTCTGGATATTTTTAGTGTTATACTCTTGAAATGCTCGTTTGCGTCGCTGCAATGCACTATCGCATTCCGAGTCCCACCAAGGGTGTTTTGTGTTCTTTTTCAATGGGATCACTTCTTGTGCTTTTTGTGTAATTTTTTCTATGTATCTTCCTGTTCCTTTTCCCATTCCTCTGTTATGTTGGATTCCTTGATCTTTTTTGTGTCGAATTTCTAGATATATATATATATATATATATATATATATATATATATATATATATATATATATATATATATATATGTGTGTGTGTATATAATAAATATATAACAGTTCCGTTACGCTACCTTGTTGGCATACCTGGTACTATACCCGAGGTTTCAGGCAGAATGTTACGAGCGATTCTGACTACCACGAGCATTCGCCGTATGTTGGCGTGAGTTCCGTATGCGTATGATGGCGCCGTATCAGGCGCTATCACGACCCGTCATTAAAATGGTCAGTTGATCTGGCCTGGCCCCGATCGTTTCTCCCAACTGCTTTCCTTGCATTCGTCTGGAGCTCGGCGAAAGACTAGAAACCAGTCCCGAGAAACACGTGACGTCGTATGGTGGGCAGTTGGGCGAAGGCGATCGGTGGCACCACGTGGAGAAATATATATATATATATATATATATATATATAAATATATATATATATATATATATATATATATATATATATATATATATATATATATATATATATATATATATATATATATATATATATATATATATATATATATATATATATATATATATATATATATATATATATATATATACACACAAAATGGGTCTCACAAAAAAACAAGACTTAAAAAAAAATATATTTATTTTTTCGCCAAAAATCATTATTTTTATACAAAATAGTCTCCTTGCACCAATAAAACATTTTGTACGATCAACTAGATGATGATTGATAAGATGATGACAAATTACTCTTTGAGCTTGGCTAAAGATGTCCTTCAGGATGTCGGTCGACGCCTTTTGAATTGCTTCAATGTCGGCATAACACTGTCCTCTCATAGGAAAATAAAATTTTTCGAAGAGGTAGAAGTCGCAGAAAGTCAAATCAGGCGAATATGGTGGATGATTGATGGTTAAAATGCCATTTTTGGTGAAAAAATCGGTGACGAGCGTCGAGCGATAGAATGGCGCATTATCGTGTAACAAGCGGTAGCTGCCTTGTTAACGTATCGTGGCCGCACACAGCGAATTCACGACAACAGACGCTTCATGACAGCAAGATAAAATACAACATTGATCGTTTGACCAGGTGGAACAAACTCCACTATATATATATATATATATATATATATATATATATATATATATATATATATATATATATATATATATATATATATATATATATATACGCTTCGAACTTCTTTCGACGTGCGCTATATGAGTTGAATGACATTCTCAGCGAGATTATTTCCTCTTTCTAAACCTGAGGAAATGACTCACTGCGCGAGGATTCACTTCAAATGATGAGGTCAGCACTGAAACGACCTCTTATTTGGCCGATTTGGCTGAGAATATTACAAAATTGGGACGTCGTTGATTTTAATGTATTGAATTGCAGGGTGACTACATTGAAAAAAATTAAAAAATCTAAACAAAATTGTGTTGTCACTTTTCGAGCGGCTCTCGTTTATAGATATTATTAAAAGAAACAATTTAATATTCCTATAAACGTGGGCCTGTTATCATTAAATGAGAAATATTAACCAGCCATAATATTCTCTAAATGCGGAAATATTGTAGCATTAAATTAGTGGAAATTTCCACTTCACATTTCAGGTAAAAGAATTAAATAAATACTGTTTTTGGAACTTTTTATAACGGTCAGCCCGTGCTATTAATAAAACATTATGATTATGAAGTAGCAACATCAAAGTCATCTGCGTTCAATTTGCTTTATCTTTTATCTACAGCATACTTTTAAGATGTCTTTCAAATAATTATCCTGCTGCATTATTCATATATCATATGGGTCAATCAAAAATTTACCATCAAAATAACCCCAAGCCATTGTTGTGTCTCCACCTTTCGCTCAATCGTGTTTTCCTGGCATAACAGTGATTTACTATTACTGTTGCTGTATATGTATATCACTTCTGTTACGCCAACTGGTTTACAAAAACTAATATTTATTTCGACTTCAATTTATAGTGTCGTTTTATTTGGCTTACCGGGCCATACAATTGCGGGATCATCTGCAGATCTATTGTTAATTTCAGCCATTCAAATTACCATCTTTCTATATTTTATTTTATATCAAAGTATAATACAGCGCGGGTCCATCGGTAAAAACTACTTAACGATTCATAAGAAAACTAAAATTTCTATAAGAAAAAATTAATAATAAATTAATAGAACGGGCCGACCGTGATAAAAAATTCCAAAAATCGTCTTCATTTATTTCTTTGAACTGAAAGGTGAAGTGGAAATTTCCAGTAATTTAATGTTACAATATTTCCGCATCTAAAGAAAATTATAGCTGGTTAATATTTAAAACAGGTTTACTTTATAGAAATATGACATTGTTTCGTTTAACAATATATTTATATGTTACATCTAACATTTTCACGGATGTTAGATAATGTTTCTAAATCATTCCGGGTGTCAATTCGTTGATTCTGTGGAGTCACGACGATTCGCCAAAATCGCATTTGGCATTTTCAAGTGTTGTCCGCTTCGACTGACAACGGGCCGACACCCGGAATGATTTAGAAAAATATATTTATATATATATATATATATATATATATATATATATATATATATATATATATATATATATATATATATACCAGGTGTTACTGACTAACTAAACGACATTGAGGAAAAGTTTCAGAATAGAGAACTAAGATCGTTTTACTAGGGTGTGAAAGAAAAATAGGAAAGGGTTACCATGGTAGAAATAACTATTTTAAACCCCAAGAAGGAACACTGATATCTGACCAAAATATTATTCGGATGGAAGGACCAGGCAGGGTTCAGAAACAACAGATCTACGGCAGATCGAATATTTACCCTAAAGAGATCCAGGTAATTTGCTATGAATATAAAATAGATCTGCATACCCTCTTTATAGACTTTAAGCAAGGCTAAGATAGAATAATTAGGGAAAACATGTATCAAGAAGTGAAGCAACTAGAAATACCGAAAAAACTCAGTAGTTTGACAAGGTTGACCTTGAAGAAAACAAGAGATATGATATAGAATGAGTATAGAATGGTGATATATCGCAAGAATTCGAGGTGAGAAGAGGTCTTAGATAGGAAGACCCTCTGTCAACGACTCTCTTAAATCTGATACTGTGGGAATAGTAAGCTGAGAATTGATAGCACAATATTCAACAATGAACACCAATGATTGGCCTTTGCAGATGATCTGACTATACTGGCCAGAACCAAAAAGGAGCTAAAGAGAACTATAATATCAATAGAAAAAGAAGAGAACAAGTTCAGCTTGGAAATAAATCAAAATATATGGTGATGGAAGCTATTGACAAAAGGGAGAAGTATCCCTGGATCCAGTTCCCAATCCAGATTACGTAACCTCTCCTTAAGCAGGTTGAGAAAAGAATCTGACGAACATCCCGTACTACATTAATATTAACATTAAAATCATCAAGGTGAACTGTATCGATCCCAGTAGGATTACATAAGCTTTCTCTATACCTTGGTTAAGCAATGCCTCCATTCTAGCCTGCTTTGAGCCTGAGTGTGCTTTTTTATAGATAAAAGCCAAGTATATTAGCATGGTCTGTTAGTTGTGCCATTCTATGGCCTGCTGAATAGCCTGGATTTGATCCATTGTACTGAATCCAGTTCTGAATCCTGTTTGCTCTCTTGATTGTACGTCATTCATTTTTCTTAATAATCTTGTAGTTATTATCTTAGTGAAAACTTTAAATATTACTGATAGGAGTCTTATTGTGCTCCTCTTTATGTAAAATAATCATATCTGCATTTTTCCATAAATTGAGTACTTTTTGTTCTTTAAGGCTTTTTGAGCATTGTTTTGCCAGTGTTTTATGTAGTAAAGTTTGATGATAAGATGATAAATTTACAACTATACTCAGCTCAATTTGCTGCTATCCTAGCTTTGGTCTAAATATCCAGTTTTGGTGAAGCGTAAAAAAGTCCTTCTGAAGCGATTCAAAGTAAGACTACACAATTTACATCCGACCACCTGAAAAATTAACTAACTGGACTTTGAACTTCTCCCTCACTCAGCATACAGCCCCAACGTCGCTTTATCGGATTACCACTTGTTTCGGCCCATGGCTCACTTTTTGCGAGGAAAAAAAAATTCAGGACTGAAGAAGGGGTTACAACTGGCTACGTCGAGTTTTTTACCTTCAAAGATTCATAGCAGTATTGAAGAAGTATAGACTTACAGGATCGAAGATGGACCGAGGCCATCGAAAACAACGACCTATATTTCGATAAATAACTTCTAGGTAATAAATAAGAACTTCCAAAACGCAAACATTTTTGTTACATCCCAGTATGTGTTAGCTTTCAAGGTCAGGAGTCAAAAACAATTATACAAGATTAAAAAACAAAACGAAGAATAACATTTAACATTATTTTGGGGCGACGCGACACAAAAACAAGTTTGACGTCAAATGAAGACAACAAAAACAACATTGTTTATAGAACAACAATATATTTTTCAAATAATAATATTACAATGAATCGTAACTGAATCTCAGTATCTGTATATTAAATAGCTTAACGAGATTTGTTGCATTATTTATCGAATTATATTTCAAATTTAAATACCTAGTTAATTCATTCCCGTTTTTATAATTAATAAATGAATTAATTTTGAATTAAAGCCGCAAGGACCGCGACAGCAATTACAGCTACCAGTAGATCTAGTTATCTTATATTAGTATTATATACACTTTAAATATCTGAGAGCTGAAATAAATTTTAGAAATGTAGAGAATGAAAAAGTCTACAGAAGTCAGAAAATAAACGATGAAAGCATCCCGAATCTCAGGATGTTTAAAGGTCATCATTTGGAGGAACAAATATCTCCACACAGACAGTAAAATAAGAACATATAAATCAGCAATTAGACCCATCAAGCATGCGCGGCTGAAACAAGACCAGATTACAAGACACATCAAATACAAGGGTCGTTCAATACGTCCTTAAAAAATCCAAGAGATGACGCTGGTAGCATCGGAAATGGTTTGTTTTTCGTAAACATCATTATTCACCAGATAGCTGTCAAAGTCTCAGTTATATGTATCACATGGTTTCATTTTTATTGTCGATTGAAGCAAAAAACTTTTGTTTATTTAGAAAAATGGAAAAAAGTGAGGTTTGGGTAGTAATTAAACACTTATATTTAAAAGGCTTAACACTGAAAGAGATCAAAGCTGAGTTGGATGAAGTCATGGCACGTCATCCTATGTTTTCAACTGTTTATGAAAAGGTAAATGAGTTTAAACGTGGCCGTACATCCACAAAATATGAACATCGTTCGTAACGTCCAGTAGAAGTGACTGCTCCCGAAATGACTGACAAAATCCACGACATGGTTTTAAGTGATCGACGGATAACAGTGCGCAAAATAGTTGATGTGATAGGCTTATCGCAAGGTACAGTATTTTCGTCGCAATCCTGATGATTTTCTGCTTTAATACATAACTATGAACGAAACATGGATATACTACTACACTCCAGAGACAAAGGAATAATCAAAACAGTACGTTTTTGAAGACGAACGGGTTCCGATGAAGGCGAAGAAAGTGAAATCGGCCGGTAAGGTTATGGCCACAGTTTCTTGGGATGTACGCGGAATCATCTACACCGATCACTTCGAAAATAAAAAGAAAAACAATAAGTGCAGAGTATTATGCGTCGTTATTGGACAGGTTGAGCGAATATATCAAGAAAAATTGTCCTCATTTGAAAAAGAAAAGATCCTCTTTCATCAAGACAATGCTTGGATCAAAATCATGGAATTAAAATTCAAATTATTACAACATCCTCCATATTCACTGGATTTGGTCCCCATTGACATTTTTTTATTTCCAAACTTAAAAAAATGGCTTAGTAGACAACGGTTCACATCGAACGAGGAAGTAATCGCCCAAACAGATGCCTATTTTGAGGACTTTTTGAGGTCTAAAAATTACTTTTTAGACGGCTTAAAAAAGTTGGAAACGCGTATAGAGCTAAAAGGAGGGTCTCACTCCCACCCCACAACCGAACGCCCCACCCACAACCTTACCTATTAATACAGAGGTCGAGCCGTCCACGTTCCTTTCTAGTTGTGAACTCTGGGGAGTAGGCACATTGAGACCTAGGAGTAAATCAACTAGATTCTATTGAAAATAGCTTCAAAGTGGAAGCCGAAACGTCGAGATTTTACAAATCTAAAACGCGGTTTTATCTGAGAATAATATATAATATATATATATATATATATATATATATATATATATATATATATATATATATATATATATATATATATATATATATATATATATATATATATATATATATATATATATATATATATATACCAGGTGTCCCGTTTAAGGATGGATCGCGGCCGTATTTTGAAAACTATTTATCCCACAGCTTTGGGGGAAAAAAAATTGTACTAAAAATGATCATGAGAAATTCACCAAAAATATTTTTAAGCTTCTAAAACGACCGCAAGAGGGCGTGATGAGCTAAACATTTTTAAAAATAATTTTTTGTGTGTATTTTCAAGTTTTAACCGAGTAAGAAAAATTCTCAGTTATAATTAGCAAACTGTCTCCTACAACTTTGTTTTATGACATTTTGTCGTAATTTCACGAATAGAGGGGTGGGGGGAGTTTTACCTATTTAGATAAAAAGTCGTCTAATGTCCGTTTGCCTAAACCGATTTTCCTCAATTTGGATTCATATAAAAGGCAATTGCTGGAACAAACAGATAATCTGGGAGATAAATTATTTAGTTTATAAATGAAACCGCGAGGTGGCGTTACATTCCACAATAGTTTTTTTGAAGTCTTGTTCAGTTTTTTCAAATGGAATGGTACAGCTTTTATTACATGGCTATAAAGGTAATTTAAAGAGGAATCATCCAGTGATATAAACTAACCGTATATAACAGACAAACCTAACCTAACAAAATGTTTATATATAAATTAAAAATAACTATTTCTAGTAGTGCCATTTTTTGACGCGGGTGAGCGTTGGAAAGGTGCATCCTTCACTGACGTTCCGATAAAATTTTAAGACATTCGGATCATTAGAAGCCAAGTTATCGCGCTTAAAGTGTCAGTGTGTTTATACAATTGGTCAAAAAATTAACATCGAAAAAAGAGCGAATATTAGGTTTTATTTTAAACTTGGTAAAATATTCACCGAAACGTTTCAATTAATGAAACAAGTGTATGGTGAGGGTTGTTTATCTCGTGGCAAAGTTTCCGAGTGGTTTAAACGATTCAAAGGTCGTGAGGACATCAAAAACGACGAACATCCTGGTTCGAAAAATTCCATGGTTACTGACAATGTGGTGAATTAATAAAAAAATCAGCTAAAATCTTCGTGAAATGGAATTGAACTGACATCCAAAGATTCAATTCATTGCATTTTGACCGATCATTTGGGACTTTGGAAAGTTTATGCCCGCTTTGTTCCACATAAATTGATTGTTGACCAAAAATTGCTCTGAATCTAACATTGCAAGGGCTTGATTAAAGAGTCGAAAAACGTCGAAAACTTCAAGTATACCATTGTTACTGATGATAAGACTTGGTGTTTTTAATATGATCTACAGACTATGCGTCAAACTGCCGAATGGAGGTACCCGAGCGATCCGAACAAAAGCCGTTACGAGAAGTCACAAATCAAAACAAAGTTGATTTGTTTCTACGATTCGGAAGGAATTGTGCATAAGGAGTTCATTCCACCTGGTCAAACGAACAATACTGTGCTTTATCTTGGTGTTATGAAAAGTCTGTTGTCGCATATAAGTCGTGTACGACCACAATACCGTTAACAAGGTAGTTTACGCTTGTTGTACGATGTTTCGCCGTTCCATCGGTCGATGTTCATAACTGACTTTTTGAACAAAAAATCACTCACCATATGCGCCTGACTTGGCTCCCTGTGACTCCTACCTCTTCGAAAAACTTCATTTGCCGATGAAAGGATAGCGTTGACAGACACTGAAGCCATTCAAAAGGTGTCGACCGTCATCCTGAAGGATGTATCTTGCATTGACGCGCAAGGAGACTGTTTTGAATGCAAATAATGATGTTTATCTGTATATAGAGAGAGTGAGTCATTCATGTGAGATCTAACAGCAAGAACACCTGGCAATTTCAACTGACGAGTTTTTGGCAAATACAAATATCACTTTGGATTCGCAGCCCACGTCAAACTTCTTCCTTTCCAAGATTGAACATTCATCTGATAGGACACGATTTAGGGATATTGGAGATTGTCTCAAGAATGGTAACCGACGCTTCTAAAGGCGATTCCAGTACCTCAATTCCAGCACTGCTATGAAGAGTAGATAAACCGTCTTCAGCGCTTTCCAACGCTACTTTGAAGGAGATAATGTAGAATTGTATCTTCAAATTAATAAAACACATTTTACTGCCTCTTTAATGTATTTTACTGCTTACTGCATTATTATTACTTTGTTTACATACTCAACTCGCATCAAGTTTCGTAGCAGCAATTGTTTTCCGAGTTTTCCGACAATTGTTATATTTCCGATAAAATTTAGAAACACTTACGATTTTGAACAGACATCGAATAAATTAAAAGGTGAAACTATGCCACAAAAAATTACTGTTATAATTGCTGCTAAAGGGAAATTAATCAAATATTGATGGCTTTATTTATAAATATACGATATATAAATAGATGAACGAATCAATTTTTGATGCTTGAACGATAACAAAATAGATAGATTATTATAGCGTGCTCACAACTTTTGGCCATGAATGTATATTTCTAAGATTATATTCTGACATAATAAAATAAAGTTAGCTATATTTTATTAAAATAAACAACTTGGTATAACCGAATATTTTAATTAAAAAAGAAGAAATTTACCTTCACCGTATCTATCTAATGAGCGCTTTCAAAATAACATCGGAAAATTATCGAGGGACCATGAATATTAATTCGATTTCTCATTCAAAGCGTCGATACCTGAAACGCATCGGCCTATAGCAAGTTGCAAGATAAACATTCATATACGTCCTAGATTTTGGACCAATTACGTAACTGGGCTTTGAACAGATGTTAAGTTAGTTTCGAGCTGAAAAATAACGAAATGCAGTTCTTACGAGGGTGATATGAACATTTTTTTCTGTCTAATACTGAATAATATAAAATAGGTAATAAAAACATTATTCTCTACCTCAATCAACATTTTATTGAGATAAAGAATAATGTTTTTATAGACATTTTGTAATAAGTTAATTAATTGTGCCGTTTTCCAAACTGAGTTTTGTTGACATGTGCCAACAACAATTTTTGTGACAGACAATATTGGGTGCCAAAGGTAATTTTATATGGTTTCATGGAGAACATTCATCCTTATAGACTATATCAAGCATGACGAAAATATAATAGCTTCGCTAATCATGTTTAGATGAAAATGAGATCCTTATTAGTAATGAGATTAGTTATTAGTATCATCACATTCAGCAATCCTAGTTTTAGAAGATGCTTTTCTCCTTCTTATATATACTTTCTATATTTTTTCTCCTTCTTCCTGTGGTGCTACAGCCCGTCAGTGAATCTTGACTCCCTCAACCATTACCTCCAACCGGATCATTGTTCAGCAGCTCCTTTTAAGCTTTTAGAATGCAGTGGTTCTCCAGCATCTCCTCTTGCCTGGTCTGGCCATCGTGTCTTTAGTCTACCCCTCTTTCTGATACACCTTATTCATCCCACGATGATTTTCCTTAGCATTCAGCTTTCTGACATTCTCAACAACGTGTTCCACCCGTCTGAGTCACTGAACCTTCATATAATCTACAATATCCAGAACTTCGAAGTTATACCTGATCTTCCAATTGCCGCTATCACTTACAGCACCAAAAATTCTTAGTAGTGCACTACTCTCTAGTACAGTAAATTCTTAGTAGTCTCTTAAATAAAGTGACTACTGGCCGAATAAGTGTTTTTTATATTTAACTTGGTGTTCATTTACTTGTACAAGGAAGTAAGTAGGGGAGACCGAGGAGGGTTGTGACAGAGATGAGTAGTGACAAAGTCGATATCTCGGAATCTATGATGGTTAGCGAACTGCCAACAACGAGTAATTGTTACTTTTTTGACAAGACGATCGACGCCAATCGACGCCAACAACCTGGGCAGAGCGGTTTTGTGTATACGACGTCGGCGCGAAAAATACTTTGTCACAACTCCCCTTTTTTGGTTTTAGCTTTAACTTATTTTTTGTTTCGGAATGTCAAATTAGTACGTGCGAAAGACGGCATGGCTAGTTTAGAAATTTATGAACTGGCTTGTGAGGAGGTGACGTTAAGGGGACAAAGTCTACGAAATGCCACAAACTCATATAATTTAAACTATATGTCACTGATTTATTAAAAAGAAAAAAAGCCTTGGAGCAGAATTCAACAACAGAGAAACCTTTATCAGTCGGGTATCAAAGTCAGGCGGTTTTTACAGACCGGCTGAAGAAAATACTCAATGCAAGTATATGTTGGCCTGCGCTGCTTGTAAATATAGGCTGGTAACAAAAGAGGAAATTAGCCTATAGGCTACCAAATGAGCATGATAAGAAATTTTCAAATTCCTGAGAAGAATATGAAATAGCGGGTGAACTTACACAGGTGTTTTGAGCAAGTACTCGCTTGAGGCAAAATATATATGGAACATGGATGAGACGAGATAACAACGGTCCAAAAATCAGATAGAGTTATCGCGTGACGAGAGGAAAAGCAAGTCCGCGCCATAATATCGGCTGAAAGCGGAACTTTGGTAACACAGGTTTTAGCTGCGAGTACCATAGGTAATTACATGCCACCCATGTTTATATTTTCGCGTAAGAGAATCCAAGAACACTTTATTCGTGATAGCTCTGTCGGATCGGTAGGAACTGCCAATGGAGCCGGATGGATGTAGGAAGAAAACTTTCACTTTTTTCTTCAGCATTTCAAGACTCATGTACAACCATCGAAAAAACATAGAGTTTTATTACTTCTCAATAACCATAATCATTCGTCCCACATGACTTTGAAAAACATTGAGTTTTGCCGAAAAAACGGTATTATTTTGCTAACGTTCCCTACAAGAATGTTAATTCTGGTTTTGCTACAACTGGGACATAGCCTGTCAATACAAATATTTTTGAAGATGGAGATTTCTGGCCCAGTCAAGTCACTAATCGTGTTTTGGCCAATACAGTGCCAGAGCAAACTTTAAATGTTTCAGAATAAGTTCATAAGTTTATATGTGGATATATTTCTGAACGAAAATGTTGCAGATATCTAGAAGTAACAGCCATTTCGCCAATCGAAAGACATCGCTCTTCTACCAGAGAAACAGATAACAAAGGAACAGAATATAGTAATGAACCTATTGCTTCCACATCTAAAACTCGTAGTCCCCTTGGCATTATCTCCAAGGTATTTTCACCGAAAGTTCTTAGACCCGACTAAAAGCTCCACCAAGAAAAGGGAAACAGGCCAATCGATATAAAATGAGATTTGCTTTTTTAAGACACTCTTGTTAGGAATGAAATTGCAGCTATAGAAATCAATAAAAAGGAGAACAGCGTAAGGAAGCGTACATTTAGTGAGAATAAGAAGGCCAAACCTAAGAATGTCAAGGGAAAAAAATCTAAAACAAATAAATTCGATGAGAACGATCATCCAGTGTATGAACACATCAAGTTTGTACTAAAGGGGAGCTTCAATATGTTGTTGTTCAATATGTCATAACTTCTTGTGAGACTAGATTTTGGGTTGGTTTGATATCATTTTGATTATTACATTTGATTCTATTTATCTCACAGAAGTGCTATATTTTATTATTTCAAAGTTAATAATATTATTAACGTTGTCTATTATTAAAATTGTTATTGAACGTCGCTAGTGCATAACAAAGGTTGATTAAAGAAGTAATATTATAATACTATAGTATATTATATATAATATTATAGTACCATCTTTTATACACCTAATATAGCAAAGTGTTTTCCTTTTATTCTCCAACTTCACATTTGTCACAACTCACCTTGGCCTCTGTCACAATTTACCTCGGTGCTAGGAGAATCGTGATTCTGGTTTGTGTTTCGGTTTTCGTCGATTTTCTCACGAACCCTAACTATTCATCTTATTTTTATATTTGATCCACATAAAGAAAATATCAAGTTACGTATGTAAAAAGATTCATCAATAGTTTTAATTTTGTTGGTTTCTTTCTTGGATAGGATTATTTCTAGGATAGCGTTATGAACTTCTTGTTAATGATATTGGAGATTTGTTGCTTTACTTGTTGGTCCAAAATATCAAACTCAATATTGTTTAGTCTATGGATTAATTCACTATACATCAGTTTAAATTAAACGCTATATATATATATATATATATATATATATATATATATATATATATATATATATATATATATATATATATATATATATATATATATATATATATATCATCATCATCATCATCATCATCAGCCCGTATCGATCCACTGCAGGATGAAGGCCTCTTCAGCATGCTTCCAACCTTCACGGTCCTGGGCTTTCCTCTGCCACTCGGGTCCAATATACTTAACGATGTCATCAGTCCATCGTGCTTTCGGTCTTCTTCGCGGACGTTTGCGATCAAGCGGTATCCACTCCAGGATTGCCTTGGTCCATCTGTCGTCCCATCGCCTCGCTATATGGCCTGCCCATCTCCATTTCAACTGTTCTACTCTTCCAATGATGTCACAGACTTTTGTTTGTTCCCTGATCCATGCGCAGGACTTTCTGTCTCGTCTTGTAATGCCAAGCATACATCTTTCCATTCCCCTCTGTGCCACCCGAAGTTTTTGAATTGATTGCGATGTGAGTGTCCAGGTTTCACTTCCGTATGTTATAACGGGTAGAACGCACTGATCGAATACTTTTCTTTTCAGGCAAAGTAGGAGTCTGCTCTTAAACACTATGTTGAGCCTACCAAATGCCTGCCAGCCACATTTGACACGCCGTTCCACCTCCCGGGCGGTATTCTCCTCCATGGAAATCCTCTGCCCAAGATATACAAAGCTGTCCACAATCTCTAAATCCCTTCCTAAAACTGAAATTCTTCTGTCCTGAGCGAAGTTATTGAACATAACCTGACTCTTTTTCAAGTTTATTTTCAAGCCAAATGGTTCGCCAGCCCTTTGCAGTTCTTGTATGCGTCTTTGCAGCTCCTCTGGGTCTTGTGAAATGAGAATAATATCATCTGCAAATCTAAGATGGTTCAAGTTTGCACCATTGATCTTTACCCCATCCTGTTCCCAATACAGTTTACGGAATACTTCTTCAAGGCCAGCCGAGAAAAGAATAGGCGATATTGCGTCACCCTGCCGTACACCTCGTTCTATATTAATTCCCACTTCAAGATCATCAAGGTGAATTGTGGCTGTAGCTCCATCATATATCGATTCTAATAGGTTTACATAGGCTCTCTCTACACCTTGGCTAAGCAGTGCATCCATTATCGCATGCTTTGAGATGGAATCAAATGCTTTTTCGTAGTCGATAAAAGCCAAGTACAGTGGCATGGTGTATTCGTTGTGCCTTTCTATGACCTGCTGTACAACCTGGATGTGATCCATTGTACTGAATCCACTTCTAAATCCTGCTTGTTCTCTTGGTTGTGCGTCATTCAGTTTTTTTAATATTCTTTTAGAAATTATCTTAGTGAAAACTTTGTACATTACTGATAGGAGGCTTATTGGACGGTAGTTCTTTAAATCTTCCTGTGCTCCTTTTTTATGTAAAAGGATCACTTCTGCATTTTTCCATTACTTATGGAAAACTTATGGAAAAATGCAGAATATATATATATATATATATATATATATATATATATATATATATATATATATATATATATATATATATATATATATATATACCTTTTCTTCAAACTTTATTGTTGTCCTGTTTTTGCCGACTCTGTCTTGTTGTTAGTTTTCAGATACATGTATTTTGGATAAACATCCAACTGGTAACACTTGTTTAAATACCAGATATTTTGTGTGCAGATCTTACTTTTTAACTGTAGTTTAAGATAATATAAGGCTAAACTGCTTGTTGAAGCATCAATATCAAATTTAATCGAGGTAGGCGATACTTGATGGAAATTCATTTTAAATAAATAAACAAAGATTAATATCCAAAAATTTCCACTATATTTAAAATTGTATGAATAACAAATATTTCGACACACAGTGCCTTTTTCAAATACAAAATATGCTAATCTATCAGTAAAGAAAGTGACAGAAAAAGCGACACTTTTCTTACTGTTAGCATAGTTTATATTAAGATTCATCAAGTCAGAGCAATTATTAGTGGTGATAATCTAGGTAAAGTAAAAATTGTTGTCTGTCCACGGTCTCCCTTAGTTTGGTTACCCTTCATATTCATTTTTGATATCACCAGAGATGTTTTCGTCCAGTTTGCTTCCCATATAAGTAAACTCCTTCACAACTTCAATGTTGGAGTTTCTTTTCAATTGTTTTTTTTTGTTAATATTTATTTGTAGACCGGCTCTTTTGGCTTTCTCCTTTATATCATCAAAGTTCTGTCTTAATAATCTTTTCGGTCGAGTTAATATGTTTGGGTCATCTCCATATTTTACTATCTGTTATCCTTTATTCATGACTATTCCAGTTACGTCTATATTTGTTTCACTAATTTTTTCAATACTATCTTAATGGAGTTGATGTCAATCCATTCTCCTATCGCAAACCTTCTCCGATCTAAAATTTGACCGTAGTGGGTGTTAATGGATTTTTACTACCGCCTCAGAGTTGTTAAGCATCATCATCCGGATTATTCTAATAAGCTTAGCTGGTTTTCCTATTTCCTCCATAGCCTCGTATACCACTGCTCTTTGTACGCAGTCGTACAACTCTTGAAGTCTATGAAGATCTCTATAGTTCTTAGAACAGCTAATATTTTACTAAGTTCTTAGTTTACTAAGTTCTAGTTTACTAAGTTCTTCGGTAACGTATCCCTTCTTCTGTATTATTAGTTAGTGTTTATAATGGTTTCCATATGAACTTATTTAGTTTTATTCTAGTTAAGAACTATTTTCCCTACATTTACTCGAGCATGACTCTAATAATTTTTTGGATAGATAAGTTTTAATATCACTATGTTTGATAACACAGGTCGACATAATGTTTGTAACATTCATCAGAATGGGCGTTTTGTGTTTTATTTAGGTAGTTATTAAAATACATTTTCACAGAAATTGCCTAGCACGTCCCGTTTTCAAGTACCTGTTTCTTCTTTATATCATACGCTAATTGATTAGCGTATGATATAAAGAAGCATTCCAAGTTGCGTATTTTTATATATTCGTCGAAATATAGCCTAAAAGCAGTCTTAATTCATAATGGAAACCTATTAAATAAGCTTATGAAATGAATAATAAAGCGTATGAAATACTAGGGTGTCACATATCCTGCATTTGCATATGCCATGCATTGTTTTGCATTTTCATGTCATTTCTATTCCCATCTGTTTTTTTTCAGAAAATTTGTTTGTACACTAAGCAACGAACAAGGAGAAAGGTTTCACTAGGGCATTAGGACGATGGAAGCAAGATACCAAGGATCCATCTATGTTAACCGAGCACTGCTGGTTTTTAAAAGGATATGATGTTACAGGACACAAGAGGAAATAGTGAAAGTTTTTTTCACTGTATGACATCTCATGTAATATATTGTTTATTTACATAATCCTCAGTAATGTATTTACATATATTTAACAGGTTTCATGTTTATATAAAATAAATATTAGATTGTAAAAATATGTTCTCTTTTTTTCCCACCACCACCCCCTGTAACAAAAAGCTGTACGTGTTACAGTAATTAGCTTATCATTTTCGGATTTAGAACTACAAAATACTTCGTAACACCTATTTTTATTCATGTGACCTCAAAAAAGTTTAAATTTGTTGACCTGTGTGAAGTATCTGACCTGTTCACTAAAATGTAATATCAACATGACTATGAATCCAGATTAAAATAACGTCAAGATTTTCATTAGTGTACATGGTAATTAACCCTCAAGAAAAGCATTGGGCATATGGCATGCCCAGTGGTGAATTAAAAATGTTTTTCCCTTATAAATGGTCACGTTGAATGGATGACTTTGAGTGGGGGAAACCATTTTACTATCCCCACTACAGATCGCTCACCATAGCCATCTTAAGATGTGAATACTAACAAAAATATATGTGACCCTAGTCAGTCTATGGGTATACGCCATTGTGTCAGTGTTTTGTCAATTTATTTAAATAACCTTTTTGCACAAATAGTGTGTTTTTTTCAATCTTGACACAGTTTGGTAAGTAAATCATAAATATTATATTTTCTATAGTACTTTTATTGAAAACTTTGATTTGTTTTTTTTTACATTTATTTATCGGTTTTTTTCAGTTTCTATTTAGCTCAAAATGAACACGCGTTCTCGTACTCGCTGTGCATCTGAAGTAGAAGCGTTATATGAGGCAGCTGATATTTTCGACGACAAAGGGAGTGAAAGCGAGACCGAATCGGTTTTTGAAGAGCATCATACCAGTGAACTTTACCTAACTAAATAAATATATTTTTTAAAATAAAGCTAAATTATGTAATAAATATCTGAAAGTACATTAAGGCCCCTTTTAAATGCCGTTGGAAGAAAGTTTTTATCTATTGATTTAAATTAATTTAAAATAATGTTATTAATTTGTTGAAATTAATTTAAAATATGATAGTTTAAATAGAACACCTCATTTTATTTTTTTTTTCTGATTTATTTGATGGTATTAGGAATACTATTATTTTTTGGAACATTCTATAGATATAGTATTTTTCTATACTGATTGAGGTTTAAATTAAAAAAAAAATATATTAAATTGGATAATTTAATCAAAAGATATTCATAATCAGACATACAAAGACATGTGCTCCTGAATCGGAAAGTCGGTTAGTGCTTCTCTAGAGGGTTAAAATAATTTGCGCAAATAGATGAAGTATGTATGCGTTACTTAGAACAAAGATAAGATTAAAGTGTGTCACATGTAATAATGCAGGTTTATACTTTTTTGGTTATTAAAACATGTACTGGCTATTAGTATTCTGGAAGTGTCCAATATCAATATTATCTAATATGTATTGGATATATTATCCAATCCAACTATGTCAAATTATTAATAACATGCTTATTTCAATGCGTTATACAAGGCGCGTCTTACGGAAAACACGATTTTTTAAAAATAGATATATCTTGGGACGGGGAAATGTGCATTCTTCACTGACAAAATTTCATGATATTCGACTTAAAGTGTCAGTTTATACCATCGGTCGAAAAATGAACATCGAACATCAGAAGTAGGCGACACCTACTTTGATTCCGATAGAGATTTTGGCAGAATAATAAAGGTATTATGAAAACGCGACACAGTACTTATACGATATAAGTATCGAGAAATAATTTTGAAGAACATAAGTTTTACTTATATAAAGAATCATATGATGAAACAGTTCCATTTAGAAAGGTTAATATTCTTCAAAATAAGAATAGAACATCAGCACCTGACAATATTGAAATTGAAAGAGTTCGTATGAAATATGGGGCTGGAAGTATTGGATGGATTTCTGATGAAAACAAAAAAAATCTCTATGAATTACTGAAGAAGAAAACAAGAATATCGGTATTTCTATGAACCTATCCTAGAAATTAATAATATTTCATGTTCATGGTAATTCAAGTTTTATATTTAGTCTTTGAAAATACACAGTAGGCAAGTGGAGAATATTAAAAATATTCAAAACACAAGGAAAAAAATGCCCCTGTGCTCCACGTAAAATTGATCCTTCAGTCACCATCAAACGCCAACAAGCATCTCCCGAGACCGGTTTCTGGCCTTAAGCCGTCATCAGTCGGGCTTCGAGTTGTACGTTCGAAAGCAACTGAAGGATTGACCAGGGTCCTGACCATATTAATTGGACAAATCGGATGAAAGCAGCATAGAAATGCAGCTTGCGCCATCCGGTGGTTCGTAACAGTACTACTGTCTGAAACCGTTCGGACCCAAACCCGAGCCATATATACAGGTACCAGTTTTGCGTTTTCCTTGTTTTTTTGTGTATATTTAATCTTTGTTTTGTTAATCTAGAATTAAGGTTTTGCTTAATACATCCCTTTGGTATAAATCAGATTTTTTTGCCATCCATCTTACATTGGATGAAGGTGTTATGTACATTAGTTCTTTAGTTTTCCGAAGAAGTTGATGTTTTTTAAGTACAACTTTCAGTTAAAAACATGTATACTTCTTAGCAACAATCTAAACATGATGCTATTTGTGTAAACCAAACGCAAAAAAAGTTTACATAAAAAAACGTTGATCTCAATTTATTAAAAATTTTAATTTTGTCACATAATACTTCATCCACTAATGTCTTCAATTGTTCTTCGGTCAACGCGATGCTTAGCTTGAAATTCCACAAGTCGTTGAAAAGTTATCGGCATCATCTGTTAATTTGCCCAAAAACGTAAAAATGTCATAACACTGACAGGTATAGAATGTTGAGCTCAGCAGATAATATCTAAGTACTTAAACAGCTTCGCGCAGAACTTCAGAATTCGAGTCTATCTGAAATAGCCATGTTCGACCACGATCTCCGAAGTTGACTGCCCCTTGAGTGAGTTTGAAAACGTGTCTTTCATCTTCCACTTAACACTTTTCTCATGCTAATTTATTTGTTGTCAACTAATAATACTTTCAATAAACTGTTTCTGGTGTGGCAGTAAGCAATTTTATATCCGTAAAAAAATCAAATTTTTTCCACACTGAGAAAGGAAATGAAATTATAATCAATGTGGTGAGAATTGAGGTTCTGAACAATTTTATTTTTCATAAATAGAAAGATCATATATAAGTTTTATAACAAAAATATTATTTTTATTTTTTTCCTTATAATTAAAAAGTTATATCAAATTGAAAATAAATTTTTCAACCAGTACCGATGACGCGCCGACACTTCCCGAAAAAACCCGAGCGCTTATGACCTCATAATGTTAGAAAACATTAAAAGAAACCTAAATTTACTTTCACGCCCTTTTCGCCAATACGTTCGGAAAAAATCGGAGTCCCGGGCAAATAAAAAAATTTATCAATCCTAGTCATTGTTCTATAGGTTTAACCTATATCTCTGACTACATTTATTGGTTTGTTTGCGATTTGAAAATATACTTGCTTTTAATTGTTATTTAGGCTTTCGACATTATACTCATATATCTTTACACAAAAATATGGAAGCTCAAAGATAAGTCCAGAATGAAAAATTCAAATTAGATTAGGGTTCCTTTTGTTTTTATTTTAATTCGTTTCTATAACCAGTATTTATATTATTTAATTAAAGTAGGGAAAACATATTAACATGCCAAATTTGTAGGAAAGAACATCTCTGCTTGTCCGTAAAGTATCTACATGTAACCACACAACCGAGAGTTGTAACAATGAGAAAGCCCTACAGGATCGCCTATTTTGTAGGATACGAATAATAATAACATTAAAAAAAGACGCGAATAGACAAGAACAAAATTGGACTACCAATTTGGAAGGTAATCATATATGAAAAGTCGTATACTTATGAAAGTTTTACAGGATAATCTAATTTGTAGATAGTCAAAGTACAGTAGTTTTCCATGGAAATTATAACAAACGTCTGAAGAAGTATGCAAAAGAAAATAGAAAAGCAAACCTACTATCCTAACAAAAAGTAAAGACAATGGTATATTTCTATTCTAAATAAAACGAAACAGTTAAAATATTCTGTGTTTTTCAAGATTTGGATTGATTATTCATTTAATAGGGTTTAAATGTTTAAACATAGGTTAGAAATTTATTATAACGTTGAAGACTGATAGGCTGACAGCGATTCCAGGATATGTTGTGCTACATAGTGGTTTTCTAGTGGGTGGGCCTGAACAAGTTTTCCACTCAAAAATAAAATGGTTTAGGCGCCTTCTCTCATTTGAGAAATCTCTGGCTGGTCAAGCATTAGAGTTAGATAGTAGCTGAATTTATTTATATTTGCAAATATTATTAAATTAAAAGTCTAAAAGTGGTGGCTTGTAAAACATGTAAGGCGAAAAATCGCCAGCTTTTTAAAAATACTGAAACTCTTAATTAAAGCAATAATGTAGTATGGGTGGATTTTTTAAAAAAATATTGATAGAGTTTAGAGTGGTGGCTTCAATCAACACATTCAAACAATCAAATTATTATAAAAACAAATATGTATACAATTTTGGGTAATGGCTGTTTTTATTCTGAATTGATTATTATGATGTAGTTTATATATTATAATCTACTGTAATATATAATCCATATAATCCTAGTTGCGGGAAGTTTTATTATGTATATTTAACAGTGTATTTTTTATTGAAATAAAATTAGTGATTTAAATAGCATGTATGTGTTTCGTTTTTCTAATTATGATTTATATTGTTTTTTTTTTCACTTAAAAACATTTAACTTTTTTCAATATTTTTGAAAACCAATATTTACTTTCTATTTATGAACTTTGGACATATAAATATGTCCATACATAAGTCATGTAGCAAGCAATAAACTTCAAATAACTCTAAAATATTAAATACCGTCTTCTAAACTTGCTGCTATTAGTTCGGTTGACATTCCTAATTTTAATGAGGCGGAATGACAGATTAAACCCTTTGCGAAAGGCTATTCCTGAAAAGCGCCAACTAAAGTTCGGTATAAATTCCGAGGCGACCTTATATTCAGGTTCCTTTCTTTTTAATTAAATTACTAACCAACAAACTTTAAAAGCTGTTGACATTACTTACGTGAAAACACTTTTACATAATGACATCATAAACATGGCATCCAATCGCTTTTGTACTCACGTGATTTTTTTTTAAATTATATAAATTTTATACATTTTAATTCATTTATAATTAATTGCAAGCATTTTTTTAAAGTTTTTGGCATCGATTATCAATATTATTTATGATAGAATTTTGAAATAACGTAAAAAATCGATAATAATTTTTTATTCAAAAATCCAATTGGATAAAATCGATTTGAATGGCCAAATGTGATTCCAACAAGTCGCTTATCGATTTATTGTAACAAAGCTTTGATGTTTAATTAGCTTCAAAAAAGATTACTGTTTGTTGGCCTTTAAAAAGTTATGATTAACTCCTTTGGTATATTTTTTTGTAGAACCACTTGATGTATTGAAATTGAATAATCAATACTTGCTTATTGAAATGCAGTATACAAGCCTAGCTTCTCCTGAAGAGTCACCGAAGAAAAAATATCTAATGGTTTTAGCATTATTTCATTTTAATACATCATATTGTTGCTATTGGTAAGCCCTTTATTTCAATTGTGACCAATAACAATGAGACTTTTTTATTAAACTAACAGAATTTAATAAAATTATAGCCAGAATACTCAAACTTCTAATGAAACATAATTAAAAGAGAAATTTTAATTGTGAATAGTTTTCCAACATGTCTACGATCTTTCATAAACACATGTTATTTTTCTTATTTACAAGCCAAGACCTTAGTGAATCTACTTTCTGTTCGACTGGTCAAGAATGTTTTGAAATCACGTTTCCCAACCCACTCTACATAATTTCGTAATTACGCTAAGATAGTAATCAATGATCGTGCTTGTTATAAAGTTTCAGATACATAGGTGGCATTTAATTTAATGCTATTTTTAAAGTGTTAAATTATGAATTTTAAATAAACAAGTAGTAGAAGAAAGTTCTTAAAAATAATATACATTCATGAATTTTTTTATTTGATCTTTTATCGCAAGTTTTATAACAAAAAAAGTTTAATTGAAAATGTAAAATAAAGACTATGTTATTCATTGATTCCAAACAATATATACAGAAAACTGTTTTACAGCCCAGTGGTATCAGCTTTTATTCTTAGAAGTCAAAATCTCATGACACTAGTAATTATTACATATTATTAAAGTTTCATCCACAAAGTGTGACAATATATTAAAAATATGAAAATTGGACGAAGAGACGATCGGACAAAATCTAAGCAAGGGGTCGCAAAACTTTTCAATGTGTTGAGCTACTTTAATAATATTCAGATAAAGAGAGTTATCTAAACTTGTTTAATGTAATAATGGGAGCACATTTTCGAAGTACAAGATTTATTTTACTATAACTATATTATACATTACATATGATGTATATACAATATACAAATCGTATATGTCTGAAAAATAATCACAATTTTGACGTAACGGTATGTCATATATTTTTAATAATAAAAGTCGCATGACACATGCAAATAACAAATAGTAACGTCTACTTCAAAATATAAATAAAAGCAAATAAAAGCCATCTCGGACTCATCAACAATTGTTTTAATAATGGCGGTATAGTTCGTTACAGCTATACGAATACAATTATGCAAATGTTAATTAGTAAGTCGGTTTCAGTAATTGCTCTTAATTACTTTCATATTGGAGAAAGAAGATTCATACCAATAGCTGCAACTGAATAACGCTTTCACTTTTAAGGCAACGTTAACTAAAAGTGGATATTTGTCTTAACTTACTAAAGGTTAGACAGATACAGTTTGTATTTATCTCTAAGGATTTTAAGGTTCAATCATTTTGAAGCGTAATAACTTCCATTTCTGTTGTAGCCCTATTCTCGCTAAATGCTAAATAAATGCTAAAATGCTGTATAACACAAGTGGCAATTTACTCAATATTAATTTCCATGATGGGTGAGTCAACAAATTGCATCACTAGTGCGATGACGTTGAAATCTTTAAAACGAGATTTGAAGACATCCTTCAAGTTCGATATTACTTGAACATGATATTTACTGTCGTAAGGTTGCAACTGATTTTGAGATATATTTTCTGAAAGAACAGGGAACAGAAACGTTTTCTTCCCAAAACTCAAGCTTTTTGGTGAACGCTTTTATATCAGAAATCATTTCCGTTAATTATTTATCTTTATCCCTTGAAGGTGTAAATTAATTTCATTCAATCTCTTTGTAATGTCCACCAAAAATCCAAAATCTTCAAGCCAGGTTGATTTTTCCAGTTCGGGAATGGGTTTATCATGTTGCTTAAAAAATTCAACTAGAGCAGGTAGGAGATTATTAAAACGTTTGAGTACTTTTCCTCTACTCAACCATCGGACTTGAGAGTGAAAAAAAAAGTAAATCCCTGTATTGGCAGAAACTTGCATTGTTTTTATGGTAGACACTCTCTCGTTTTTATTTTTAAAGTTGGCGAATAATGAATCAGCAGTTTCTAAAAATGTATGTCTTATTATTTCTCCTTCTTCATAAGGCTTCTTATTTTGTAAAATTATCTGCGACATGCGATATGAAGCTTCAGTTTCAGCCTTATTTTTGTCAAATACTTTTAAATATGTCCAATTAACTGATTTTTCAAATGTGTCAACTTTTCCTTTCTAGCGAACTAATATAATTTTTATAATTTTTAAGTCGAATGAAAAGTTTTATGGTCCCTTTCAATATTTCCCTTTTTCGCAACGGATACAGAAGCGTTACACAATAAACACACACTTTTGTTTTTAATTTTTGTAAAGAACTATTGTTCTTCTGGCTCAGAATAGAAATGGTACGTCTTAACTTTTTTACTACTGCTTGCCATACTTGTAATTGTAATTGTAATGTAACTGAACACTGAACGTGCGGCGTCGTCACACAGGTCTATCGGTTCGTTTCAAATAGCGTCAGAAACAGTTTCTAGCAGTCAGAATTCGGCGCAGTAACGATGGTTTGAAAGGTTTTTAATTACTGTGCCGAATCCTGTCTGTCAGAAACTGTTTCTGATGCTAGTTGGAACGAACATTATATATCCCGTTAAAAGCAGCCGAGAACTTTCCTGAATGATCAATTGGTCGCTACTCGCTACAATTTTCTCGGCGGTTTCGTGGATTTTAGCGTGGTGACGATAGCGGCTGATCTTCGGCGCCTACGATGCGCTGATCAGGCCATAATCCATAACAGTATTATATTTTTTTTTGTTGTTTATAAATGTTGTGAGTTCGACATCTGAGGATTGCTTATAGCCATGAGCTACCTAAATTGTCCACGCGAGCTACCGGTACCTCGCGATCGATGGGTTGGCGACCCCTGATCTAAGCTGTACGATGTATACAAAATGTAATGAGACTGATTACTGCCTTATTAATGTTCTGCAATATCCCAAATTGGCGTTTTTTGAGGTATATTTTCAATCTTGACAAAAGAAAAAGGCACAAGGACTCAAGTCGGTCTCACACCAATGACGTTTTTTCGAAGTCATTCAAGAAACTCTCGGTAAAAATGTTGGTTTACCCTTTGACTTTGAGGCATAAATTCCTTATGGGGGATCCCCTGGATAGCAAAAAACAATTCAGCATACTTTTGATCTTTGATTTGTTCGTTGTTGCTTTTTTGCCCGTGGTGAGGTTGTAGTATGCAATTTCTGGTGCTGGTGCTTCGTTTGCGGGTTGTGTTCCCAAACCCAAGCCTCATCACTGGAATAAAAAATTCAAGAAAATGACGGTAATTTTCAATCAACTCCAAAAATTATTTTCGATACCATTTCACACAGATCTTCTTCATCCGAAATTCATTGGTCGAAATCTGATGGACAGTTGTGTGGGTCAAATTCAACTTTTCTCCAAACATTTCAACTGTCAACCGACGATCAGAAATCCCGGATTTCGTGGATATTTTTATAACTTCTTGCAGTTGAAGTCATTGCGCTGCGAGATTCATCTTTAATAGAGTCTCCGCATTCTGAAAATGTTTTAAAACGCATGAAATTCCAGGCTCTTGACATTACACAGTTTCCACAGGCCTGTTGAAGTTTTGAAAAAATTTCCGTCGCACTGTGCCCAAGTTACAAAACTTGATACCGTTGCCCAAAATTGTTGTCACTCATTTTCAGAACGCACTAAAAATATCCGCTTCACGACAAGAACATTTATTCGGACCACCAAGTGATTCTAGCGAGCTCAAACTCGTAAAAAGACGCATCAGACGTTGGCCTGTCTCCTATCTGGGAAGCCAACGGTGTTTATGCAACCAGCATCATTACTATATTATCACACCTGGTATAGTTGGATGTCCTAGAAGTTCAACTGTGTTAAAACTCTTGCAATTTTTTCTTCGTTTTATTGGCAGTGTTAGATTTGATGCTTCACTGCTGCAATAAAATCTGAAATGCTTTCCTGGAGTTTCTTTGTTGCTATTATTGCAATGTTGATTATTGACCATTTTTAATGTAAGCCGCTATACAATATATGGGCATTGGCCAAAGTAGATAAATTATAGCTTCTCGTGGTAAAGTATACCAGGCGCGTTGTGAACACGCTTCAAGTTCGTCAAAGCCGGGAACATTGCTCATGAGTTCTACCATTTCTACCCCATACAAGTTGTATGGCTGATAAACCTGAGGTTCGCGCAGGCAACTAGAGTTTTAGTATCGCATACTATTCCAAAAGGTCGTTCTTCCGAAAAGCATTCTTCCGAAAGGTGGGATTTGGACGAACGGCCAGCTATAGCCTAACGACTGACTGCCATAATTCGGTTACATATCGGGCTATATTTAAATTTCTTCAGATGGTCACTAGGACGTACCTATTTCTAAAGTACCAGGGTTGTTTGTAAAGTAAGGTCTTCAAGGCGCTGGGGTAGCGAGAAACGCTTTAACGCAAGTTCCGGCAGCAGTGGTGTGTAGCTTGGTTTCCCACCTATAAATCCACACCACTCCGAGCTGTTTGTGATGATCAGTCTTTGTTTGGCAGCCGTTCTCGATGGAGCTACGGGCACTGCGCCTATAGAAATTCATCATCAATTATGTGAAATGTATGGATAACAGTGTATGGATATCAAAAACGTGCGAAAATGGTGCAGAGAGTTTAAAAATGGACGTAGAGACGTCCATGATGAACAACGTGCCGGACGGCCATCGGTTTTCGACGAAACGATTGTAAAAGTGGAGAGGGTAATGCTTGAAGATTGATGGGTGACGATTCGGGAGCTGTGCGAATTGATCTCTGATTAACAAGATTTTGACTACCGCAACCTGCACGTCGCGGCAGGAGAGTTGTATAACACGGGTATACAAAAAATTCTACACTGCATAAAAAATGCATCGATCGCAACTATTATGTGAAATTGCCTTAACAAAGTTATTTAGTCTTTATGATAGATTAAATAAATATTTACATAAACTATTTGCATTTCTCTTTCTCTAAAAAAAAATCCCTACAGAATCCCGGCATCCAAACTATCCGATAGATAACCATTTATTTTAAATATTAACCTTACTGTCACAAAAATATAAAATTTACAAGAAAATGTATTGCATTAGAAAGAATAATGGCAACTATTAATTTATAATACTTCCACGCCCCTTATTCAATTCTTCTATTAAAACTTTTGATGCGAATTACTAAACTCGAAGAGATATACTTATCAACACCAAATATTTTTTTAGAAAATGATTCAATCATTATCAGAAAATTAAATTAACTCCTGATGACGCCAATACGGTTAGCGAAACGCGCGTCGAGAAGTTAAAAAAATGCTGTTTAGAGGTAAATCTATTCGAGTTTAATTTTCTTTTTATTTGATGATTTTAATTTTATAATATTTGATGTTAAAATCTCACACCAGTTTTAATCGCCTCCTAATAATGCTAACTTGATTAATTAAACACACGTGTGGAGTAATTTCAGTTCGTTTGGTTATGAGAACTCATTATAAAGTTTTTATCACATTTTACTTTATACGTCACCTAATAATAAAATTGTTAATTTTCTGAATTATAAAAATTACCGCCTTACGTCACGACATGATAAAAAATCATTTACGACATTAGTTAGTTATGTCATTAAATGTGGTAATATTTTACGTTTTAACTTAGGTCAAGATTTTTCCTATTTAGTAATCTAACTCTCTGCTATATGTTGTTAAATCATTTCAAAAACAAATATAAACCTACATACTACATAGGTATATACATATATTTATACATATGATACTAGGCAAAAATTGGGTTACTTACCCAACTTAAAAATTGGGTAAAAATGTTTGTTACTTTTTAATAAAAAAAAGAACTTAATATACTTGTATCATTTTGTATAATATATTAGATTATCCGGTGAGAGAGTGGAGAGAGAGATAATTTATATATAAATAAATATTTCGATGTTAAGATTATTTAATAACTAACAACCTTTGATTCATGGGTAGGAACACTCACGTGGGCGTAGAACCCTTGCATATGAGATCGTGTGCATTTAAGGTCAGCTATGTATCTAATATTCAATGTAGTCCACGGGAAACAGACTTTGGGCTGGATAGTATTCGGTTAGTCGAGAGAGAAGAGTGGTGAGTTCGTGATTCAAACGTAACGACTCTTCAAGCGTCATCTTGATATCTCCAATTGTAAAATCATTCTCAGATGGATAGATGTACTTCGAACGAAGGATTCAATGATAATAACAGAGCCCCCTGGTTCTTCTCGATCGGCACATACACCGCGAAATGTGGATAAGTCGAGAAAGACGATTCTGCAAAGTATCAGTCGCTCTGATAGGCGGCGCACTTCTGAACTGGGGATGTGCAATAGTATTGTAAAGCGTATTTTCCTTAAGGATTTAGGTTTTTACAGATAGATTCATTATTGTTGAAAAGTTGAATGAAAGGTACTATCAAAAAGTCCAGAGATTTGACCATTATCATGAGCGGTAAAGCTCATTTCCATTTAAATAGGGTCGCTTTTGGGTCTCAAAAACCACGGTTTGGTTTAGTATTGGCAAGTGCGGAATTTTCAGACCGTTTTTTAACAGAAGGATCCACAGAAATTAGAGCCATAGTAGTCGTTAATTCAGCTGGGTACATACGTAACCATGTTTGACAGATTTTTCAACCCAGAACTTCGGAGATGAGAAATCAATAGGGGTATATGTGGTTTCAACAAGATGGGTTCACTGTTCATATGGCCAGAGCTACCATGAATGTTGTTCGAGCTAGTTTTCCTAATAGGGTAATTCCTGAGTCGTCGGTCGCGAGATTTTTCGTTGTGCGATTTTTATCTTTGGGGGCACTTAAAAGTACGCGGGTATGAAGGTAAGCCTTGCATAACTAGAAAAAGTGAAGACCGCTATATATGATCGAATTGAAGAAATCGATGAAGAAACTTTGGGAAGAATAGAAGCACACTTTCGGGAATTGGCCAAACGTGTATTTGTGAACATGACCATCATAATGGCATCATGGTTAAAAAAAACGTGCATTTTTCGTAGAACCCCTTGTATTATTGGTTCAATATTAACAGAAAATAGAGAGAAATTATATATGATTATACTATATTTTTAGCGGTATTGTTCTCAAATTCTTGCGTTCGCAAACATTAAACAAATTCACAAACATCTACATTGAACAAGGGACTCGAACCCACTACCACGCTATCTGGAGATATCGGACCACCGTCTTAAGTACCGCGTCATTACGGCCTGTTAATATAAAATCCTCAGAGACTAAATTGCCGTAGCGTTTGGTATTTTACACATGGCAGAGTATTAGTTTTCATTCAGAGTATTTTCATCTATGATTAAATTGTACAGGGAGAACCTTATTTAAAATCGTAATTGAATGTGATCGAGGCAGTTATGTCTTCTGCAAAAATGAAGATTCATCTGATGGTAGAAAGAAACCTGAGGTATTAGACTATTTTATCAGGGAGTTTATGTTAGACAGAATGATCCTCTTACTCATTCTCGAATTTGGAGAAGAGTAGTATAATAATCAATAGTAATCATGAATGAACAGTTTATGACTGATTATGGGACTGAGATAGATATATTTGTATAGCATACCGGGTGGTACTGAAGGGGGGATACTGACCATCAAGCTTGGTTCCATCTGAAAAAAAAATGTATCTGAAAGAACTTTTCAGACAAATTTAGCCAAGCGACCTTTAAGGCCTCATTAGTGTAGGCATTTCAAAATCGTTAGCCAAAAACCATATCAACGGTACTAGATATGTCTAAGATTGCAAATAAATTATTTGTTCTCTGGGAAGATATACAAACATTATTCTGAAATCCCGCGTGATGGTCAAGCGTGAATGTCGATCTTCTAAAACCGTTGCCATATATCTAGTAGATGGTAGGTTTCTGTATACCAGATGTGACCATTATAGAGTTCCAGTAAAGTATCCAGTGTATTCTAAAGAAGATTAAGAATCATCGGTATTAAAATTGATTCTGCATCTGGAGAGGGACTAGTTTAGATACCAGGAACTGAAAGGAAAATTATAGGAGATTTATTAATTATAGGGATTGAAAAATTAAACAAATTGGGTTGGGCTAAGATGGTCGTCATCTGAGACTAAGGAAGTGCCTAAGCTGTAACTTGTAGTTTACTACTTAAATTAAGTAGAAGGTAGTTTCTTTATATTTCAACTATGGCCAAGCATGCGATTTATAGATTAGTGAATGACTTTGAGGAAACACGTTGTGTTATGTTACTGAAGTCCAATTTTTTTCAAAATCTTGTCTAAGTCTTGTGTTAATTGGACATTAAACGGTATAATAAATTTATTTTTGTTCTATTCCTTTTGAATAATCGAAGATGTTTTCAATATTTGTCTAAACCTATGTTTTCTAATTAATCTATCTACAATATTCTTATTACCATTCACTTCGGACACCTCCCTAATTAATTTTAATTCTTTGTTATAATTATCTCTTAAAATTAATTTCTATCATATAATTTAGACTAGCCAACTCAAGAACAACGATAATTTACCATTTCTGGACGTTTTAGTCAGTAGAAACATTAAAAATAGGTTAGATTTTTATATTTTCAGAAAAAAACATCACCACTTCTAGGTACATACCAAACGATTCGAATCATAGCTTCTATAATAAGATGGTTAACTTAATTTTCTTGGTAGATTAATTAATTTTATTTTCCACATAGATAACTATAACAAAGAATTAAAATAAATTAGGAAGGTGTCCGAAGTGAAAGGTTATATTAAGAATAATATAAGTTTATGAAATTATCGAAAGAATCTTCGACTTTTCAAAAGGAACAGAGCAAAAACAAGTCAATAATAATACCGTTTGATGCCCAATTAGCACCAGGGTTAGACAAGATTTTGAAAAAGTGGATATTAAGCCGGTCTACAAACTATATAATAAACTAAGAGAAGTCCTGGGTAATCTAAAGAATAAAGTAGCTCAACATGGTAAGTCTCTTCAAGTTTAAGTAAAGTGTTTCCCAATAGAGACGATAGGATTTTGACAGCTAATGACGGCCCTATTTGATATCCAATTCTTGACATTTGGTGTCAATTGTTTTCAGTAAAGTTTGTCATTTTACCCCAAAAACAGGATTTCGTTGCCACAACGTTTGAAAATTGTCCAAACATTTTATCAAAATTCGAGAAGTTTTTTTGTTGCTACTCAAAGAGTATTTCGTTCAAAACACGATCGTCATTGTTCTGTTCCTTATCAAGCCATCTGCCGTATAATTGATAAGTTTGAACGTGAGTTTAATCTTCATAACCAAAAGCCACCTCACGATTTTGTAGTGGCCGTAATGAAGAAAATATCGCGGCGGTTCGTGAAAGTGTAGCCGAGAACGATAACGTGTCTATTCCGCGCCGTTCTCAAGAGCTGGGCTTATCCACGATGACCATGACCGATGACCATCTTGTGATTTAGCACCTTTAGACTATTTTTTGGGGCTATATTAGATCATAGGTTTATACCAACCAACTCAATACTCTCGATGAAGGTGAAGCCAATATTCGAACAACCATAGTCGTTTTACCACCAGAGTTATCGAAAATTGGGCCAATCGGATCAACCAGCACAAGAAGAGACCAAGTGGTCACTTGAACGATAATTTGTTTAAATCATAAATGGCATAAAATATATCATCTAATAAAAACAATGAGCACCATTTTCGACCGAATTTTCTGTGTTTTATATCAAATTCAAATCCTATTGCTCTTATTAGGCAACCCTTTATATACTGGGTGTTGCCTTTTTTCTTCCTCGGTATATTTTTTTTTTAGTTATTGAGCATATATTCCTGAGTCTTCTAGTGCTTGCTAATAATAACATTCTAACATATTGGCAGAATAATATAAAAAGGGTATAGTTAATAATTTGTCTAAATTTTTATTGCAACCTTAACCAAAAATAGCGGAACAAGCTCGTAAACTGTTTTCCATTAACATTGATTTATAATTTATATCTATCAAATAATCTACATTAATTAGTAAATAAGGCGTGTCAATAAAGAAAACAAATTAAATGGAGATTAAATAAAAATTGTAAATAGTTCAGGTTAAATTGCATAATGATGTATTTCCTAAGAAATTTATTTCTTGCTTTTAGTTTGTTATTGCACAGTTTAGTATTAAACGTATATTATATCGAATGCTAAACACAAAAAAGACCCAATTTATCAGTTTTATGTGAGAAAAAAGGTTGTTCAATAAGTTCTGACCGTCTTTATAATTCGTTTGACTTTCCTCCATTTTTATGTTGTTTAGACCAGTGTATAAATGCCTTCAAAGCCCTTTTTTTACTCTACAAAACTACTCGCATCATTTTTTTAAAAACCTAATTTTAATTAACATTCAGGTTTTTTAAAAGATAATTTCAGGTAGCAAAAAACTTCATTTTCGACACTTGCTTTATTTCGGCAAAAAGTTACAGAAGCAGTTCGAGACGGCCTTGCAACAATCTGCCATCAACTTCAATCTATGGGATTTACTCAAAAATTCGGAGCTTGGGTGCCACACAAACTAAGCGATGACAACTGTAAAAATTATCGCAACAAAGCTCTCGCCCGATACCGAGCAGCAAGTGGCCACAAGTACCGATTCTTGTTTGGAAGATTTTTTCTTCATCACAGGAAGACTGGTCGTGTACTGAAAAATGTTGGAGAATGATGACGGTTGGCTAGGCACGCTACCGGGGCTAAACCCTCATGTTAATTGGGCATCAAAGGGTATTACTATAAATTCTTTTTTGATCTGTTCATTGGGGTTTTACATACCATGTGTTTTAATCATTATCGTTGTTACTCTATTTCGCCAAGAGCCAACCCCGCAATCAATCGAATGTATAAAGTTTAAACTAGCTCTTTTATTGTGCATGCTAAGATTTGAATCGTTAGGCACACAATGCCTAAAACATGCAAATTAACGCTAGCTAAGAGAAACCAAACCGTCTTATAAAGTTCAGAGAAAACCTCATGGTAAGAATTGAAAAGAAATATAAAATGTTCATGTTGAGTAGTTTGCAGTGTTGGTAATTCCTTTCCAGTTTTTTCGCTAAAGAAAACACGTTATTTACAATGGATAGTTAAAATGTATTTATTCAAAGTATTGGCCATTTCATTCTATACATTTTGCCCATCTCTCAGGCAATTTATGGATGCCATTCCAAAAGAACAGTTTCTCCTTTGAGCTAAACCATTCATCGAGCCATTTTTTAACTTTTTCGAAATCGGCGAAGTGCTGCTCTGCATGCCACATCGATGCGAAAATGTGATAGTCGGATGGAGCCAGGTCTGGAGAGCACGGCGGGTGCGATAAAACTTCCCATCCAAGTGATTTCAACACTTCTTTGACTGGTTTTGCTGTATGAGACGGCGCATTGTCATGCTGCAAAATCACCTTATCATATCTTTGAGCATATTGTGGACGTTTTTCGATCAATGCACAGTTCAAATTGATCATTTGTTGTCGGTAGTGATCAGTATTAACTGTTCCTCCAGTATTCAACAGTTTATAATATACGACATCAACCTGGCGCCACCAGACACAGAGCATGGGCCGGCTTCGCCAGGTGATAATGATAATTTTTTCGCTTGGGATTTCCGAAATAAATCCATTTTTCATCACCCGTTACTATTCGATCCAAAAATGACTTCCTTTCATACCTTTGAAGCAGCATTTCACTGACGATTTTTCGATTTTGTAATTGCCTGTCATTCAATGCATGTGGCACCCATCTTCCCATCTTTTCGATCTATCCTACCGCATGTAATCGTTCACAAATCGCGACTCTGCTTGTGACATATCAAATCATAACATTGCATACTTATAGATAGCGAAATCTGTAACAAAAACCGGAAAGTAATTACCGACACACCAGGTAAATACTACCAGGAAAACGGTTTATTTCTTAACAGGCAAACAAAGGGGTAAATTAAACATAAAATGTTACTTTTATCAAAACGTATGAAAGTTGGACTAACGCTGGAGGGGCCAGTCATGTGGTTACATGAATTCAATATAAAGATATGTAGGAAATAATATATGAATATTATAGCTTTTCGGACATCCTGGTGGCCAAAGGGGTATATATATATATATATATATATATATATATATATATATATATATATATATATATATATATATATATATATATATATATATATATATATATATATATATATATACATACATATATATATATATATATATATATATATATATATATATATATATATATATATATATATATATATACATACATATATATATATATATATATATATATATATATATATATATATATATATACATACATACATATATATATATATATATATATATATATATATATATATATATATATATATATATATATATATATATATATATATATACATACATACATACATATACACATACATACATACATACATACATATACACGGACTATGAAAACGGAGGCCCGATTGCAAGAACTGTTAATCGGACTTGACAACATACATTGAGAGATTATTGAGCTCTATGAAACACGAAGAAAAGGCGAAAAGTTAATTAAAATGAAACCAACTGAACACGTACTCTACATCCGAGGTACGGAGAATGGACGATGTGGGGGAATTGGATTGCTCATCAATCGAAAGCTGAAGGACAATGTAGTAAAATTTGAAAGTACATCTGACTGACTAGCCCAATGCGTCAGGGCTTCAGGCTTCAGAGACTTCAAATCGCCCAAGCTTATGCACCAATTATAAGCCATAAGGATGAAGAAATTGAGCAATTTTATGATGATGAGGGTCAGCTTTTATACAAGGAGAAATGTTGGTACAAAATCTTAATGGGTAATTTTAATGCCAGAATTGGAACAAGAACTGGTGAAAATGTAACTGGCCCATATGGAAGTGGTGAGCGAGACAATAGAGGTGACAGATTGGTTGATTTTGCTGAAGGACAAGAACTTTATATTATGAATTCGTTCTATAAGAAAAATATCTCCAGAAAATGGACATGGAGAAATCCATCTGGTCTCATAAGCGAAATAGACTACATCATATCAAACGATAAAATAATAATTTGTATTTGTACTGTCCTTAACAATTTTAATGTTGGAAGTGACCACCGAATGGTACGAGTAAAAGTCAGGATTAACTGACGAAGAGAGCGCGAAAGAATGGTAAGGTCAAGGAAGGGTAAAGTGGATTCTGGAAAGTTACTGGAGAGAAGTAGCTTTATCGAATCGCTTTGCTATGTTACAAGGCCAGGAGGATATGGAAATATCAGCTCAATATGAAGAAATCACCGACAATGTGCTTCAAACGGTTACTTTAATAGCACCAGAAGAAATTCTCTCAAACAGACAAAAATCTCCAGTGAGACCATTGATTTAATGAAGAAACAACGGGCAATAATAAATGCAAGGAGTCCTTTTGGCAGGGTCGAGTACTCTGAGCTCTGCAAAACTATAAGAAAACGTATCAGAGGACACGCGCCGGTTCAACATGCAGCTAGTACAAAAAAACCTGGAAGAAAATAAGGGGATTAACAAGGTTAAACAGAAGCTGAGAAACAAAAGAACGCAAATTTATGCCTTAATGCATAAATGTGCTGTTTAATGCATAAATGGATGGTACAGTGTGCACGACGCGTACGCAAATGTTAGAGGTTGTCAGAAAATTTTATTCGCAGTTACATGAAGATCAGAACTAATCAAAGACAACAATATCCATGGAAGAACAAATGCCAGATATCCTAGTGGAGGAAGTAACAAATGCTATAGAATCGATGAAAAACGGCAAGACTCCAGGAAAGGACAGTGTAATTGTCGAAATGCTAAAAGGTGGTGGTCAGACGTTAAATAAAGCACTGGCAAAATTATATTCAAAATGCCTCGAAACAACAAAAAGTACCTGACTTATGGAAAAATACAGAAGTGATCCTTTTACATAAAAAAGGAGCACACGAAGATTTAAAGAACTACTGTCCAATAAGTCTCTTATCAGAAATGTACAAAGTTTTCACTAAGATAATATCTAAAAGAATATTAAGAAAACTGAATGACGCACAACCAAAAGAATAAGCAGGATTCAGAAGTGAATTCAGCACAGTGGATCACATTCAGGTTGTACCGCAGGCCATAGAAAGGCACAACGATATACCATGCCACTGTGTTTGGCTTTTATCGACTACCAAAAAACATTTGACTCGATCTCAAAGCATGCCATAATTGATGCATTCCTTAGCCAGGGGGTAGACAAAGCATATGCAAACCTATTAGGACCGATATATGATGGAGCTACAGCGACAATTCACCTTGATGATCATGAAGTGGGAATTAATATAGAACGAGGTGTACGGCAGGGTGACGCAATATCGCCTATTCTTTTCTCGGCTGCCCTTGACGAAGTATTCCGTAAACAGGATGGTGTAAAGATCAACGGTGCAAATTTAAACCATCTTAGATTTACAGATGATATCGTTCTCCTTTCACAAGACCCAGAGGAGCTGCGAAGATGCATACAAGAGCTGCAAAGGGCTGGCGAACCATTTGAAATCAGATTATGTTCAATAAATTCGCTGAAGACAGAATAATTTCAGTTTTAGGAAGAAATTTGGAGAATGTGGACTATTTTATATATCTTGGACAAAGCATTTCATTGAAGGGGGAAATCGCTCGGGAGGTGAAACGGCATGTTAAATGTGGCTGCCAGGAGTTTGGTAGGCTCAACATGGTGTTTAAGAGCAGACTCCCACTTTGCTTGAAAAGAAAAGTCTTCGATCAGTGCGTCTTACCCGTTATGACATACGGAAGTGAAACCTGGACACCCACATCGCAATCAATTCAAAAACTTCGGGTAGCACAGAGAGGAATGTAAAGATGTATGATTGGCATTACATGACGAGACAGAAAGACCTGCGCATGGATCAGAGAACAAATGAAAGTGTGTGACATCATTGGAAGAGTAAAGCAATTGAAATGGAGATGGGCAGGCTATATAGCAAGGCGATGGGACGACAGATGGACCAAGGTAATCCTGGAGTGGATACGGCTTGATCGCAAACGTCTGCGAAGAAGACCGAAAGTACGATGGACTGATGACATCGTTAACTATATTGGACCCGAGTGGCAGAGGAAAGACCAGGACCGTAAAAGTTAGAAACATGCTGAAGAGGCCTTCATCCTGCAGTGGATCGACACAGGCTGATTATGATAATGATGATGATGATGATGACGTTGATGAGAAATAAAAAAACTGCAATTATAAGCCATCCGACGAGAAGTCGGAGAAAGTGTAGGTTGTTTGATTGTGGAGAGGGACTCCCTATTCTTGGTGAGAGACCATATGTCGGTACCCTGATGAATCTAACTACCAACAGACGAAACATGTGCCCTCCAATGTAACGGATGGGTGGGGCTTCCTTCCGGTCAAGCAACTAATCATTGCTCATATATATATATATATATATATATATATATATATATATATATATATATATATATATATATATATATATATATATATATATCTATATATCTATATATATATATATGTATATATATATATATATATATATATATATATATATATATATATATATATATATATATATATATATATATATATATAGTCCGCAAATAACAGAGTTTTTTGAAAACATTAAACCCCACCTCTTGAATACCACTAGCTTCTCTGTGTATAGTTATAACGAAAACAACATAACCTCGAGGCACCAAAAGGGTTGAAAGAGTGCAAGAACATTCTCGTACAGTGACAATTATATTTATATTAGTTTTATGTTTACAAAATTATATTTATTATATTTATAACATTACATTTATTTCTAAATTAAGTTTGGAGCATATTTTAATTTTTATTTCTTTTAATACTTTTTTTAAAATAATAGCAATTTTTTAAAATAATTAACTTATTTATATTTTTCAGCCAAATAGGCCCTTGCTACTTTTACCTACAATAAACAGTCATAATTTGAGGTTATAGCATGATCTGTTAAATTAACATTTAAATGGATTAAAGCTACCTGATACATATTTTTTTTACACAACTGATGGGGTCAGGATATTCTGTTGTTGGAGCACGTTCTGCTTAGAAATGAACTGAACAGATATTCGTATCTTTGTTAATATGATCAATCAGTGGGAATCGACCATCACCTCGTCCAGATTTCTTAACTCATAAATTAACTCACATTTAGCACACTTTGGACAAATGTTTTTGTTTGGTTGAATAAGTTGATTGTTGAAGTTTTTGACGATATTCAAGACAACGGTTTGGAAAACTAATAAAGAAATATAAATGCGCCAAAAATGATTTACTACACGTATCGCTGCGACATATCCCATAACAACAACGGATTTGTGCTCCTATTATTACTGATAACATTATATATTTTTATTAAAATGCTTGTATTAATATTTTACTTCAAGTATATAACATTTAAAACTGCACTATTGATAGTGAATTAATAAAGTTAAGAAAACATAATATTATACAGCTTAATATTATACTTAGCTTATACACGCGTAAAGTGCCCGAAAATCATGGCGGAAATTGAGGCATGCGCACACAAAAATTTCAACTATGAAAAGGACTATTTCACATTTTTCAAAATCGGTCTCTTTATTTCCTTTCGACATGTCACAGCAAAATTGAACTCTCTTTTCACTAGTCGATGGGCTATACCGTAAACGGAGGTTGCATTGGCAGATATTTAATGTTTTTCAAACTTTTTGAGACAATTATTAATAAATATACTTTTTATTTAATGTTCACATGCCACTTGCGACTCTACTGATTTACTCATTCTAAAAAAAATATGTGCTATTGATATTAAAATTTTAAAATCACTAAAACAACCATGCCAAAGTTACCCCGGGTTTGGGCTGTCATTGACAGGTGAACACAAATGCACATTTATAATTAACTGTGAGTAGGTAACTTAAAATAATGGGTATAAAAGTAAAAAATATTAAGGAGTAAACATATTACAAGTCTTAAAAATAAGAGGTTTAGTCAAAAAGAAACAAAAAATTAATCATCATCTTCACAAAATGCACATACAAAATATGGATCTTTACTTTATTTATGACAGATATCACAACCCCATTTCTTCCATGTGATTCACTGTAACCAGTCTACTCCTTATATGTGCTCCATTTTGTTTTACAAATAGAGCATACATCGTCATCTTCTTTTTTCTTCTTCGATTGAGAAGGTTTAGGCTCAGACTCAACTGACTGCGTCGATTCTTCGTCAGACAGTTGCATCACTTGACTTGGCCTATTATTTTTACCACGCCTACGACTTCGTTCATTCGACACACCCCGATTTTCTCGTAAGAGATCAATGAGAGATGAATCCAAAACACGTGCGTGAGACGAGGAAGTGTTTGCTGTATTAGTTAGTCCATTTTCTGCAACGACTTCACAAAAATCAGGATGTTTTTTTAGAACTTCGTCTCGTGAGAACGGGTGAAGGCTTGTTGCTCTGAAACCTGCAATCAAATTCTCCATTTCTTTCGCCTCGTATCTAGAAGGCACTAGTATTAGCGCGCTCGATTCTTTGCGCCACGTATCTAGAAGTTCGCGCCATTTTTGTCTTATCGGTGCAAAAAATGACACATCCAGTGGTTGCATTAAATGTGTAGCATTGGGTGGAAATGGAGTCATATATATATATATATATATATATATATATATATATATATATATATATAGGTTTTTTTCCGGGAGTACATCCGGTTGTCGAGTTGGTTTCTGTCGGGAGCTTGCAGTCGTTTCGCCAAAATCTCATTTGGCATCTTCGGCGCTTACTGTCGCGAGGTTCGTGTAAGCACCGAAGATGCCAAATGAGATTTTGGCGAAACGTCTGCAAGTTTTCATTATAGCACATTATTTTTTTTAATGTGTGGAACTAAACAATGAAAAAACCACTTCTAAAATAAGTTCATATCGAACCACCCACTTGGTGGTTCGATATGAATACTTACGTAGATTGTTCCTGTAGGTCCCCCAGAAGTCAAATTACCGTATATGTTCATGGCTTTGTAGACAACCATTGGTGGAAGGAGGTCGCCGTTAGCATTTCTATGCTAACTTTACTATGCTTCTTTCATGATGCTAATAGCTGTACGAGAATGTTCTTGCACTCTTTCAACCCTTTTGGTACCTCGAGGTACCAAGACTTTTTTGCTTCCAGGGTCATCGGTTATGTTGTTTTCGTTATAACTATACACAGAGAAGCTAGTGGTATTCAAGAGGTGGGGTTTAATGTTTTCAAATATATATATATATATATATATATATATATATATATATATATATATAGTCCGCAAATAACAGAGTTTTTCAATATATATATATATATATATATATATATATATATATATATATATATATATATATATATATATATATATATATATATATATATATATATATATATATATATATATATATAGTCCGCAAATAACAGAGTTTTTTGAAAACATTAAACCCCACCTCTTGAATACCACTAACTTCTCTGTGTATAGTTATAACGAAAACAACATAACCGATGACCCTGGAAGCAAAAAAGTCTTGGTACCTCGAGGTACCAAAAGGGTTGAAAGAGTGCAAGAACATTCTCGTACAGCTATTAGCATCATGAAAGAAGCATAGTAAAGTTAGCATAGAAATGCTAACGGCGACCTCCTTCCACCAATGGTTGTCTACAAAGCCATAAACATATACGGTAATTTGACTTCTGGGGGACCTACAGGAACAATCTACGTAAGTATTCATATCGAACCACCAAGTGGGTGGTTCGATATGAACTTATTTTAGAAGTGGTTTTTTCATTGTTTAGTTCCACACATTAAAAAAAATAATGTGCTATAATGAAAACTTGCAGACGTTTCGCCAAAATCTCATTTGGCATCTTCGGTGCTTACACGAACCTCGCGACAGTAAGCGCCGAAGATGCCAAATGAGATTTTGGCGAAACGACTGCAAGCTCCCGACAGAAACCAACTCGACAACCGGATGTACTCCCGGAAAAAAACCTATATATATATATATATATATATATATATATATATATATATATATATATATATATATATATATATATATATATATATATATATATATATATGACTCCATTTCCACCCAATGCTACACATTTAATGCAACCACTGGATGTGTCATTTTTTGCACCGATAAGACAAAAATGGCGCGAACTTCTAGATACGTGGCGCAAAGAATCGAGCGCGCTAATACTAGTGCCTTCTAGATACGAGGCGAAAGAAATGGAGAATTTGATTGCAGGTTTCAGAGCAACAAGCCTTCACCCGTTCTCACGAGACGAAGTTCTAAAAAAACATCCTGATTTTTGTGAAGTCGTTGCAGAAAATGGACTAACTAATACAGCAAACACTTCCTCGTCTCACGCACGTGTTTTGGATTCATCTCTCATTGATCTCTTACGAGAAAATCGGGGTGTGTCGAATGAACGAAGTCGTAGGCGTGGTAAAAATAATAGGCCAAGTCAAGTGATGCAACTGTCTGACGAAGAATCGACGCAGTCAGTTGAGTCTGAGCCTAAACCTTCTCAATCGAAGAAGAAAAAAGAAGATGACGATGTATGCTCTATTTGTAAAACAAAATGGAGCACATATATGGAGTAGACTGGTTACAGTGAATCACATGGAAGAAATGGGGTTGTGATATCTGTCATAAATAAAGTAAAGATCCATATTTTGTATGTGCATTTTGTGAAGATGATGATTAATTTTTTGTTTCTTTTTCACTAAACCTCTTATTTTTAAGACTTGTAATATGTTTACTCCTTAATATTTTTTACTTTTATACCCATTATTTTAAGTTACCTACTCACAGTTAATTATAAATGTGCATTTGTGTTCACCTGTCAATGACAGCCCAAACCCGGGGTAACTTTGGCATGGTTGTTTTAGTGATTTTAAAATTTTAATATCAATAGCACATATTTTTTTTAGAATGAGTAAATCAGTAGAGTCGCAAGTGGCATGTGAACATTAAATAAAAAGTATATTTATTAATAATTGTCTCAAAAAGTTTGAAAAACATTAAATATCTGCCAATGCAACCTCCGTTTACGGTATAGCCCATCGACTAGTGAAAAGAGAGTTCAATTTTGCTGTGACATGTCGAAAGGAAATAAAGAGACCGATTTTGAAAAATGTGAAATAGTCCTTTTCATAGTTGAAATTTTTGTGTGCGCATGCCTCAATTTCCGCCATGATTTTCGGGCACTTTACGCGTGTATAAGCTAAGTATAATATTAAGCTGTATAATATTATGTTTTCAATGCAATTAACAAAAAAAAAAAACAACTTTATTAATTCACTATCAATAGTGCAGTTTTAAATGTTATATACTTGAAGTAAAATATTAATACAAGCATTTTAATAAAAATATATAATGTTATCAGTAATAATAGGAGCACAAATCCGTTGTTGTTATGGGATATGTCGCAGCGATACGTGTAGTAAATCATTTTTGGCGCATTTATATTTCTTTATTAGTTTTCCAAACCGTTGTCTTGAATATCGTCAAAAACTTCAACAATCAACTTATTCAACGAAACAAAAACATTTGTCCAAAGTGTGCTAAATGTGAGTTAATTTATGAGTTAAGAAATCTGGACGAGGTGATGGTCGATTCCCACTGATTGATCATATTAACAAAGATACGAATATCTGTTCACTTCATTTCTAAGCAGAACGTGCTCCAACAACAGAATATCCTGACCCCATCAGTTGTGTAAAAAAATATGTATCAGGTAGCTTTAATCCATTTAAATGTTAATTTAACAGATCATGCTATAACCCCAAATTATGACTGTTTACTGTAGGTAAAAGTAGCAAGGGCCTATTTGGCTGAAAAATATAAATAAGTTAATTATTTTAAAAAATTGCTATTATTTTAAAAAAAGTATTAAAAGAAATAAAAATTAAAATATGCTCCAAACTTAATTTAGAAATAAATGTAATGTTATAAATATAATAAATATAATTTTGTAAACATAAAACTAATATAAATATAATTGTCATCCTAACCTTTCAACCAGTTCAGTTTTATTTCCACGTTGGGGACGGCCATAGCATTTTAACCATCGTTGTAATTGAATACAATTATGTGCTTCTATTGTGGGATGCACTAATAAAGCACCATCAATTAATTTTTCATTTAGTTGCATTGATAATAAGGGTAATGATCCTTGTTATCCAGCCATATTTATAAAAAAATAACAGGGCGGACGCGCTTGCGTGCAACTAGCCCTGAAAAGGTCTATTAGAACTTTTTACTCCTCAGGGCTGACTTGTGCTATTGCTGAGAAATTGAAAAGGTCAAAAACTGTATTCAATATTTTTTTAAGATTAAAAGAAGAGTATGGGATAAAAGGGTAGTGGAACGCCTAAAAATGGTTTTGAGATTGCCTTCTACTGGGAATTTCTCAAGCGGTGAAATAGTCAAAGAAACGGGGCTAAACATATGCAACCCAAAAAATCATTTGGAAATTTTGAGTATACATTCAAATTGGCTCAATCTCATTTGATTAGGCATAAAATCGAGCGGCTGGAATTTGCCGAACGAGCTTTGACCTGGGATGCTCCTCAGTCGATAAATTATTGTTTTCCAATGAAAAAAAAAATCAAGTTGGATGTGCCATACGGTTGGAAATTTTATTGGCATGATTTATTTATTTTTTTGAATGAGGGTGTTTTACTTTGGATTCTCCAGCGAGACCATACACTAGTACACACCAGCCTCCGTTTAAAACGCTGGTTTTCATTGAAATAATGTGAACATTTTAGATTGACCAGCAGAAAGTCCTGATTTAAATCCGATCGAAAACCTATGTGGCGACCTCGCAAAAAAAGGTTCAGAGATACGGTCAGCATTTTTTTCGGTTAGGCTGAATTGAAGAAAAGTGGTATCAAGCAGACCCTCAGCTCTGCCAAAGGTTTGATTTTCCAGTGAAAAACCAAATACAGTGTAAACTCTTTATAACGCAACTGAAGGGGCCGAGTATTTTTTATCATTATATGAAGTGAATAAAGAAAAACAACCAAAATCAGAATAACTCTTAATATGTATGTATTTGATAAAATAGCTAATTAAATTATTCGTAATACATATAGTTTGTTAACTTTACCCGACGATTTTTGCTATGCCAGTACTTGTTTTGCAATATCTTATGTATTCTATCCATATCTTGATATGTGGTGGAATCGTCTTGAATAGTTGGTGGTTCAGAAAGGTCCACTTCATCTGCATTAAGTTTTTCCTTACTTGTCGACACTAAATCAAGAATTTGTTCATTTGTAAGTGAACCGGTTGTGGCTAGATCCTCGTCTATATTTTCGTATGTTTGTAGATCTTCGTTAACATTTTCTGGTAGTAGAGCAGTTTTCTCAGTGGTAGATTGTCTTCACTATCAAACTGATCGGTTTCTACTGTCTGACTATTACATAGTCCCGCATGACGAAAATAATGCTGTATAGTTGCTGTTATTACCTCTTTCCAGGCTTTTGCATGTTAATCGAGGTCTTGTCGTCGGTTTCGATCAGATCCATCAACATTTTCCTTCTATAGTGACACTTTAGGCTTTGAATCACACTCTGATCCATTGGCTGCAAGATACTGGTTGTATTAGCTGAGAAAAAATGCTAACTCTATGTTTCGAAGATTGGATATAAGAGGGTGAGCAGGGCAATTGTCTACTAGAAGCAAGATTTTCCGTGTCTTTAATTCAGCATCCCATTTTCTCACTTCCTCTTTAAAGAACTGCGATGTCATCCAAGCTGACTTGTTTGCTTTATACATGACTGGTAACTGTTTTAACTTCTTGAAACACCGAGGGTTTTTTGATTTGCCTATAACTAGAACTTTCTTTTTTTGTGCCATTTATATTGGCAGCTACTAGAATAGTAATACACTCTTTAGAGAGTTTTCCTCCAACACATTTTTCTCCTTTGAATTTTAAAGTTTTGTTGGGAGTAATCTGGAAAAAAATCCAGTTTCATCAGCATTAAAAATGTCATTTGGAGAGTACTTCTTCTTTAATTTAGACCACACTTTATTAATCCAATCGTTAGCCACATTCATATCGACATCCCGCGCCTCTCCATTAATTTTACCGAAGGTAATTTCTTGACGATACTTAAATTTTCTGAGCTAGCCTTCTGATGTTTTAAAGTCAGTAATGCCAAGTTGTTTGGCAAACTTCTCAGCCTTGGCTTCTACAATTGGCCTTGAGATGGGTACATTATTCTGGCGCTGATTGTTGAACCAAGACAACATTGCTTGATTCAATTCTTCGAATTTTGGCTTCCTTAATTTTTTAGGAGACTTTCCCTTCAGTGCCGCCTGCAGAACTGTTTTCTTGTTTTTCCAAATGATAGCAACAGTAGGTTGACTTAGTTCTAAACGTTTTCCGATGTCACTATTCTCTCTTTTCAATCGTACGTATCACACAAACTTTTTCGTCAACACATAACGCTTTTCTTTTACTGGCCATGTTAAGAGTTTCAAAATTGGTTTACGACTTATAATACGATAGGTACCTAGTGTGTTTAGTTTGAGACCATCATTTTATTGCACGTGTTCGAGGCAATTAACAATAAAAAAAATCAAGGCGGCAGTTTACGACCTCAGAAGTTTCGGGGCTTCAAAGGTTTAGTCGACGCCTTTTGTAACCTGATAAGATAACATAAACAATAATACCGATAATCAATATTTACTGCTTTTAAATATGAACAATTTTCTTCGTAATAGAGAATGGCTGCTGCGTTAAAAAGAGTTTATCAATGTATGGGTTTTAAGATAAATCAACCAAATTGTGCTCACTTCTACTTTATAGGGAGTTATAAAGAATAACGTTATAAAAAGTTTACAATGTATTTGAGATTATTAGCAAAAACGGGGGCTGGACCCATTATTGGGTACCCAACATTTTTTACATTGACCTTATACTTTTTACATGAGTAAACGAACGAAAAATTAAAGATTTTTTTTATGTTTCAATTATTGTTTTTAGAGAAAACAACTTTGTTTGTAGTTTTTGATTGTTTGATGTAGTTTACGTTTAGAACTATTTGTTAATTGTTACAATTCATCCTTTTATAAGCTATCCTTAAAGTGTTTACAAGTACCAAGCAAATGGTAGTGTAATAAAACTGTAATACTTTGTATATTTCAAGCTTGAAATTACATTTAGAAAACCTAATCGTTAATATTTATACTTGTTTCATGGTGGTAATGTCTTGAGTCATTAATGGCGATCGATACCGACAACAATTGATAAAACTGAAGGAAAAACGGCCAGAATCAACTAATTTTGCTGATGTCCTAATTTTGATTTATTTTGACATAGCATTTTTTTCCGCGCCCACAACAGAAAACAGACTTCAAGTGGGATAAAAATACCAGAAATTAAAGCTGAAAACTGACACTGGTCAAATATGAACTACTCAAACAGAAGCGGCAAAAGAGTGGAGTGCAAAGTAAATAATAAGAATTCTTTTAATAGGCGAAGCAAAAAAAAATGATTCAGAATCAAATACGACTACTTCAGCTCGCCAACTGAAAATAGAATAATTTTATGAGGGAAGTGTTGATTTCTCATTGTTTGTCTCTTTTGTTGACGTCACTTGTAAATTATGTCGGACGTCGGACAGTAGCAGTGGTGTAACTATAAGGTGGCAGGGCTGGCAAAATGCCAGGGGCCTCCGACCGGAAGGGAGCCCCGGGTCCGAGAGGCGGCGAGCTCAAAAGTAACCTAACATTTTAAAAAAAAAATTGTAAAAATTATAAATTTTCTATAAGTACTTAAAATCAATTAAAATTAGTCACAACTAAAGACCATATATAAAGTCAAATACATTTTTAAGATTTAAACGCATTCATAAGAAAAAGATGTCGATGAATTTTAGAACGCATCCATTGGTTGTTTCATTTTTTGTCGCGGTACTTTAGCGGCGCGGGCGAGCTAGTGATGCTCGGGGAATTCCCGCATTTTGTTAACCAAGAAAGTACTTTTTTCATGGCGCTGGCGGGCTAGCGACGCACGATGTTAGGAGAATCCCGGATTTCTATTTTTTAATTACAGAGGGCTCCATTACGCAGTCTTCCTTTGATTGTTATGACAATTGGTCATTTGTATCTTTGATTTTTCGTAGTTTTTGTTTTATTGAATCTGCAAATAGAGGCAAAGTAAAGTTAATTGTGCAAGTTAGATATCAACATGTCTAGTTCTAGAAAATATCTAAGTAGGAGCGAAAAACGAAAGAGAAATAGGGAGCCTGTAGAAAAAAATAAAAAGTTACCTAAAATTAGTCAATACTTTAAGAATGATGAATTTATTGATGAAAAAGCGAGTGAACAGTGCTCCGAAAGTGAAGAATTGGACGTAACTAAAAGTAACTGTATAGCAGATGCAGCCCCCGACACCTGTGGATATACAGATCCAGAACAACCACAAGGTACAAGCAAAAATCAAAGTGAATAATATTTTAGTGTGAACAATATTGTATCTTCATCATATATTACTAAGGGTAATTTTAAAGAACTAAATGATCAAGTTCAACGGAAACGGACATTGTAAACCTAAGGGTCCTTTCTTAAAAAAACAGTGACAATTTTCCTAAAAAAACATTACTATATTGTTTCCAAGTCTGGCGTGAAACTTGAACGTACATGGCTATCCTATTTCTTAATACTTCAGAGAGCGTATTGTGAACCATGTTGGTTATTCACAAATCAGGGATCTAAAAAAATACAAAATGTTTGGATGGAACGCTATGACGACTGGAAACATATTATAGACGCCATAGAAATACACGAGACATCGAAAATTCACCTGGATTCTTGTCTTATGTATCAACAATGGTGGCTATATGGAACACTAGATGAAGAGCAAGAAGTCCATGATCATGAAAGAAAAATCTTTTTGGCGCCAAGTACTCTCTAGACTCCTTGATGTTACTTTGACACTTTCAATGTATAATTTAGTCTTTCGTGGCCACAGAGAAAAGGCACATAGCAATGAACCAAATTCCAAAGGAAACTTTTTGAGTATTGTTGAGTTATTAGCAAAATACGATCCGATTTTACAAGAACTGTTAAGTAAACCAAAGGACCAGATAAAATACTTAAGTCCAAAAATATAAAACAAGCTCATTTCTATTTTGGTTCTAAAAATAGAAAATGCATTCATAAATGAAATAAATGCCGCACCATTTTACTCTCTCATATACGATACGACTCAAGATATTTCAAAAACAGATCAAATGTGTGAACATTACCTTGATTGTATGATCGAGAAAGACGAAAATGGAATCCCAAAAACGCTCGTCATTAATTTTTATGATTTCATGAAGTTAAGGATCAAACTGCCTTAGCAATGCCCAACCAAATTATTAAATCCAGAAATGACAAAAATATACCTCTAAATAAGTATCGAGGACAAGGATATGGCGCTGCTAACACAATGAAAGGCACTTATGGTGGAGTTCAAAAACTGATAAAATATATCGAGCCAAATATCATATGTTCACTGTGCTGCTCATAACTTAAATCTGGTTCAACAAATCTAAAAAAAATTTTGCGCATAGTATCAAAAGATGGAATATCTTATCAAGTTTTATATCTGATAAAGAAACGGAGTCTTCTTCAACTTCGATAACATTAAAAACATTGAACCCTACTAGATGGGCAGGACGTTATGATGCTATTTTTGCTTTAAAAGTTCGGTTTGTTGAAATCCAAAAAGCGAAAACAATTCTGTTAAATTGCAAATCAGATGAAAGAAATTAAGCTATGTGTCGAGGACAAGGATATGGTGCTGCTAACACAATGAAAGGCACTTATGGTGAAGTTCAAAAACTGATAAAATATATCGAGCCAAATATCATATGTTCACTGTGCTGCTCATAACTTAAACCTGGTTCAACAAATTAAAAAAAAAATTTTGCGCATAGTATCAAAAGATGGAATATCTTATCAAGTTTTATATCTGATAAAGAAACGGAGTCTTCAATTTCGATAACATTAAAAACATTGAACCCTACTAGATGGGCAGGACGTTATGATGCTATTTTTGCTTTAAAAGTTCGTTTTGTTGAAATCCAAAAAGCGAAAACAATTCTGTTAAATTGCAAATCAGATGAAAGAAATTAAGCTATTTCATTCAAGAAGATCGAGAACTACAATTTTATTACGTTATTGGTTTTCCATTGCAAAATTCTACAAACTATCGATCGGTGGCTTTAGACAGAAGTACTTTAGAGGCTGTAAAGCACTTCAGTCTAAAGCCACCGATCTTTCAAATGCCTTAAAACGTTTGAAAGTTTGTCTCGAAGAATTGGAAAGGTGACATGAATTTGAAAATTTAAAAAAGGAAGCAAATAATGTATCAGAAAAATGGTCCATGAACCCTGAATTTTCTTAAACTCGTCAGAAGAAGGTGAAACGCCATTTTGACCAACTTTGCGAAGATGAGCGTCTCCAAGATCCAGAAAGTATGTTAACATATTTTATCGAGTATTGGACATCATTATTAATCAACTGAAATCGCGTTTTCTTCCAATGAATGAAATTGTTTCTAATTTCAGTGTTTTGCAACCTGCCTTATTGGTTTTTCAAAAAATTCGTAAGAAAAGTTCCCCAGATATACACGAAACTATGTCTTTTTATACGTCTCTGACCTATTGCATGTTAATTATATATATATATATATATATATATATATATATATATATATATATATATATATATATATATATATATATATATATATATATATATATATATACATATATATATTTCTAAATCATTCCGGGTGTCGATCCGTTGATTCTGTAAAGAGTCACAACGTTTCGCCAAAATCTCATTTGGCATTTTCAAGTGTTGTCCGCTTCGACTGAAGAGTCCAACTCAATCGAAGCGGACAACCCTTGAAAATGCCAAATGAGACTTTGGCGAAACACGTGACTCTTCACAGAATCAACGGATCGACACTCGGAATGCATTATCTACCATCCGTAAAAATATTAGATGTAATATATATATATATATATATATATATATATATATATATATATATATATATATATATATATATATATATATATATATATATATATATATATATATATATATATATATATATATATATATATATATATATATATATATATATATATATATATATATATATACATATATATATTTCTAAATCATTCCGGGTGTCGATCCGTTGATTCTGTAAAGAGTCACAACGTTTCGCCAAAATCTCATTTGGCATTTTCAAGTGTTGTCCGCTTCGACTGAAGAGTCCAACTCAATCGAAGCGGACAACCCTTGAAAATGCCAAATGAGACTTTGGCGAAACACGTGACTCTTCACAGAATCAACGGATCGACACTCGGAATGCATTATCTACCATCCGTAAAAATATTAGATGTAACATATATATATATATATATATATATATATATATATATATATATATATATATATATATATATATATATATATATATATATATATATATATATGTCTATATATATATATATATATATATATATATATATGTATATATATATATATATATATATATATATATATATATATATATATATATATATATATATAATGTATGTATATATAAAACACATATCTGAATCATTTGCCAGGGATTGCTTTGAATTGCAGTTTTCGGTCCGCCTTCAGAGACGAAATAGAAAAGTCTTCGTGTATTAGAGGACTTGCTGATTTATTAATAATAAAGAATCATTTTATGTCGTGCAGCTTTCTTGAAGTATGTACTGCATTAATGTTGTTTGTTACAATTCCCGTTACTGTGAGTGGTGAACGTTCATTTTCGAAACTAAAATTAATAAAAATCTATTTAAGAAACTGTATAGGACAAGACAGGCTACGTAATTTGACTGTTTTGTCTATTGAAAATTCTCTGGCCCGATCTTTGATGATGTTATTGATACTTTTGCGGAACAGAAAGCTCAGAGAAAAGAATTTTATTAATAAATATCTTGTTAATATTAAATTGTTATTTCATTAAAATTATGTAATACATATGCTTTTGAAAATAAAATTTATTAGATATTTAACTAAAGTGCACACAGTATTAGCAATACTGTTGGGTAACTACCTAAGTGATTTATTAAAATTAAATTACGTCACGATTTTTACTGGGAGGGCCCGATCCAATGAATTTGCCACGGGCCTCAGATGATATAGTTACGCCACTGGACAGTAGTCGAAACCTGTACAAAATAAGACAAATATCCGTCATTGCACTCTTAGGAAATGATATTAAATTACTAACTATCTAGGTAATAAATGTATTGGGAAAAACTATTGAAACAATGTGACTTTTCTTAATAAAGTAGTGTTCACTAGTTTAGATGTGTAATTGATTTTTAGAAAATTACACTTAGCCTTGCCTACGCTGATTAACTTCGTTTTAGCATTAATCTACAGAGAAATATTCTTATTGGGTTGATGCAAAAGTTCTTCCCTTTTTTTTGGGACTAGTTGTCATTGCACCGCAAAACCGACATGTTATCTGCTTCACTGGTTCTGAAGCGAATACTTTGGTTATTTAAATTTTGTTAAGCTTAAAATATAGCAAAAATTAAGTATTTCCGACGTACCAGGTGTTGCAGTAATTAATTACCCAGCCAAATGCCGACATGGTATTTCTGACCGATTTCGCAGTGTGTAATGGGGCGTTGTCACTTTTCACACTTTTCCGTGTTTTGTAGTCCGTTCTGGTTCGATCAGTGCATGTGATCATTTGTTGACGATAACGAACGGTATTAACTGTTTCACCTCGTTTCAGAAACTCATGGTACACCACACCCTTCTAACGCCACCAAATGCACAACATTATCTTCTTTCCAAAGCGATTCGGTCTTGCGGTTGATGCTGATAGTTGTCCTGGGTCAACCCACGATTTTCTGCGTTTTGTCTTTCTTTTATGCCAAGGAAAAAAAAAATTCGCACATCGTTTTTCGCTTTTCCATCTGCCTGACGTTCAGCTGATGTGGTACCAATTTTCCTATCATCTGGATCTTTCCCATGGCATGCAGACGATCACAAATGGTTCGGCGACTAATATTTATTTCATACGGTATTGTACATCAGCTTCTTCCAACAATACTTCATGCACTTCGGCATCTTCAAATTTTTTCGATTGACCTGGGTGTTCTTTGTCTTTCAACTCCAAATCAATACTTCAGCCATCTAAACTTCCACGTAAGTATACAATGGCGTTCACACGCGTTTTTCTTCTGATTGAACAAGAAAAGCAAATGCTCTTTATTTGGCTCGATATTCGACATGTAAAAAAGATGACGCTAACTCGAAATCGTTTAAACATCGACGGCGTTTTGAAAGACACTGTCGTAGCAACAAAATAACAAAAGACATTAGACTATGAACTGATCCTTGTTTCCAGCGCTTCTCTTAAAAAAAAATAATCATTAACCGCTATATCTGCTATGCTTTAATATTTCTGAAAAGGTAAGAATTCTTTTCAGATGCAAAAGATGACAACGAAATATTGGCGATAATAGATACTAGTGGATGAAAGTGTTATGGGACAAAATTAAACTTATGAATAAATTAGGGTTAAAGTTTTGTTATGTAAACTTTTTTTGCGTTTGTTTGATATAAATGGCATAATATTTAGGTTATAGCTAAGAAGCATAAATGTTTTAACTGAAAGCTGTACTTAAAAAAATTGACTTCTGCGCAAAACTGAAGAAAAAATGTATTACATAACACGTTCATCCAATGTAAAATGTTACAAAAAAAACTGTTTTATACAAAATGGATGTATTAAGCAAAACCTTAATTCTAGATTGGCAAAACAAAGATTAAATATAAAACTTGAATTACCATGAAATGTTACACGTGTAACATTATTAATATTATTAATGTGTAATATTATTAATGTGTAAATTATTAATTGTGCGTGTAATATTATTAATTTTCTAGGATAGGTTAGTAGAAATACCGATGTTCTTATTTTACAGACTTCAGTAATGCCTGGAGATTTTTTTTGTTTTCGTCGGAGATCCATCCCATATTTCATACGAACTCTTTCAATTTCAATATTGTCAGGTGCTGATGTTCTATTTTTATTTTGAAGAATATTAACCTTTCTAAATGGAACTGTCATCATATGATTCTTTATATAAGTAAGAACCATAATCTTCGACTCTTATCCATTTTATATCATCCCTAAATCTCACTGGTTCAATCAATATCAATAACCTGATTTTTTCGGCTAGCCTTTGAAATTATTTCTCGATACTTATCTGGTCCAAGTGTTCCTATTCTCCCAAAATCTTTATCGGAATCCAAGTAGGTTGGCCAACTTCTGCAAATTTGTGATCAATACCACAAAAGTATCCCTTCATGATCAGATATTGATACAGGCAAACCATGTGGAAATTCTTATTTCGACCATCACATGAGTCTGGCCAGATGATCAAATGGTCTTTTCCTACGACACTTTCGTCTACTTCAGTATATCTCAGTAGATAACTACATATTTCCAAACTTCCTCTGTTTGCCATATCTTCAGTCCAAAGTTCTGTGTTTTTGCAACAATATGCATCCCAAAATTGTAAAACCATAATTGGCTAAGGTAAAATTACTTTAGAATGCTTTAGAAGTATTTGGTTTTGGGAAGTAGCATTGTTTGCTGCATATCTGTTGTAATGTAAACTGTGTTTGTCTATAACTTTTGCTTTTTTTTTGTCCGCTTTGAGCGCTTTATTTCTCGCTGTGTAATTTTCTTTATGCTCTTCGTTTGCATCACCTGCATAACAAGTAGTACATGAGTCACTTTTTGGGTTTCCAAATGATGCATTAAATTCACTCACAAATATTTTGGAATAGGAACATTTCTCAATTTTAAACGTCTCGGGAGGTTTTTGTTGATTACATTCCTCTAAATATAACTCATATATTTTACTTAGATTAAGAAGAGGAGCAAGGTATTATTTATATGGATTTCTATTTCTAGAGTAGTAGAAGTAGAGTTTCTAGAGTAGTAGAGTAGTGGGGCTCATCCACTGGAAACCTCTTTATATGTGTCATAACAAAGTCCTTGGCCTATTTTGTGTAGCCTGTTAAAATGCTTTCCTCTGCTATCCAGAGACGGGACTGAAAATCCACTTTTTCATCGACTTTGTAAAATGTCGATTTTTCTACTGTCTATTTGATAAAATGCATACAGAGCTTCTTTACATACTCTTTCATTACTTCTATTTTTTGTTTCGTTGTATGTATATGATGCTGTTTTGTTTTACGGCATCCTTTCTTTCACTGGATAAAATCCATAGATAAAAACACTGTTTTTTTTAACTATTGATTTAAATAATAAAGCGTTTTTCGCATTGATGTTATGTCTGTAAAATTCCTTAAGTACATGTCTATCGTCTTTTGGGAAATGAGTGCTACAAGAAAGCCTACAATTTACACTACAGAGAATACCTTTTTTGGGTTTCTTTTTCAAAACAAGCGTATTTTTGTAAGATACATATTCCTCTCCGCGTGCTCTATCTAATGCTGCCTTGTGTTTTTTCCACGTATTTGGATCGAGTTTTGGTTTTCGTCGAAAGATTTTTTATTTCCTTTTAATTCAAATGTCTTCGTTTATTTCTCCCATGTTCTTCGTTCGATTATAAATATTCGTTTGTTTCACTAACTTTAACATTACTTTCCTTCTAGACCCCATATTCTAAGTTGTTACTTTCATAAATATTCACCAAATATTAGAATAAACTGCTTAAATTAACACCAGCCGGCATGTAACTTTAAACCTGACACGTAAACAATGACATAGTTTAAGTGGATGAAGGAGCTGTGTGTGCTGCATAACACCCTTATTCACGCAACCAGTTAAACAAAAATTCCATTAGATTTATTATAGATGAATGTGTTATTTGCACATATCATCTTCTTCCATTCTTTTATTGAGAAATAATGTAACATACCCTCTTTATTCATTGTTAAATTAGCACTATTGTTACAAATCTCGATGATTAATGGTGCCAAGTGAAAACTAACTACATAACACCATAATCGTGCATCGATTTAGAAAAAGTCAGTTTTCTGGAAAATGGTCTATCCTAACGAGATGAAATAAGAGGACCTTTTTACCGATTTTGCGATCAATAATTAAAAATTAAAAATATTATAAACTAAAAAGGTATGGCAGCATTTACCAAGGACTGTATGTGACGCGCCTGACAACTTACTGAAGTATACCGAGTTTCACAACTTTGGCATAAACCGTTTCGAAAATATTGCGAAAAAACATCTTCAGAGTTCCCCGTTTAAGAAGCAATTTTTGGGGTATGTTTATAGGAACTTTTTTTTATGCTTTAATCCCTAGAGTCATCTCTCTAAATATTTCGACGGTATTTCCGGACGCCCTATATATATATATATATATATATATATATATATATATATATATATATATATATATATATATATATATTAAGAAGACGTCTACAGGCATCAATCCCACTATCGCATTTCGAGACAATAAGTCAAAAAGCCCGATTACAAAGCTCGATATAGTCGGCTTATAGTGTAAACTTGCTAACTCAATATTAGGAAACTTTACAGGACAAACAAAAATCCTCATAAAATTGATTCGCGTTGCTTGATAACCAAAAGTAAAATTTATAGTTCGTTTATTTGTATTATTTTCTATAACCAACTCTGAAAAAAAAAGATTTATTATCAGCATTTTTGTGACTTAGTAGGTTTTTAGACACAATAATAAAATATAAACATCTACTTCTTTAAACTTTTATCAACAAACCTTTAAACAATAAACAATAGGTAGGTGCCTTCGTAGTTTTCAAAACGTTATATAAAAATTAGACTTTGTCCATAAAGACTCAGTAACATAACAAAAATACGAACATTTTGTAACATGAGTCTCACTTTCAATCTTGTGATAAATTGTTTTAATACTGACGGTAATCTTCGGGCAAACACTCCTTGTGTGCAGTATTGCAGGTACTCAAATTTCCTTGCAGTGATTTTTGAGTAAAAAGCAATAGTGTGATCTGCGATAATTTTCTTTGTGGTATTAATTTCTACTCGTCAGGGAATCGCAGTTTGAAAAATATGTCAGCACTTGGAGTATACCGTAGAGCCCGAATGTCAGTTACCTTCGCATCACCTTTTCCACGACCAAGATGAATGTATTTAAAGAACTAAACCTCATCGAATTTAATGAAAAACGGATAGTTCAAATATGATACACCGAAAGGCTTTTTTTCTAGCACTTCTGCAGACACCCACATAATTCGCAGGAAAATTGATAGTTTTGTTCCTCAGAGCCCTCTCAATAGTGGAATGCATACAGTCTGCTTCCATTTGAGGGTGCCCAACTTCAAGAAACTTTTGCTGAATTATTATGTTGTGGATCATAAATGTAGAAAGCAAGACATTAGACGTCATACAGTTTCTGTTCTGATATGTGCATCCATCCCTATAAAAAAATTATTTTTTTTTGCTTTCTGCCATTGGTTCTGTTGATACATTATCTGCTTGCCCGATTGCCTTTTCCATTAAATCGACCCAAACACTTGCAAACTCTTTAGAATTCAATCCTCAGTTTCGTTCCATAAATAACAGAATCCGTCTTTGTCCTTTAGATTATAAAATGTAAGATTGGGTACTTGAAGTTTTGACTTGGGTGCGATTAACCCGTCTTGTAAATCAACTGTGAAAACAATTTGTTCATCATTTTTGTTTTAGAGAGCCGATTTAGCTGTCAATTTACAAATGTAAGGATTTAGCTGTTTTAGTCACGACCATTCTTACATTTTTTCTCTTTCTCTTTTGAACGGTATAAATATGTCATAAAGGACAAAAAATTGATTTAGCAGGTTTACGCTCTAAGCCGATGATATCCTAAAATATTCGTAATACGAGGTATGTAAATTAAGTAATTTAACTGAAAGCGTAGTGTCCCCTGGAAGGGAGGCAGGCCAATATCTGATGCGCCTTCCGTGCGAGTCTGAACTTTCTAGTCATTTGGTGATCGGTAAGAATTCTTTTCGTGAACCGGATTTTTCTAGTCCGTTCGGAAAATAGGTTGCGATAATTTCATGCAACGTTACGCTATCAAGTGTTGTTTCGGACTTGGGCATAGTGCGATGAAAACTTTTGCAAAACTCCAATAGATCTGTGGAAATAGTGTTTTGTTATGGGTCCAGGTTTTCTGGTGGTTTAAGGTATTCTCAGAAGGCCGAGACTCGTTCGAATACCCCGAAAAAGAAGCGACAGCGGCGGGAATGGCACGCTTCAGCTTCACCACGCCAAAAAGAAAGCCAGATCGAACAAATCAAAGATCAAAAGCATGCTGTTTTCCTTTTTTGATAGCCAGGAGATCGTCCGCTGAAAGGGCCCTCATTTCCTGGAACGTGTCATTACTGGTGACGAGTCTTGGATTCTTGAATACTTCCTGGGAACGAAGCGCCAGAGCCAGGAGCCAATTAGCATTTTTACTTGGAAATTCTTCAAATACTCCGAAAAAAGGTCAAACGTGTAAGACAGAAACATTACAAACACCTGAGTGCTAAAAAACTTGCCAAAAACTAACGAGTTTTTGGCAAGTAAAAACATTGCTGTAGCTCCGCAGCCCCCTTATTCACCAGACTTAAGTCCTTCTGACTTTTTCCTTTTCGCAAGATTAAAAATTTACCTCAAACGACACCATTTTGGGAGATTTGAGTAAACTAAAAAGGGCGTAACCGATGAGTTCCAGCACGGCTATGAAGAGTCGACAAACCGTCTTCAGCACTGTCCGACTTCCCAGGGCAACTACTTTGGAGCAGACAATGTAAAATTGTAATTTCGATGAAATATTTTCTATAATCAATCTCACTATTTATTTACACACCTCGTAATGTATCGATAGTCTGTGCTATATACGTCAGCTTATTTTAGCTTCGTGAATGCCCGGTCAGGTATTGGTCTCTATGTCGGTTATGAATGTACGTAAGAAAGCACATTTTTCATACCACTGGCTAAACAAAGTAAGAATATCAAATAAATTGTTCGAAATTGCAGACCGTAGTTTGAAGATACCTGCTTTATATAACGCACATGTAGATTAGAAAATAAAAAGGCTTAACAAGAAAGAAATACACTGACAACATATGGACCACTGACAGGCAACATGTCTTATAATATGCAAAAAAGAATGTCACATGTGAAAAGTAGAAGGTATTCAATTTCCATTATATTAAACCAATATGATATTTATCTAAAATATAAAACACACACTCGAATATTACTGAATAATAATAAAAAACAATTTACGATTACCAAATTATTTTATTCTTCAACATAAAATTGAGATTCGGTAATGTTTCTATTTAGAGTTTATACGTTTTCATAGATGTTCCAATATTGATGTGATTTGCCGAAATGTCCACAATATTCTTCTACACTGACTTGTAAATAAGAGTTTAACATAAGGCTTAAAACAGTAGGGGACCAAATCTGAAAAAATAGAGTACACGATCTCAATTTATAAAGTTAAAGTTTTGTAATGTTTTCCATCATAAGATAGTATCGTGGATGCAGTGCCTTTACAAATGAGGTTATTCTATGCAGTTCCTTTGAAATAAAGAGAACCGGCTGATAACTGAAAAATAAAATTCATTCAGCTTCCCAAACTATTGTTACAGTATATTTTTTCGCCTCAAGTATTGAAATATTATCTAATGTAAAGGCTTATTGATAAATAATTATCCTACAGAATGAGTCCTGCTTACATCTAAATTATTGTAATTGCAAAGGTGAGTGATAAGTAATTATTGATTGATTTGTCCGTTACGTTGTGATAGTTTATTTTTTAACCGAATAAAACAATTTTTTACTTTGTTACCCATCACTTTTCTTTTTTAACTTTGAGTGGCTATTATTTTATTAGGCCGGGCCTAATATATATGTTAAAAAACAATATATACTTCGAAAATACATACATAAAATGTGATTTTCTAGAAATATTAAAGACATTTAATATTAAAAAGGAATATGGATGTGATATAGGACATATGATTTTACGCCTTCCCCCATATTACAGTATTTTTAATCCAATTGAGCATATGAGGCATCAGGTACAATCCAATGTGAGAGCAGAAAACATTTATCCGACTCTAAGTGCAAGTGCTGCAACAGCAATTAGGAAGGTTGTAGATAGTATTTCCAAAGAAAGTTGGATAAATTCGATTAACCATGTTATTAAAATAGAAGATTGCTATGTATCATTTACTAATAATATAGAACCACTTATTATTAATGTAGACACATGTAGTGACATTGAGAGTGAAACTGAATTAAATCTATATTTAAATTATTATAAATATATAAATTAATACATGAAATGTATACATTATAATGTATAAATAAATATTATTTTAAATTAAATGTAGAAATAGATAAATTTATTTATTTTTATTGTACTAATAAATTCAAAATACACAAACCAATAAATAATGTTTTAGTCATGCATAATAACAATAATAATAATTTTATCATAATTAACAATATTTTATTTTTCCCAAAATTATTCAGAAATTAAACAACTCCGGCGCCTTCGAAGAAACTAGGAATATTTTTATTGAAATTTATTAGGGCAATTGATATTTTGCCGAAAGGCAACGAAATATCTTGAACCGGACTATACTTAGTTTTACACTTCTATTGGGGTTAATTTTTTACAATATTTTAAATAATGGGTAATTTACGCTCCACTATTTAAAATATTGGAAAAAATTAACCCGAATAAAAGTGTAATATTAGGTACATAGGATAAACAGCTGTAATACCTTAGTTTTAAAGTAGTGTTTGAGAATGTAATATTGTTTTACGAAACTATAGTCACACAAAGTTCAAAAATACAAGTCATAGATAATAAAGTAAAAAAATATTTTATTCCGATAAGTAACTAGCCAATAATTAGTATAAAAAATATTTATATTCCTTCCTAGACTTTAGCACTAGCTCTTTTCTTTTCGTGGAGAATACCTGGAAGAATATTTTGAATAAAAATGGAAACCAAGTGACCACTTTTATTATTATATGTCCTTTCGTATAAAATGGATTTTGCTAAGAGATGGCGTTGCTAATACATTTGTTGGTATAGACTAATGACGTCTATGGCGTTTTGGAGGGTAAACATACGTCATTAAAAGCCAGTTCGTTAATAACAGTTATTGTGGAAAAACAGTTTTTCACAGTTAAGAATACGTCGAATTATGCACCAGAAAAAGACGCTTTGTGGGGAAGTTTTATATCCTTTTTTCATTTGAAGACAACGGCTGCTGAAAGTTACCGATTGTTGATTGAAGCTTATGATGAAAGCCGATGCTCTAACCAAAAAAAACTTATGAACGATGGTTTAAACGCTTTAAAAATGGTGATTTTGATATACAATTTTCATAAAAAGTCCAGGACAATGGCAGAAGCATTGAATGTTGCGCAATCCACCATTTCCGAATGTCTACACGCAGTGCACAATACACATAGAAAGAAGGCTTTGCTGTGTATTTGGTGGGATAATAGGGGATCTGTGTATTACGAACTACTGAAACCTGGTGAAACGATTACTGGTGATCGATACTGACAACAATTGATATTATAAATTGGCGGAAAAACGACCAGAATACGCCCAAAGGCACGATAAAGTAATTTTTCAAAATGACAATGCTCGGCCCCATGTTATAAAATCTGTAAAAAAATCTTAAAACCGTTAAATGGTACGTTCTACCCCACCAGTATTTCCTGATTATACTGGGATTATTTCATCACATAAGGATTTTGATGTAGCTTCACAAAGGTGGCAAGAAAACATAAACAATGTTAACTCTCTTTAAAGGCATAGTCGAATTACTGGTAGAAGCAACAGAAGCCCACACACTGGCAGAAGCATCATTGCAGGAGGTGGAAAAAAGTTTAACAAAACTTAAAAGCAATAAAGCTTCCTGGATAGAAAACATACCTTCAGAAATATGAAAGCTTGAAGGCAAATAACTTGCTGCAGCCATTCATCAATTAACAGCTAATATTTGGAATAGTGAATTGATGCCTGAATAATGGCAACAGGCAATGTGTCCGATTCACAAGAAAGGGGGAAGCTGAAATGGGAAAATTATCGTGGAATATCATTGCTTTGCTTGAACTTATAAAGTTTTAACAAACAAAGTAATACAGAAAAAAGGGTCTAAAAGTTCTAAAGGGTCGCTTAAAAAAGTCTAAAGAGTTCTAAAAGGGTCGCTTAAATCACACTAAATCTTCTTCTCAATTCTTGCTTATTCTTATTTCATACAACTGCGTATAAAGAGCAGTTATGGAAGAAATGAGAATGCCAGCTAAGCTCGTAGAGACGAATGACGATGCTTTACTCGAAGGCAGCAGCAACACACTACGGTAGAATTTCGAGATCGGAGATTTGTGATAGAAGGATGGAACAAAGTCATCAGTGAAATAAACACGGATGTAAATAAACAATGAAAAATAAAGAAAAACTGAAACTGAAAAAAAAAAATCATTGAGAGGGAAGAAATGAAATAAACGTGAGTCTGAACAACTGGTCTAGAAATAAATATACACAAAACTAATTCAATGTAAATAACAATTAATCGAAGAGAACTAAAGTGGATAATTGGATGGACATCATTGAAGTTGTGAATCAATTTACTTATTTGGGAAGCATACCTGATGAAAACAAAATCACAAAAGAAATCAGAAATCGTCTAATAAAATGTAAGAAAACTACTTACTCCCTGCAGTCTGTTATAAGATCTAAACTTAAGATCCTACAAAAGGACACGAAAGTCAAGATCTATAAAATATTATTTCGATCAGCAGTCACTTATGGCTGCAGGCGAAGATCATCACAAAGAAAACAGGGACAATGCTAGCATTAGTTGAAAGAAGAGTATTCTGAAGAATTTTTGATATGCAACTTTTGTATATGTGACGGTTCAGCGACTTAGATGTGCGGAACACGTGGCGAAAATGCCATCTTTCAATATTGCTGTGCAACAATATATTGCCATCTAAAATATTTTTATAGTTAATAAGTTTTCACGTTAACAATAACATCTTTTATACGAGGATACTTGTTTGTTTATATCTTGTCCGGGCAGGTATTTCTTGAATGAGAAAACAAAGAAAAAAAAAAAAAATCATTAATCGATAAAAGATTTTCTACAAAGCAACAAATCAAAATGTATGATGTACTTTTTGTATGGAAGGGAGTTTGTAATGGTTAGGTGATCTCTTCATTACTGTAAACCTGATAGTTTAATTAAAATCCACAGAAAACTGTGAACTTTTAGAAAATAATATATAACAAATATTTTTTTTTTAATAATAATATTTAACAAAATATATATACAAATTTGATGAAATTGAAATATGGTATTGAGCGTTCTTAATTAAAATAAAGTGTCTTTTATTGCACAAAAAAAATGACGGATTCTGAAGTGAGATATTAATATATATATATATATATATATATATATATATATATATATATATATATATATATATATATATATATATATATATATATATATATATATATATTTTTTGCTTTGCAAATGTTCCCTTATGTCGCAATTGATCATGATACAATAGCATTTCCAATTTATTTATATTTTTATTATTTTCAAAGTGCAGTAATCCGATCAATTCTTCTAATTGGAACATTCGGTATGAAACACTAAACTCGAAGAGAATTACCACTAAACACCAATCCATCCAAACACCTATCCACCAAAAATAATCTTCTGATGACGCTAAAATGGTTAGCAAAACATTTGCAAAGCAAGAGGTCATTGATAAACGCAAAAAAGTATATCGGCAATGAATGATGAGAAAAAAGTAAAACTCTCCTAACCTGCATAGGGGTTGACGTATTGTGGAGCTAGGTGAGTTAGGAAAAAATTTTAAGTGTTGTCAATGTAAAAAAGTTCTTTCATTAGAAAAAATAACTAATGAGAAACGTCTATGTCTTAATTCAATATTGTATATTTCTTGTGATGAATTTTGTATTATAACTAAAGTTTCGGCTGGCAAAATGCATTTTACCAAGTATAAGGTTAAACATTTAGATATTGGCGCGTAAAGCATGTCGACACACGGTGTTGCTAAAGTGTGATGTCTATCCCTCCCAATACCTGCACTGCGCGTTTACTGTTTCAAAAAAATTTCAACCAATCGATAAAAAAAATCATGTTTATTTCAAAAGTTTTCTAATTTTTCGTTTTACAGCTTATTGGTTTTTCAAAAAATTCGTAAGAAAAGTTCCCCAGATATACACGAAACTACTTCTTTTTATACGTCTCTGACCTATTGCATGTTAATTATATATATATATATATATATATATATATATATATATATATATATATATATATATATATATATATATATATATATATATATATATATATATATATTTATAATAATATTATAATTATTTATAATATATTAGTTAATATTTTGTTTCTTATTTACATTATTGTTTTTTTTAACTCAAATTGATGCTTTATCTCCTCGAAAATCTGTCATCATAAAAATATCCACACCAGGTATTATCAGAATTGGCTTTCATGGACCCTTTATCACACATTATTGAATTAAATTAGTTTTTGACAGTATATACACAGGTAAAACACAGTAACACATAAACAGTACTACGCGAAAACACGTTAACATAATGACGTCACAAACATGGCAGTCAATCGTGGCGCTTTCGTTACGTGATTTTATTTTAAATTTTATAAATTTTAATTCATTAATAATTAATTGCAAACAAATTTTTAAAAGTTTTTCGCATCGATTATCAATATTATTTAAGATAAAGTTTTAAAATACTTTATTTTAAAACTTTATCTTTATTTTAAAACTTTATCTTTATTTTGAAACTTATTATTAAAAAAAATCAATAATTATTTTTTATTCAAAACCTCAATTGAGGAAGTGGTTCAGGTTGAAGGGGGTTGTATTGAATAAATATATACTCTTGAGGGTTTTCTCTAAAGACTAGCCGTATACACTTAAAAAAAAATAGAAAATGAAAGTTACGTTGTACTGGTGGACCTTTCATATCATTGTGCTTGTTAAGTTAGAAATTAGAGATTATTTGTAATTGTTAAACATTTTTGCGGCGATTTTTCAAAATCGTTGCAAATTCATTTTAAACCAACAATAAAAAAGACTGTACTGAAACGGATGAGACAGAAATTGAACCCCTCTTAGGCCTCTTACTTTTTGCTGGCGTTAGAAGAAATATTCGACTCAATGCTAAAGATTTATTCAAAACTGATGGCTCGTTACCGGAGATATTTGGATTTACTATGAGCCGAAACTGTTTTTATTTACTGTTGCAGTGTCTGAGGTTTGACGATAAAGACACACGTGCTTCTCATATTTAAGTTGTTTGTTAAAGAATTGTTTAAAGAAATTGTAGAAGGGTTCAAGAAATACGATAGTTTGTCTAAGATTGTTACAATCGACGAAAATCTAGAAGCCTTCAGAGGTCGTTGTTGCTTTAAGCAATATATTCCGTCGAAATCCAATATGTACGGCATAAAAAAACTACGCCCAGACTGATGCCAAAATGTTCTATACCCAAAACATGGAAGTTAACATTGGGATATGGCGTTGGCGCATATAAACTTGATATCTCATCAATGACATTGATTTTGCGACCCAGTGAATGTATCCATAATACTGGCCTTAACATGACGTGATAATTTTTTCACCAGTATTTCCGTGGTGGATAAATTTGAATCAAAATATAAATTGACAGAATCGGCACAATTCGCAGAAATAAAAGAGAACTGTTGAAACAATTCACGGAAATAAGAGGACGTGAGGAAAAATCCAGCTTATTTGGGCACCGAGGCAATTGCACTCTTATGTTTTATGTGCCCAAAAAAGGCAAGAATGTGTTGCTTGTGTCCAGCATGCATGATGATGCCAAAATGAACGACGAAACTGGTAAACCAAAATTGATAATGGACCACAATGCTACAAAAGGTGGAGTTGATACTGTGGACAAAATGTGCGATACTTATAATGTTGCACGAGACACAAACAGGAGGCCGCCCATAGTAATTTTCTACAGTCTGGTGAATGTAGCGGATATAAATTCGTCCATTATACCCCTGCAAAACAATCCTAATAAGAAAGTCAACTGTAGAACCGTTTTTGGAAGCTTTGTCCTATGGCCTCATACATTCACATCTCAAAAGACGGGTTGTCAACGTGTCTTTGCCAAACACGATTAAGCTCGCTGAAATATGTAAATTAGATGGTCCAGAGTGCATATTGCAGCTCAAAAAAAGAAAACTGCAAGACACGTTGTCTTAACTACAAGTACCCGACCTAACAAAGAAAAAATATCTTTATTTCTCTACATATTCTCCTTTTAACTCGATGCACTTTTCCCAGCGATGTTCAATAGCTTCGATTCCCTAATTATAGTGAGAATCGTCGAGCTCCTCAAAATAGTCATCAACCGCACACTCCACTACTTGGCAAATATTTTATCACCGAGCCATTTTTTCAATTTTAGAAACAGAAAATAATCCGACGAGGCTAAATCTGGCGAATAAAGTGCGTGGGAAAGCAATTCGAACTTTAACTCATTGATTTTGGCCATCGCGTTAACGGATGTGTGAACTGGTGCATTGTCTTAATGAAATAAAAGTCAAATGCAGCCGCTTTTTCTTGATTTCATTACTCAAACGCTGTAATAAGTTCGCATATACGCTGCAATACTCGCCGTTAATCATTTTTCCTTTCCGAAGATAATCAATTAAAATTAACCCATGCGCATCCCAAACAACTGACGTCATGACCTTGCCTGCAAACGGAACTCTTTTCGCCTTCTTTGGAGCTGATTCTACCTTTTCAGTCCATTGTTTTGACCATTTCTTCGTCTCAGTTGTGAAGTAATGCTCCCATGTTTCATTCGTGGTTATGAATTGACGCAAAACCCAGTTTTATTCCTATGAAACTACGTCAAATACTCGATTGAAATAACCTCACGACCCTGCTTTTGTTCCATTGTGAGTAATCTTGCCACCCATCTTGCTTTTCATATCCAAATTTTCAGTCAATATGCGACGTACAGCACTTTTTGAAATGTCTACCATGTCTGCTAGCTAGCACCATTTTGTCGATTTTCTTCACCATTTCTGGCGTGGTCACCTATTTTTGGTCAACCACTGCGATGTTCGTCTTCAGAGCTCGCACAGCCTCGTTTAATCGCTATCGCCCAATATTTTACTGTTGTAAACGAAGGAGCAGACTCCCCCAGAGTAGAACTTAGCTCCGCTTTGATATCGATTGGACTAACACCTTTCAAATGAAAGTAGTGTATCACATAATGATGACCAATTTTTCCATGTTTACAAATTTACTGAGACGTTCACTATTAATGGTTGCCAAACAAATACTAAAAAACGTAGCGTCGTCAAACTTAAGCTTTATAAGGTTGGTACTTTCCACCAGTAATTCATTTGAAAGAACAACCACCATCTATACGTCAGGTCGGGTACTTCTGGGACTACTCTTGTAAATGTAAAATTTACATTTTTTATGGAACATGCTATTATGGTGAGACATCTGCCTAAGACTTGTTGATTTATTGTTCCTTGCCTTGTAAGATTTAAAATTTAAGAATTTATATTTGTTTGTTAGAGGAAAAACATATTTTTGTTTGTTGACAAAGGCTGTAATGAAAGACTGTTAGTCCGTAAATAAATGATGTCTTGTCGATAACTTGAGTTTATTTTATTTATTACTTTCTCTAGTTTTGTAAAACATAATTGCACTATAGGTTTTCTTGAAAAAAAAAACGAAAAATAGGGTTCCGAACTTTTCGGCCTGTCACCGTGCGAGGGTATAGGTGTTACAAAATTTGGCACGAAGGTTAAGTATTAGAGTCCGTTCGAAAAAAAACGTCCAGATTTGCAGCAAAACAATTCATAACTTTTTGCATCACGATAAGGTACCCTCGCACACCGCAATAAGCATTTGTCAATTGCTCGCTAAAAATCAAAAAAATATCGTTTCACAAGCACCGTATTCACCAGATATAGCACCGTATTACTTTTTCCTGGCCCCTCGATTGAACAAACTACTTCGTGGATGCTGTTTTGAGTACATAGAAGACATCCAAGGGAGTTCGCTGGCCCTTTTGAGGGAACTACCAGAAGGTAAGTATAAAAACTGTTTCGAAGACTGAAAAAAACCTTAGAATAAGTGTATTTCCGTGAGAAAGGACCCCTTTGAGGGAGACAAAACACATTTGTATGTATAAATAAATATTTTGTTTTTTTACTTATAAAGTCACGTTACTGTTTGATCATAATTGATTATTGTCACCTACGACTCTTGCCTCCCTTTTATTAATTACATTATACCTCGCGATAACTGATCCCAGTGTTTAACACTTTTCACACCATTGAACATTTTCCTAATCAGATAATCCCGTAACTGAAACGACCGATAATCGGAGGGTTAGGACCTAGCAATTTGCTACGGGTAGTTAATCACATAAGAAATCCGGAATTGTCATTGAGAAAAATATCTCTCCGATTTACCAGTTCTGTACGTTTTTGGCGTAATGTTCTATCCAAATATATTGTTTTTAAATGTCTCAGAAAATCAAAAGATTCAATTTCAACAATGGATCCTTATCAAATAGGACAAGTCTTTTAAATTTTATACGGTTGAAAAAATTGAAATCACCGTTCTCATAATTATTAAACCAACGCCTACATGTTCTACTACCCAAGGTGCCAATATAAACAGGATGACTGGCATTGTTTTGCTTTCGAAACTCATAAAGCATAAAATATTTAATATGGAACTTATCTATAATTTACGCTTCTATTCTTCTAGGCTAGTTTCAGACGAAGCAATCTGGGTGGTGCGACCCAGGACACGCGACCCAATGATCAAGATAGTTTAAATTGAGCGTGGCGCGGACTGGTCGACTATCGGTGACCCTACTGCGAGCTGCCCAGTGGACAGAAGATATCTGAACCGGAAATCATCCTACTGGATGTCCAAAGAGCTTTCGACAGGGTATGGCATGACGGGCTTATCCACAAGATGATTGAGATGATTGATGATGATGACAAGATGATTGAGATGGGCTTCCTCGAGTGGATTACTAAGCTGATTGAGTCATACCTACGAGAACGAAGTTTCTCTGTGAAAATGGGAGAAGTCAAATTAGCGAGAAGATGGGCGGAGGCTGGAGTATCGCAGGAAGCGGTGCTAGCACCTCATCTGTACAACGTATACACCAGTGATATTCCAAGGAGGAATAACACTAAGTTAGCCATGTATGCCGACGACACAGCCATAATCGCCAGACATAAAAGACCGGACCAGGCTGTCGGATACGTCCAGAAACACCTGGATGATCTGATGAAATGGTTGATAGTCTGGAATATCAAGGTAAACATCGCCAAAACACAGGCTATATACATCTCACAGAGAAGGAGCAGACCAGGTCGTTAACTGGAAATCGAAGACGAAAATGTGCTATGGCAGGATACTGTAAATTATCTAGGCCTCACATTCGACAAGAGGGTGTCGTGTAACCAACATACAAAAAACGCGCGGAGTAAATCCGTGATCGTAGCGAAGATGGCTTACTCGCTAATTTGTAGAACTAGCAAATTAGACGTGAAGCTAAAAATACTAATGATCAGATCATTAGTCAGAAACGTCATGATGTATCGATGGATCGCGTGGGGCTACGCGGTAAAACCCTACATCAAGCTACTGGAAAGCCACGAAAACAAACTAGTGAGACTGGCTCTGGATGTTCCTTGATACATCTCGAATGTACAGATACAAAGAGAGATTATGTCGACTCCCTCTAGGCAGTTCATGCAAGAAAAGACAGAGAAAGCCTTCCTGAAGATCACTAACCACCCAATTCAAGAACTGCCAAGGTTGACGGACTATCGTCCGGAAGACATCACAGCATTGGGTCAGAAACTCTAACTTTTGGAGGACTAGGTTGACTGTTGCCTAACGAGGGACTTCAACCGCCACGGGAATGGAACCACTATGTTCCACGTTTGTGATAAAGAAATAAATTGATTGAAGTTGGAGTGTTTATTATTTCAGGAAAAACGGTAAGAATGTAAGTACAATAAAATACAGCCCAAATGGGCAAATGAGATAAATAAATAAATATCTTCAGATTTCACCCCCTTTGGTACTTGTTCCCAAGAGGAGAGTGGTGCGAAGCGCTTGACCCACTCCGTTGGGCGGCCAAGCTGCGGAAACACCAAGAAAGAGAATATAACAAAATATATTTTGTGAGTAGCTTTCGACTACGGAAACCTTATCCCATCTACCAGCAGTGCTGTTTTGGGATTATTTTAGAAAATAATCTCGGGTGTAAGGAGGGCACGAACTGCGAAAGAGCTGACCAGGAGTTCCAGGGGCCGCCAAAGAATTCGGTTTTGGTTTATTAATCGGTCACACGTTGTACCAGGAAACGGACACCTGAATGGAATCGCTTGATATGGAGGTGTTTATTTTTTAAGTTAATTTTTTATTTTTGAATTTCAACAGCGCTCTGTTATGTGGGATGTTTTTTATATACCCTACATCAAGTAAACATATTTCATATGTCTCTTTTTATAGTTTTTCTGTCTCAAAAGGTGAATGTAGGAAGGTTATATCTTCGTCGTATTTTTCTTTAAAGAAGAGTCGTGACATATGGAAACAAATTCCGTTCGCGTGCCTTGCGGATTGCTTCTCTATGTACTAGTTAGGTCTTTAATTTGATCTGTCCATTTTTTGTTTTATTTTTGATAATTAAGGTCAGTTCTTGGACCGACCTTACAAGAAGTGTAGTATCATCGACATATCAGGTCATAATGTATTCACCATAATATAAGAGCTCATGATATATGCACCATAAATATTAAATAGAATTGGCAACAGGATGTACCCTTGTGTGGTTCCTTTATTGACGCAACACTCATCGGATGTTCGATCTTCAATTTTATCTACTGCCTTGTTTTTTTGGTATGATGACACATTAAGTCAATCAGGTGACCCAATTCTCCCATTTCCTGCAGAATCAGTATTTCTAACACAATTAAATGAGTAGGAAATAAATACAACATAAGAACGACATTTAAAACAAAAAATACTATTAGATCTATATTAACAAAAACCAAACCAAACAACACACAACAGAATAATAAAAATGTGGTTTATAAAATTCCCTGGAAATGTGGTAAATTTTATATAGGTGAGACATCTAGACCATTAGTTGTCTCGCTCACCGTTAGATAAAAGAATATAAAAACCTTCTTAGAAAGGGCGATTTTAATAAATCTAGAATTTGTCATCACGCATGGGAATAGGCGCAATCAATTGGAATAATTCCAAAAGGGTATTAAAAAAATCGGTAACAAAATATAGAAGATTAAACGAAACCGCTATAATTAATTTAAATAAAAATAACTGTATTTCTATGTCTTCGGTAGATTTACATTCAATATGGTTCCCAATTCTAAAGAAAACAATTAAAAACGAAGTATTTCAATACACAATAATCACAGTAAACCTCACCTATATATTTTTTTGGTAACATGTCACTGTCATTTAAAACTGTTATCATCAATGTAAGTTATATTGACATATAGTCACAAAATATATTTACTTTATTTATACCTATATTTTTAGTATATATAGAAATTAATAGCCGGCCGCGTTGGTGCCGACGTTAAGAGCAGCGGCCTGCCGCTGCTGTGCCGAAACCGCACTGGAGCGGTAGTTGGTTCGATTCCAGCGCTCGGATGGTTGTTTTTCTATCTTTCTTCTGTCTGTTTACTTCCTAACTGTTTGTGATTGTTTCTAGGCAAGAGAGAGAGTAGAGTAGAATCCGACTACGAATTACCCCTCAGTCACGTCAGTTAAAGGCTGGGTAAGGCCGGATGTCTTCTGAGAAGTGTCCTACGTTGGTCACTCACCAGTCGATAGGTTTCCTAATAGACTTATGGGTAGGCACATGACCGAGGGTTTATAGCCCGAGGGGGGTGCTGGGCCTGGGTTTGTCGGAAACTGATGACCGTGGTTCGGAACCCACGTTAAGCTGTAGGTCCAGTCGCTAATAGTCTAGTTGCTGATGCGCCTCTGACCCTAACACTACCTTTTTTACCTTAGAAATTAATATAATTTATTTTTTAGATTCGTTTTGAAAACGGGAGGAGAAGACCTCTCGAAACGTTAGCGTTCAAAAGTTTGTATTTATTTTAGAAAATTCTTCAATTTTTTTAGATTTTGTTTTGTTTTTTGTTTTTTACCCAGTGATTCTTTATTTACATAAGAACAGATATTTTTGATATTTTTTTTTGAAATTTAGATCGTGGCGAAAAACCCAGAAAAGAAAAAAAAAATATATGAATACGCCACAATCATTCAGACAATACTTAGGATAAAGCTCTCTTGCCTATTCGATTCTTTGTCGAATGTTGAATATCTATTCCCATATACCTCTCCCTGGAACGAATCCAGCCTGTTCTTTTAAACGTTCATCGACAATATAAAGGAGGATTTTACTGGCCTGTGGAATGCGAGCGATAAAGCGGTCATTTTTGCATTTCTCTCTAGACCCTTTTTTGTGTAGAGTTATAAATGCTAAGATCGATCAGCCTGCTGGCAGATGTTGTGAAACATATTTACCTCTACTTACCCCATTGCTTTAATTACTTCAGCAGTTACTCGATCCAAACTTGTGGCTTTGTCGTTTTTTAGACAGCGCATTTTTTTAGCATTTTTGATGTATGTTTTTAATATATTGGATCCACGTGTTACCAAATTTGATCTGTTGTAAATACGCGAGAATGACTTAGGAACATTATCTATCATTAAGTTAAATTATTGTCAATAAACGGCAATATTATTAATATTGGAAAAAAAACATTACATATGGCTACACCTAATAATTATAGTAAGTATTTAATTTACTAATATGTATCTCTTCATTTTGTTTACAATTTTCAGTAATTTTTTAAATTTTCTAAAAAGTGCAGCACGGAATCTTTCATTTGGAGTATTCAGTAGAATAGTAGTGTTTGTAATTGATAGATCATTTATTATCAAGCATACTGAATTACAAATTAATTTGTTATGTACCAACGTTCAAACATTTTTTTCTGATAATGTAACAACACAAATTAATAACTAATAAATAAATACATGGATGATAATGAATGTCAATAACCTCGTCACTATCCGGAATAGCGCTTATTTTTATCATGAGCAGCCATACAATATTTAATAGCCAAGAAACCAATTAAATTGAAGGAAAACCCAATACTAATCAACTTTTAATTATCCACGTATAGTATTTGTTCTAATGTCTTAACGCCACAGAATATGGATTTTCTTCTTTATTTCCTTGTTTTGTATGTGTATTTGTTTTCTACTTCTATGTACTAACATATTAATGAATCCAATTGCCACAGGCTTCCAATCTATTTAAAAACATAACCTCAAATAATACAAATATTTACCAACAATTACACCAATAACTAGTTATATAATAAATGACAACAATATACCAGATCATTATCATTCTATCATAAATATAAACATACTACTCTAGATCTGTAATTAGCTTCAAACAATATAAGTTTTTTTTACATAAACTTTCATTAGCTATACACCTTGTTACAAATGTATGCCTGCTTAATAAACTGAATTAGTATAACAGAATATAAATATTAATATCGGTTTTGTTAACAATATGAACAATTCTCTATATGCGTATTTGGTAATAAATAACTCACCGGTTGAAGCAGCAGCCTTGTCATTCTTGGCGTTTTTCTTATCAACAATCTTTTTGTCGTTCGAAGTTTTCTGTACACGTTTAGGCGGCATTTTAAATTAAAACTGCGTTTTAATCCCTCACCAACTGTACATATTTTTAACAGAAAATTTTAATATTTCACCTAAAAAACACCAACATTATTGTCTTGAACTGTCAATTTTTTGTCAATACCAGCTGATGGACGGTCATTTTTGACACTATCTAGTAATACCCGTGAGAACTATGAAATATAATTTTAATCAAATAGATTAAGGCATCTTAATTATTTAAACAATCTGCAGTTACGGCCTTCTCGAAAGAATAATGAAAAAAGTAATCAATGCTTAATTAATGCTCTAATATGATCTATATATATGCTCTATATTTAACAATGTATTTCTGAGATGTGCTTTTGCTAGTAATTTATTTTGGTTTTTTAATTGTGCACTAGACATATGACAAATTTCAAATGTTTTTGTTAAATAAATAATTATGAATCATATATTTGGTTAAAAAAACACTTTTAAAGCACCCTCTAACGGTAAGTAGTAGTACCTTAAGGATCATATTTTAACTTAATTCATTCTGTCCATATCGTTTTAAAGCACATTTTAAACAAGAATTCTGTACAAAGACTATATGAAAAGTCAGATACTTTTTCCATAGATGGCTGTGCAATCGCTGCCTTTTTAGCAAAATCTAAGTCCCAGTAGAATCCTAAGTAGGATTTTTTAAATATAGATTTTTTAATATACCCCTATATTGACTAAACTCGAAAAGATTTACCATTAAATACCAAATCACTTTTTTAAACTTCCCGACGCACGTTTCGCTAGTCATGTCAGCATCATCATGATATGATTTAATCTCATTCTAAAAGTAATCTATGTTCTATTTATATGATAACCTACCTAATAAAGCGAGTAAAAATCATGAACCGTGAAGTTTACTGAGCGTTACATTAATAATTGAAAAAGTTGATTGAATGGATTAGGTCTTTATCCCGATTCATGATTTTCTTACATTTTTCTATTTGAATGCTCTATATGCATCCAAAGCCCTATTGTTATTTATACTTTTATCCAGTTTTAAATTACTAATATCTATATTGTGGTCATGTTCGATTACATGTTGGGCAACAAGATTTTTCATTTCTCCCATATCTAATGTGGACAATGTGTTCTTTATATCTCGTTAATATGGATAATTAACGATGATAATTAATAATTATGTATCATATATTTGGTTAAAAAACACTTTTAAGCACCCTCTAACGTTGAGTAGGATCTTATGGATCATATTTTAATTTAATTCATACCGTTTCTATCGTTTTAAATATTTTAAAAAAGAATACTGCACAAAAACCGTATGAAAAGTCAGATACCTTTTTCATAAATGGTGGTGCAATCACAGAGCTTACTGCTTTTTCTTTTAAATAGGTTTGCTTCTAGTGCTCCATGAATTTTGCCTCATATAATAATTAGGTTTGTTTTAACAGCTTTTGAGAGAAGAAATATTCTCTATTTTTTATATGTCGTTGTCATCAAAATATACTTGCACTGTTACAAAAAAAAAACAAAGCAAGGAAAAAAATAACTTAAAAATGACTGTATTAAAATCGACCAAATTAGGCTTCCTATTCTTCTTTACAGAATAGTCGTGACCTATGAAAACTGGAATGAATATTGCATTTTCATACTTTTCGGATTACTCGCCCGTTTTCTCGATTTAGAGCTTACTTGACTGTATATTGGAGAGATTTACTAGTTAGGTCTTTAATTTGTCTGTTCATCTTTTTGGAGGTCCGCCGCGTGATATCCCTCCTCTCTCCGACCGTGTACCACAAACCTTTCTAGGTTATTGCCATATCTGCGTTCAACGTGGCCAAAGAATCTTGATATTAATTTACAAATAACTTAGGATATCCCTGTGGGTTCATTAATTATTTAAATAACGAATGTGTTTGTTCATCTGACAGCCCATGAAATCCGGAGGACCCGTCTTGAGGTCTTCTTTTATAATGGTCCATGTTTTAACAGGATATAGCAATATTGGAAAAACTAGGGTTTTTACTTTTTACTTTATACCATAAGCTGCATACAAAAAAGAGAAATTCTAATCAAAGAAGAATATCGTGCGGTATATTTCCCTTTTTTTAATACACAGCCTAGTAATAGCCCTAAACTTACATGAGCTAAAATGTGACAGGTATAACGTATCTTGAAAACAAGATCTGATAAACCAAGCTTGTCAGCACTTTTGGTTTTTGGGTGTTATAGATCTTTTTTTTTAATTTCTAGTAATACTCTTCAGTTTATCTCAAGGATTAATTCTTCTGTGGAACCTTTGCTTTGGAAGACTAAACTCAAAGAGATTTACCCCTAAGTACTAAGTACTAACACCAAAGTACTTGAAAACTTCTCGATTTGCGCATTTTGCTAACCATGTTGGTAAACTTACATAACTTACATAAGCTAAAATGTGACAGGTATAACGTATCTTGAAAACAAGATCTGATAAACCAAGCTTGTCAGCACTTTTGGTTTTTCCGTATTGTATTGTATTATAGATCTTTTTTTTTTTATTTCTGGTAATACTTTTCACTTTGTCTCAAGGATCAATTCTTCTGTTGGAACCTTTGCTTTGGAAGACTAAGTTCAAAGGAATTTACCTCTAAACACCAAAGTACTTGAAAATTTCTCGATTTGCGCATTTTGGTAACCATGTTGGCACTATCCGGATGGTGTTTAGTGATAAATCTCTTTCAGTTTAGACTTGGTGTGGAATAATGAAGGTTTCCAGTAGAAGAATTGATCTACGATCGCTTCACTGCCAGTAGAATTAACACTTTACCGTTGGTACACTATCAAATTTAGACTTATTGGAGCAGATATTTGGCTTCTTAAGTCATGAAAAACTAATAAAGAATTTCACAATTTTATTCAAGTTAGTTTTTCAAAAAATCAAAATCAAACAATTAAAAGAGCATCAATCAATACTCTTTTAAAAACAGCATCATCAGATCGTAGACAATCTTTCAACGCAGACGTTCAACAAGCCAGAACTGCATCTCTTAAATAAATGTCCCAATTTTGTATTACCCGTATCCCGCAATGGTTTGGAGCAGAGGTCACTAACCCGTCGATCGCTAGCTACCGGTAGCTCGCGTGGACAATTTCGATAGTTCACGGCAAAAAGCATTCCCCAAACGCCGAACCCATAATCTTTATAAACGAAAATATCGAAATTATAATGGTGTTAGGAATTACGGCTTTATCAGCGCATTGATCGAAGATCAGCCGCTGACGTCACCACGCTAGAACCGCGAAACCGCCGAGAAAATTGTAGCGAGTAGCGACCAATGGATCATTCAGGAAGTATCTCGGCTGCCTTTAACCTGTGCGACGACGCCGAGTTCAGTGTTCAATTATGTTACAATTACAAGTATGACACGCAGTAATAAAAAAGTTAAGACATACCATGTCCATTCTGAGTTGGAAGAACAATACTTCTTTACAGAAATTAAAAACAAAAGTGTGTTTGTTGTGTAATGCTTCTGTATCCGTTGCTAAAAAGGGAAATATTGAAAGGCACCATAAAACTGTTCATTCGACTTCTGAAAAATCATATCCTTTACATTCTACAGATAGAAAGGAAAAGTTGAGACAATTGACAAATCGGTTAATTGGACAACAATCAACATTTTTTAAAAGTATTTGACAAGAATAAGGCTGCAATAGAAGCTTCATATCGCGTGTCGCAGATAATTGTACAAAATAAGAAGCCTTATGAAGGAGGAGAAATGATAAAACAAACATTTTTAGAAGCTGCTGATTCATTATTCGCCAACTTGAAAATAAAAACGAAATAGTGTCCCCATAAAAACAATGCAACTTTCTGCCAATACAGTGATGAGACAAGTAGAAGTAATGAGTAGTGATGTTTTTTATGCAGTTAACACGTGGCTTAGATAACTGTAGTTATTTTTTTCTGCAACTTGAATCCACAGATGTGGTTGATACCACCCAGATGGCTGTTTTCGTCGGGATGATTTTTAGCGATTTTATGATTAAAGAACTTTTGAAGACTATTCCACCAAAAGCGCACTACTATTGGACAGGACCTGTTTTCTCATTAGAATTTTCTCTCTAGTTGATTTTTTTAAACAACGCAATAAACCCATTCCTGAACTGGAAAACTCAACCTGGCTTGAAGATTTTGGATTTCTGGTGGACATTACAGAAAGATTGAATTAACTTAATTTTCAGCTTCAAGGGAGAGAAGAATTAGCGGAAATGATTTCCGATATAAAAGCGTTCACCAAAAAGCTTGAGTTCTGGGAAGAAAACGTAATCAACCACAACACCAAGCACTTCCCTGTTCTTTCAGAAAAGATATCTCAAAATCAGTTGCAGCCTTACGACAGTAAATATCATATGCAAATAATATCGAACTTGAAGGATTCCTTTAAATCTCGTTTTTAAGATTTCGACGTCATTGCACTAGTGATGCAATTTGTTGACTCACCCTTCATGGAAATTAATATTGAGCAATTTGCCACTTGTGTTATGTAGCATTTTGGCAAGGATAGCGCCACAACATGAATGGAAGATATTACGCTTTTTACCGAACAGCATTTGACCCATTGTCACGCCGGTAACCAGGCCGGATGCTTTCAGTGGGGCTCGATTGCTATAGTTCAATTTTTCGACCCATTGTCACGCCGGTAACCAGGCCGGATGAAGCTGGATGCTTCCAGTGGTTTTCACGTTATATAATAATCCGCTATAGTATATTCAGTGACGAAGTTATTATACAAGGTTTCACTCAACCTTATCATCATAAATATCCCGAATCGCCAGGAGCACAGCTCGATCATCTGGTGGTTCCCTCAAATGAGCTGGCAAATTGCTTAACAGCAGAGCCATAAACCGAAAAGAAGAAGAAGAAGAAGAAGATATTACGCTTCAAAATGATTTAACCTCAAAATCCTTGGAGTTAAATACCAATGTATCTGGCCTTTAACAAATAAAGACAAATATCCAGTTTTCACCAAAAAAATGTAGTGCAGTAGTTTTTACAATTTTTGTATTTCTGAATTAATATGTTTACAAAATTTGTAAAATGGCCAGTGGGTATTATGAGAAAGAACACGAGAGGCTCGTACGATTATTTGATAAGGAGAGGCTCCTACGATGATGACGAAAGTTTAGAAGATGATCAGATCGAAACTATCGACGAGAATACTGAATCTGAAGGTGATTTTTCTGACAATGAAACTATATCAACAGATGGACCGAGGCATAAAACTCCGTGTTTTATCGGAAAAGACAGAATTATTAGGTGGAAAAAGCATGCAACTTCTCAAAGAGCCTATGGAGATATATCGCCTCACCATATCATCGGAGATATTTCGTTTTCTTCTGCGAAATATACGTTTCGATGATAAATCAACGTGGGAGGATCGAGCACAATTTGATAAAATGGCTGCTATATCAACAGATATATATCAGAAACTATATCAACAGATGGACCTAGGCATAAAACTCTGTGTTTTATCGGAAATGACAGAATTACTAGGTGGAAAAAGCGTGCAACTTCTCAAAGAGCCCATGGAGATATATCGCCTCACCATATCATTGGAGATATTTCGTTTTCTTCTGCGAATTATACGTTTCGATGATAAATCAACGTGGAGAATCGAGTACAATTTGATAAAATGGCTGCTATATCAACAGATATATATCAGAAACTATTTCAACAGATGGACCTAGGCATAAAACTCTGTGTTCTATCGGAAAAGACGGAATTACTAGGTGGAAAAAGCATGCAACTTCTCAAAGAGCCCATGGAGATATATCGCCTCACCTATTTCGTTTTCTTCTGGGAAATATACGTTTCGATGAGAAATCAACGTGGGAGGATCGAGCACAATTTGATAAAATGGCTGCTGTTATACGAGAATTTTTTGAGAGCTTTGCTGCCACTTTACCAAAATACTATTCAGTATCTCATTTTACAACAGTAAGTGAAATCCTTCAAGGTTTCCGGGGTAATACAGTTTTAGGGTTTATATGCCAAATAAGCCTCGTAGATATAATTAAAATAAGTAGTAATATAAAAATAAGAAACAAATTCCTCAATATTTAGTAAATATGAAGGGTTCAGAAAACACGACCATGTTTGAATTTCAAGATCAAGTAACTCTTGTTTCATATGTTCCCGAAATAATAAAAATGTGTTGCTTCTATCTAAAAGGTGTACAAAGAAGTTTCCGCCGTTTTCTATCAAAAATTAGAAATTTATTGTTAAAGAACGGTACATTACGTTTTATTCAAAGTATTGTCCATCACTAGCCACTAATTTTTCCCATCTTTCTGGAAGCATTCGGATACCATGTCGGAAGAACTCTTCATCTTTTAAGGCTATCCACGAATCGACCCAATTTTTGGTACCTTCATGTGTTGATAATGGGAAGGGGCAATGTCTAATGAATACAGCGGGTGGGCTAGGACTTCCCAATTAAGTGTTTCCAAATAGGTTCTGAAAGGCGTTGCAACATGCGGATAAGCATTATCATGTAGGATAATAATTTTGTCGTGTCTGGAGTAGTATGGGCGCGTTTTTCCTTAAGTGCTCGCCTCAATCTCATTAATTGTGTTCGGTAGAGAGCTCCAATAATGGTTTCGCTCGGTTTGAGTAACTCATAATACACAACACCATGCTGATCCCACCAAATACACAGTATGAGTTTTTTTCCATAAATGTTCGGTTTGGCTGTCGATGTTGAAGCATGACCAGGTGGTCCCCATGATTTTCTCTTCTTTGGGTTATTGTAGTGGATCCATTTTTCATCAACAGTGACTATACAATGTAAAAAAAACCTTTTTTATACCTAGCAAGCAGCATTTCACTCATGCAAAATCGGCGTTCAACGTCTCTCAGCTTCAGTTCATATGGAACCCAATTTCCATGTTTTTGAATCATTTCCAACGATTTTAAACGATGTGAAATTGCTTGTTGAGTCACTTCTAATGTAAGTGCAAGTTCTTTTTGAGTTTTGGAACGAATCTTCCCCCAATAATACTTCCAATTCCGTGTATTCGTACATTTTCGGTCTTCCACTGCGTTCTTTGCCTTCCATGTGAAACTTACCGTTTTAAAACTTTTGAATCACTCACGACAACTTCTCTCACTTAAACCAGCCTCACCATATGCTTCTACAAGCAATCGATGCCCCTCAGCTGCAGATTTCTTCAAATTAAAGAAGTAAATCAAAAGTTTCCGCAAATGACGCTTATTCGGCACAAAACTTGACATTTTCGCACGAAAAAATTATGTGATTCTGATACGGAGTCACTAATACTTTTTTTTATAACTATAACTAATAAGGTTTTTTTTTTTCGTTAATGGCACTGCTCCAAGTTGTGCAATATGCCAGCTCCACTAATCTCCTTAGCAACCCCGGTCTGTCTGGTTCTAAACCATGCCGAGACCACCGAACATTAATCTTTATAAATTATGCAGTGCACCAAATGGGCAGACAAACACACCCTACACCACTAAATATCCATGCCTCCACCAGGATTCGAATTCGGGACCATTGGATTGCCAGGCGAGCTATCAACCCACCAGACCACCGCGGTCGGCCACTTTAAGGTTATGTTGTTACCGGACGATACTACGTTTTATATCTGACAATTTCACCATAAGCTTCTGGTGGGGCCACCTTTTGTCAAATGGCGGAAACTTATTTGTACACTTTTTACTATGCACTTCTCAAATGCCATCGACAAAGTGAGTGGCAAACCGGATTATTATTGATTATAGCAAAACCAAAGGTGGCGTTGACGTGGTTAACAAACTTAGTGATTTTGTTTTTTGCGCAATGAATGTAGCAGGCATAAATTCATATATTATTTACAAAGGCAATAAAAAAATGAATCAGATCCCCAAATATTTTTTTTTAGAAATGGTTAGATTTGACCTAGTGAATGAATACATAAGAAGATGAAGTATCTTAGAAAATATCCCGAAATCAATTCGTCTTAGACTAGTAGAAATATGTGGGGTTGAAAATGAAAATTAGTTGCCTAGCAAAAATACTTATGGTAGATGCACTTACTGTGACAGTAGAAAAAATAGAATAACTAGATACAGTTGTTACAGGTGCTTCAAATTTATGTGTCTAGAACATTTGATACCTATATGTAAATAATGCAGTAGTGTAGTTGAGGACTAGATATTGGATGAAATTTACTACTCAATGTACCGTTGTGGGAAGTAAATTTTTGTTTCAATATAATTGTTTTCTGTAGTCTGTACTTTGTTCAGTTGGCATTTGCGAGATTATATGAAAAATAGAGACTTTAGATTTTTCTGTGCATTTTTTTTGTTTGTTATATTAAAAATTTATCACTTTCATTTAGTTTCATATTTTTTATTTTATAAAAAATTGGGAATAAAATGTGTCAACTTGGTAAAAAAGAATCTTTTCTTAAAAAAAAACTGTAAGGTGCTGTTTGACAGCTTATATTTTAAAACCAAACCGTCCCTCTTAAAATATTGGCCTCAGAAACTGATATTAACAACAATGGCCTATAAATCCATGTTAGTAACGGAGGGTTAAATAAAAAAATATGTCTAAGAAATTATTAAAAGAATCTTTGGCTTTTCAAAGGAAATAAAGCAAAAACAAATTTATGGTAATACTGCTTCATGCCCAATTAACATGAGGCTTGAACAAAATTTTGGAAAAAAAAAGGACATTAAGGTAGTCCACAAACCATGTAATAAGCTAAGAAGAGTCCTCGAAAATCCAATGGATAAAATAAACTAACATTAAATATCGGGGATTTATTAAATTGGTTGTCAATATTGTGATTAAGGGTATGTTGGGCAAACTAAAAAAACATATTGCCCACAGTAGATATGGGAGAAATGAGAAATCTTGTGTTGCCTCATATGCACTTGAGCATGACTATAATATAAATATTAATAACTTAAGACTTGTTAAAAGACTAAATAATAATATAACTTTGGAGGCATATAAAAGCATTCAAATAGTAATAAATAAGAAAACCACGAACCGAGATAAAGGACCTGTTTCATTCAGTCAAATTTTTGAATTATTCGAGCAACGCTTGGTTAACATCACGGTTCGTGATTTTTTACACGCAAAATTTAAAATTAGATTGAACCACCTCCTGATGATGTTAACATGGTTAGCAAAATGCTCGAAATATCTTAAGGGGTTCCAATAATAAAAATAAAACCATAAAAACACATAAGATTTATATTGATATTCATAAAAATACATGCAAATATTTTTGTCCAACCTCAAAAGAGAATGTTGACCTATGTAACAAATTACGTCAGTTAATCTGTATTCTTTATGATGAATGTGACGTATTTATTTTATATCATGCCATATCTTATAAACTTCGTTCTTACTGATCAAAAGTAAATAAAAATTTTAAAACCGATTGAAAAAAAAACTGACATCAATTTAACACATGGAGATCTGCAAACTACTTACAAACTACCAATTCGAAAATAATCACAAAGCAATGTAATTAACACAGGATTATTCATCCGTCAACTTTTAATAAAATATATATTTTTATCTCAATAAATAAATTATTTCCCTTATGCCTAAAATAAAAATTTGTACAACCTAAAATATACATTGAATTTATAGAGCGATATTGAAAGAGGAAAGAAAAAACATTGCATAAAGAAAAACGAGAGATGATGTTCTTTAAGAACACACATCATCAAAGTTTCCTTTAATCTTCCAGAAGCAAATATTAAATGATGCTGGGTTGCATGTTGTGATCACACTGGATAATCCCAGATATACCTGGATTAGTGTTAATCGTGTTGTTCGCAGGAGGCATCGAGAATATGATCGAACGGATGAGACCATCACGAACGCCACCACCTTCACCACCTTGGCCTTGAGAAAATGTAAATGTGACGCCATTGCACGTTGACTGCGTGGGATAGCTACCGATCGGGTACCAACCGATTTTATTTAATACAACTCCTACTTTGTAAATCTAAAAAAAAAAGTAATATATTTTTTCAAGTCGATTTAGGCAATCAAATTTGATAAAAAAACTTCAATCATTTTGCATGAATCAATCATACCTAATATGAGAACAATCTGAAAAGTTTGCTAAAGGATTCATGTATAAAATATTGCACATGTATGCCTAAACAAAATGTATGCCTATTTCTTGGCTTTTGGAAAATTCTATACCCCTCGACATTTAGGCCGTTCTTCAGATAACATAAGCTTAACACATCTCTTTTAGTGGTATTTAACCCAAACCTGAATGTAGTCTTTTTAAAATCCCCCAAATTTGAACTTTTTTCCATACTTTAATAAATCCTTCATTCGATAAGAAGATATCGTAAGGCTCGTTAGAAAAGTTCTCAGGTCAATACAAAGATAGCGGAAATATGCTATAATGACTATCAAGTATGATTCTCTAGACGAAAGAGAGTCCAAGAGAAAGATAAAGTCCAATTTGTTATTTGTGCCATTTGTTAACACAGAGAGAAAGAGAGAGAATTTCGTAATGTCTGAATGATTGTGGCGTGTTCATATATTTTTATTTCCTTTATTTGGGTTTTTCGCCACTATCTAAAACTCAAAAAATATCAAAAATACCTGTTCTTATTTAAAGAAAGAATCACTGGGTAAAAACAAAAAAGCAAACGGAGACAAATTTCTCAGTGATTCTTTTTTGTAATAAATTTGCCTAACGAAAAAAATTTTAAAGATATAAAAAATTTTACAAACTTTTCACGTTAACGTTAAAACTACTACGGGGGGTACTCGCCCCCCGTTTTCAAAACTAAACTAAAAAATAAATTATATTAATTTGTAATATATAAAGTAACGAGTGAAAGTAAATATATTTTTTTTGTATATGTCAACGATACTTACATTGACAACAATATATTTTCATGACAGTGACATACTACCAAAAAATATATATAGGTAATGTTTACTGTGTGATTGTTTATTGTACTGATTGTGTATTCAAATATTTAAATCTCTTTAATTGTATTCTTTAGAATCGGGAACCATATTGAATTTAAATCTACCGAAGGCATAGCAATACAGTTATTTTTATTTAAATTAATTATAGCGGTTAATTATTAATTATATTATTATTATTATTATTCACGTATGGACCCTAGTGGACCACGCGAAGTACAATTAGAGGCGTTTGTTGTTGTTAGCCTTCCTTTGTGCCCATACTAATTTCATTCTTTCGCTATGAGCTTTCTTCCTTTCGTGAGACCAAGTTGTTCCAGTCTTCCTACATTTTTCTCTCTGGCCCACCTTCCAAAAGTCAACCTTGTGTCTGAAACAGCCTCTATCCTGAATTTCACTTTGTGTAATATTTGCTGATCTTAGGTCCTCTTTAATTGCAACAATCCATTTAATTATTTCTACTTTAGCTCTACTCCTGTTTTCATAAAATTCGACTATTTGTCCAGTTAACCTACTCGGATTCATCCGTTTTATGTGTCCGTAAAACTTAAGTCTTCTTTTTCTCATATCGCTATGTATATCTGTGTATTGTTTGATTTCTTTATTTTCTCGAAGTCGGTATGTTGTGCTATTTATTTGTTTGGGGCCTAGGATTTTTCTTACGATGTTTCTTTCCTTCTTTTCAATGTCCTCGATGTCCCTCTTTCTATTCAAAATGAGCGTTTCTGCAGCATATAGACATTCTGGCTTAATAACTGTGTTGTAATGTCTCAGTTTTGTGTTTTTAGATAGGCATTTTTTTGTTGTAAATATTTTGTGTAAGTCTCAATGCCGTTTCCATTTTTGACATCTACCCTTATTGGTCGCTTTTTTCAACCCATTTTCCATGATTATTTCACCCAAATATTTGAATTGAGAGACTCGTCTGATGTTACCATATTTTGTTTTTAGAAATGGCGTTCTTAGTCTGTTGCAGGTCATGTATTGTGTCTTTTCAAAGGAAATTTGAAGTCCTACATTTTCTGCTGTTTCTTTTAGGATTACAATCGTTAATACATCTTGAGCTAAAATTGCTAGATCATCAGCAAATGCCAGAAAATCAATTTTGATGTTGGTTCTCCCCAGTTTAATGGGCTGGTCAATATTCAGGGCCGACTTTTTTTCACGCCACTCCTGTATTACTTTTTCTAGAACACAGCTAAATAAGAGTGGCGAGAGTCCATCCCCTTGTCTCACTCCAGTTTTAATTTCGAAGGGCTCTGAGATCTCACCCATGAATTTAACTTTTGACCTTGTGTTAGTTAACGTTGCTTTAATAATTGCCAGCGTTTTCAGATCTAGTCCTTGTTCTTTCAAGATTCGGAATAAATATTCGCGGTCAATAGAATCATATGCTTTTTTGAAATCCACAAATGCACAGACGAGATTTTTATTGTACAGTTTTTGATGTCTTAGAATCAACTTCAGATTCAGGATCTGTTCAGGGCAGGATCTGCCCGGTCGAAAACCTGCTTAATATTCACTAATTATATTATTATTAATATATTATATATATTATTATAGATATTATATTATTATTATTATTATTATTATTATTATTATTATATTATTAATTATATAATAAAGAGAATTTTAGTGATTTAAGTCGCATCGATATCGAGATCATTTAGCGACCATAGAGCCAAATTATGAGCCTGTTGTTCACGGGATAAAGCGTATAATATAAAATGTAAGATGTGTCGTAGTTTACAATATCACAGATGAGTTGTATCACGAGTGGGAAGTTTCATAGATGGTTATATCACAAATGTTGTTCAATAGATTAAATCATCTCCTTATGATGCTAACATGGTTAGTGAAATGTGCGTCGAGAAGTTAAAAAAAAGTGATTTGGTGTTTAGTGGTAAATTTCTTCAAATTTACAAGTGTTGTTATCATAAAAGTGTAGACTAGTTTGCTCACACTTTGCTATGATAATTGGAGTGAAAGAACTAGATCCTGGTAAAATAATTTATTTCTTTTAGATAAGCAAATGTGTTACACATGTTGGCGGAGCAAAGATTTTTAGAAAGGTCTTGACTCAAACTGAAGAAAGGTCTGAGAGGGAATAAGATAGTGCAGCCAGTGTGTTTGACTGTTAGAGGACCATTGCAAAATTCACAGAGGGGAGGGTTTTTTCGTTTTAGTAGAAATTCATGAGAAAATCTGCACTGACCAATTATAAGTCCCATCCATTTGACTGTGATTTTTCTATCGAAGAGAATAGGAATAGAATAGGAAGGGATCGAAATAGGAATAGAATAGGATAGGAATAGAATTGGAAGGGATCGAGAGAATGAGGGTTTAAGGACTCTCAATTTGTTAGGTTTCTCAAACGTCGTCCCAATACGATTGCATTGAGATTTGTGCGAAAGTTTTTGCAAAATAGAGATGGTCTTTTGGGTGGAAGCTGCACATCTATGGTAGTCCGAGCTGTATTGAGCACTTTGCGAGTTGATCAGCTTCCTCATTACCTTTGATGTCCGTGGGACCAGGACACCAAACGAAAAGAAGAGAAGATTCTTGAGAGATTACGCCTTCTACAAAATCTGTAATTAGCGTAATAACTGGATGAGATAAGAGGCGATTTTGAATCATGAGTAGAGCATTTCTGGAATCAGATAATATAATCCAGGAATTTGCAGGGTTTAATCTGATATAAGAGACATCTTTCTATAGCGACTAATTCAGCAGTAAGTAGACTGGTTGAATCTGGCAGTTTGAATCCTGAAGAGGTTCTATTGTAAACGAAGCCACAGCCAGCCAACTCCTTGATCCATCTGTAAACATTGTTTGACATGGCGAATTTCGAGTAAGATGTTTATACTGGATTTATATATAGAAGAACTCGTTGATTCCTTATCATATCTTAATAGTGGAAAGTCAACAGAATGGGATGTAGCAACTAAGGAGGTGAAGAAGTAGGACGAACTGAAACAGGGACATGCAGTTGTATTTTTGACCCTATTGATAGTAGTTGAAAAATGATTCTGGGGTCGAGGGCTAAGTTATGAGTAGACGGAAAAGACAGGATAGGGGGGAGGGATGGAAAAATGTTTGATAGCCAGGGGTTATGGTCTCCGCCAAAGATATGTACCATATTTTAAGAGAAGGTAATGTCTTCTGGTGGGTAACGGCTCTAAACTCATGATACAGTGTAGGCTAGGGATTGGTGGATAATGCTCCAGTTATGAGTCTTAAGGACGTGTTCTGTATGACATCTAGAGAGTGCAAAGAGTGGATGTGAACTTTCCAATATAGTCTGTAATCAAATGTGAGACCTAAGAACTTGTGGGACGGAACTGTGGGGATAATCTTGTTTGATAGAGTGATGGCGTGTAAGCGAGGACAATTGTGTCTTCTGCAGAAATGAACAACTGTTTTTCGGTATATAGTAAGAGAGAATTGTAGGTAGAATTGTAGCCTGTAGACTATTTTCTCAGAGATGTTAAATTTGACTGAATTATTCTTTCGCAGACTCTTGAATTAAAGTCTATGAGAGATCGTAGGGCTGAGGTATCTTTGGATGTTATTCATTGCTATATTAAAAAGGGTGGGGCTCAGTACTGAGCCTTGAGGGACACCATTTAGTAATGGGATTTGGTCAGATATCTGTCCATCAATCCTGACTGCGAATAATCTATCAGCGAGGAAATTAGAAATTAATTTGGGAAGCCGTCCTCTGAAACTCCACCTATGTAGGGTGTTTAAGATGGTGGGTCTCCAGTCCTCCGAGGTATCTAAAAAAGCCGCGACTACGTGATTTTTTCCTCTGAATGGTGGTCCAGATATCATTGTAAAAAGCCATGAGATGATCAAGGGTGGATTTTGATTGTCTGAAGCTTAGTTGATGTGGATCTAGTAAATGATGAAATTCTATGTGCCATGCAAGGCGATTATTGACCATTCTTTCGAAGATTTTGCCTAGGTAATCAGTCAACGAAATAGGTCTACAACTACTAGTTAAAGAACGAGGTTTACCAAATTTGTGTAATGGAATCAGGATAGATTTTTTCCAAGCAGAAGGATAGGTGCCTCTCCTCCAATATCCGTTATATAGATCCAGTAGGTTTCCTAGTGCTGCTTGAGGAAGATTACGAATCATCGATATTAAAATAGAATCAGGGTCCGGTGCACTGTTTCTGCTTTTAGAGAGATAGAAGTTCGTCAAGACTAAAAGGGAGGTTGTAATACTGTAGGGGAGAATCATCAACATCAAAATTTACAATTTGAGAGGACCTCTGATTTCGCTGAGAAGAACTTATATGGTCGTCACCTGATACTTCAACAAAGAATTTTGCAAAACAATTTGCAATTTCGACTCTTGTTGGAGATCCACTTGTTGTCACATATCTTGAATTGGTTGGAGAGGTCTACCTCGGAATCTTCTAATATTTTTGCCAAAATTTGCCGCTACTAAGAGTTGTATTTATAGAACTGACGTAGTCGGCCCAGGAAGTTCTCTTAGCATTTAAAATTGATCTGCGTGCTTTTGCACGGCATCTCTTGTAGTGGATGAGATTTTCTGGGATAGGGCAATGTTTAAAGCGATTTAGCACTGACTTTCTCTCTCTGATCACAGACTTGCATTCATCATTCCACCTGGGACTGGAGAATTATGATGGAGTATTTGACGATGAGGGATACTGGTATTTGCCGCAGATATGATTGAGAAAACAAAGGATTCTATAGCTAGATTCTCATCAAGGGACTCTAAATTAGGAAGATTGAAGTCATTACGGAATTTGGACTAGTCTGCTTTGGAAATAGGTTATAGGTTTTTCTGGGCAGTTTAGATTCGTGCCATCCAATAGGGGAGATTTTAATTAGGAAATGGTTACTACCATGTAAATCATGAATGATGTCCCATTGCAGGATAGGGTAAAGGTCTGGATAACATAAGGAAAGGTCTAAAAATGAGAAGGATAGGGGAGATAAACATGCATGTGTATGGGCTGGAGGATTTAGGAGCGAAATGTTATTAGAAATTAAGAAGTCCTGTAGGGTAGATCCTCCGATATCTGTTTTGGAGGAGCCCCACATAATATAAGAATTAAAGTCTCCACGTATAATGAAAGGGGGAGGAAGTTTAGATAAGATATTATTAAGGTCTTGCAGGGAGAAGGGAGTTGATGGAGGAATATACACATTGCAAATTGAAACTTTCTTTAGCAGACATATAGAGACTGCGACAACTTCCAGATTTGAATCTATTTTGACTCGACTTTGACTAAAGACTCATGTGCCAAGATGGCGACTCCACCCGATGATCATAAGGCTTGTTCCCTATCTTTTCTTATTGTTATAATTTTTGGCTGGGACGAGACGATTCATTGAAGTTTGTTTCTTGTAATAAGATTATGGCAGGCTGAACATTTGAAGTGATCTATTTCAATTCTTCAAACTTTTTATAAAAACCATTTATATTCTATTGAAGAATTGGATGGATTGAATGTGATGTGTGAGAGTTTTAAATAAGCCTGGTGATAGATTAGAACGAGTAGATACTACCTTCCAATATTGGATTTTCGTGAAATCGACTTGCTATCTTTTGCCTTCGATTGCGATGAGCAATCTAGGTCCATATCTTCCATAGAGGAGGATTTATTAGAATATTGAGATAGCGATCTGAAACTCTTGTGTTTCTCTTTGCTGGAGAGAGATTTTGAAGGATGAGTAGTAAGGGATTTTGACGGAGTAAGAGTAGAACAGGGAGGAAAGGAAGGTTTGGGGGGAACATGTAGGGAAGATTTGGAGATAGGAATAGGAGAGGATAAGGGGAAAGTAGGAGAGCCGGAGGGGGGGGGGGGGGGGAGTAGAGAGCCACGAGGTATGAAAAGTTGCACTTTAACAGGTGTTTTAGAAGGACATAAATCAATGTTTAGGTCACATTGAGTTGAAGTTGACACCACTGTTTTGCTGTGGCTTGCTATGGTTGCATAACTAGGCATATTTGGGTGAGTGGAACTTTCAACTTTAGCTTTAGCAACAAAGTAAGGGATGTTTTCAGAGACTTTGATTCGTTGGATTTGAAATTCTTTCTTGTAGACCGGGCAACCTCCATACCTCGGAGAATGATCACTCTCACAATTGGGGCGAATTGGAGAAGGGAAACATGAGGAATCATTATGAACAGCCTTACTACAAGAAGGGAATAATGGAGAAAAGGTGCAGTTCAGTGAAATATGGCCGAATCTTTGGCACTGGTAGCACCTCATTGGATTCGGGACATATTGTCTATCAGGCAGGGAGGATTTTCTGAAGGTTAAGATTAGACTGCTAGTTGGGACGATTGAACCCTCCCTTTTTGTGAGTATTCTCTTAACTGCCTCAACGCCAAGTTGCTTCAGGTTATCTAGATTTCCGACTCTTCATAGTTTAAAAAGTCTAGGCTAGAAATGACTCCCTTGCAATAGTTTAAAGATTTATGCGGCTCAACCTTGACCTCATATGTGTGGATTTTTTTAAGATCTAGAATGCTTTTAGCTTTTTTGGCATTTGCAACCACCATTTTAATTTTGTAATTTATTCTAAGTCGCCTACATTTCCAAGAATAGTTTTATGAATTGTGAATGGAGAAACATTTTTCATGAGCCTTTGAGTGCTTTTAATTATGTAATTATTTATCAAAATCAAGACTACTGTTGTTTCTTTCTGTAGGAGACGCGATCCAGGGTATCTTTGACCTTGAAGATTGGGGTGAAGTTGAATTGTTAATGGACATAAGAATCCCACAAGAAAATACGTCAACTGCAATAGTGCTCCTTGTTACAGCAACCATAGATACTCCAAAGGGGCGAGAGGTTCTTTGGAGGCCTCGTTCGCGACAGCTGATGCCCGCAGCTGCCACTCAGCCATCACCACGGGTCGCACTACAATTTAGCTTAAGGGAAAACAGATAATCGCGACTGTACAGAACGATCACAAACAGGACTAGGGTACCTCGGGGACGTCAAGCCCGTATTTAGAGGGAGGAAGAAAACTACCCCTCTGAACGGCATTTGTTAACAGTCGATCCAATAGTCGAACACTTCTCAAAATAATTTAATCGCGATTCTGCTGAGTTTCTTCGGAGCTTTATAACTGTAGGTGAAACATGGATTATGCGCTAACTTATGCTTCGGAGACCTGGTTAGTTACAAAAAAATGATGAAAAACAGCCTCCAGGAGAAGTGACGAGACGATATAACTACGAACTATACAGAGAATATTAGGACACCGATACAGTTACCATTATCAAATTTAGAAGGCTGAAATTGATGGTCATGTTTAAAGATTGAATGATAGAATAATTGGTCAAGTCCCAATGGAAGACCTAAAACACCTTTAACACGTTTTAGAGACCAATCATTAGGTAAAGGCATGAAGACACTTAAAACAGCAAATTAGAAAACAAAAGCCAGGAACAGGAACCGATGGCGCGATATTCGATGACAGATCAAGGCCCTTTAAGGGTTGTGGAACTACAGATGATGATGATGAAATATGGGCCACCATTACATTCAAGAGACGAAGCCCAAACAGTGGGCGGGACAAGGTGAAAGTATAATAAACAAATTAAATGGAAACGGTTACATCTGCAGGAAGTCACTGAAACGATTTTCTGGAATTATCGTGGTGTAGTGTAGATACACTATATGGCAAAAGGTATGAACATCATCGAGAAATATTATTCTTCGCTATTCGACCAATAGAAGCATGCTATTGAGGTTAAATGGCCACATTCGGCTAAAAGGTGCTTTTCACCACAATAATGCGCCTGTATATGGAGATTACATAATCTTCCAAAACATGAACAAATGGCTCGATGGACGAAAACTCACTTCGTCACCACGTCATGCTAAATGATGAGGTCAAAGCAGAGACAACCACTTATTTTATAAAATAGGACAAATCGCATCATATTGGAGGTAATAAAAAGTTGGAACGTCGTTGGTCTCAACGTATTGAATTGCGAGGTGATTGTTGAAAAGTAAAAATAAAATCTCAAAAATCTTTTCTCTGACAGGCAGAGAACTTTTCGAACCACTTTCGTATAATGTATAAGGTATATAAGCTAAGACAACTCATTTCAAATCAACTCTGACCCAGTCAGTTTCGCATCATATGCCGTAGTTTTTTTTTTAGTGAAGGCGACTGTGTTACGTTTCTTTTAGACAATATTACTTTTATAATATCCTTCGTTAATATGACAAGTCGATTCTTCAGTTATAGGATAAGTATGCTCTATCATGATCTACAGTTCAAGAATATTTAAGGCATATTAGGAAACTCAACTTCTATTATAAGAAAATATGGCCAATCACTCAACCCCCTGTAATTTGTTGTGTCGTGGCTTCAAACGAGAAATGGGTACTTTATAATAATCCCAAATGCAGAAGACATTGGTTTCCTACAACTCTAACTCCAATACCTACCACAAAACTGCGTTTCCACTCTAAACAGGTATGTTTGGGACCATCTACTACACCCTTCTCTGTATTTGATGGAATATTCAAGGCATAAGCCATAATGATGTATTAAAACCAAATCAAACCATAACTTCAGAACTCTGTTGTAAACAATTACTAAAGCTTAAGCCTCTAGAGAGGAGTAATTCTACAGCATAACAATAGGCGACTGTACTTTACAAAAAAAAATCCCAAGAAAAGGTAAAGGTAAAGTGTTAGTGTTAGAGGTGCATCAGCAACTAGACTATTTAGCGACTGGACCTACAGCTTAACGTGAGTTCCGAACCATGGTCATCAGCTTCCGACAAACCCAGGCCAGCACCCCCCTCAGGCTATAAACCCTTGGTACGCGCCTACCCATAAGTCTATCAGGAAACCTACCGACTGACCAACGTAGAACACTTTTTAGAAGGCATCCGGCCTTACCCAGCCTTTAACTGGCGTGACTGGGGGGTAATTCGTTGTCGGATTTTACACTCTTGCTTGGAAACAATCAAACATTTATGAAGTAAACAGACAGAAGAAAGAAAGAAAAACAACCATCCGAGCGCTGGAATCGAAACAACTATCGCTCCAGTGCGGTTTCGGCACCGCAGCGGCAGGTCACTGCTCTTACCGTCCGCACAAATGCGACTGGCTAAATTCCAAGAAAGAGTTAAATAATTGGGACAGATAATGTTACCTTCGCCCCTTTATCCGCCGGATTACCTTACCCTCTAGTAAAAAATAAATAAATAAATAAAATAAAATAAAATAAAATATAATCCAAAATATAGAAGATGATATAAATAATCTGGTGACGTACAAAATATAGGAAAAATAACGGAATATTTTAAATGTAAAAAAAAAACGACTATTGAAGCAATATATAATCCGAAGGCTGTATATCTTCTTTATAAAACTAGACCGCCATAATTAGAATCGACCAAGGGATTATCAAGTTAAAGCACTTAAAGTTTGTCACCTCGTCACAAAAACATGATGGAACAAAAAGTTGATATTAAATTTTATTTCAAGTTCCATAAAACTTTTACAGAAACATTGATGAAAAAGGTTTATGGTGATGATTCCTTATCCCGTACAAGTGTGTTCGAGTGGTGGCGATTCCAGGACGGTCGTGATGCTTTGGAAGACGCCAGGCTGGTCAAAAACAAAAATCGCATTAAGTTAGTTGAAAAAATGAGTGAAATGATCGCCTACGATGCGAATTCGATTGTGAGATGGATAGAAGAGAATCGTTTGAGCGACAATCGAATATCCAACGATGATGAGTTGGTTTCTGTTACACGATAATGTGCATGACCATCGCTGTATGCTTCAACATTTAGTAGATATTTTTTGTTATTTTTGTAGCGAAATAACATTTTCGTCACAGAAACGCAATCTGACACCTATGGTGAAAACTGCCTATCCAGGATAAGAACCAGGATAAAATCCACATATATATTTCAACTCTTATTCCGTTATACTATGAGAATGGCTGAAAAATAACGATCTATAGCTTTTGCTGTGCCTTGGATTTGGCGGGAGCCTACAAAACATACAGATGACTGCTATTTCTGTTTGACCCTATCTATAAAGACAGTATTGTCAATGAAGAAAAGATGAAAGGTTCAATAACAGAATCTTTCATCGCCTTTTCGACCCGTATATATTCCGCGTTCAGATAGTTTACCAGTTCCTACTCCACCCCAAAATTAGGAGTTTGAAGTAGAAAATTAAGACAGTGTGAAAGAAGAACCCAACAAGCTTTACACATCTGATAACCACATTTTTCTCTCCTGGTTGTGGAGCTGACAGTGATGAACACAGAGAAAGATTCCATCAGGATATTTCTGCGATAGAACAAAGATATCAGGGCCGTTGGAATGGAGCAATGCGTACGGATTACTGCTGGTCTGTGTGTAGGGATGCTCCGGAACTTACTTACAAGAGGTAAGCCAAAAGAAAACTATCTCATCAAGTCACCCATGATTATCTTCAGATCCAACAATCTGCCAGGTATTCTCCCATCAATTTAGAACTCTTAGAATGTAGCTCTCATTAAAAAATCTTTCAATGCCGTTGGCATTTGTAAAATGTATCGTTTTATCTTAATCCGTTAAAATACTTCCACCTATTACATACAGACTGCCCCATAACATATCCGCCATAGAGCAACTGGTGATAGTAGAAATCAAAATAAGATTTTCTCAATAAATGTGTTGACAAATGTTAGTTATTAAAAAGGTACAGGGTGTTGAAAGTGAAATTAAATTTTCGAAAAATTGAGATAATTTAAAAACGGTTGAAGTTACGAGGTTCAAAATGGGGGCAGTTGGGTTTTGAAAGGTTATAAATCCGAATTTGGTACTAGGTTGAATCTAGTTCCTAGAGGGCGCCTGTTACGTACCTCGGGAGGAATTAACCCGCTCATATTTTTTTACCGTATAAACTGGGAATATTTTGACTTCAAAATAGAGAAGAGTCAAAAATAGAGAGATAATCTTGTCGATGGGTGAAAAATCTGCAATTCATAAAGTGTGCCTTGAATATGAGGAAAAAAAACATTAATATGTCAAAAATATAACGGACTTTATTCAAAATGACAATTTTTTGAAATTTACTTCAATAGGTGTTGAAAGTTTCCACCGTTTACCTCAACACACTTTCGCAGGCTCTTTGTTAAGTGACGCCTCACATTTGAAAAAACTATTTTCTTAATTTCTAATCCCATTGGCCGCTTGTTGAATTTATTGTAAAAGTTCGTCTCGTGTATTGATTTCATTATGGTAAACTAAAGACTTTATATGACCCCACAAATAAAAGTCTAACGGATTAATGTCTGGGCTACGAGGTGGCCAAGAAAACTCACCATCGCGTATTTCACAGTATTTTTTTAATGACTAACATTACCCAACACATTTATTGACTAAATCCTCTTATTTTGATCTCTACTATCACCAGTTGCTTTATGGCGGATAAGTTATGGGACACCCTGTATAACAGAAACTACAACTAATATAATTTTTTCTTTATCATATTCGTTTTTCTCAACCTAAAATTAGTAGGGTTTGACTCATGAAGTGCAAGAAGCATTAAAAAAACTTTTTGAAGATGAGTGTAATAAATCAATACCAAATCATGGTTTTGTTGCTAGATTAAGAACTTTTCAGATACAGATACATAAATGTGAAACAAAAAAAATTGATATAAATAATTACTGACCTTATTCCTTTGAATATAAACTGGTCTGTTGAAAGAAATTTCAATAAGTGAATGATAATTCACTCTGCTTGTAAAATGAGTGTATGTCAAACGACTACCCTCTGCATCCAGCAGATGAGCGTATAGCAGCTCTGGATAAACAATTTGATGTTGCCGTTCTTCATCCATAGGAATTTGAGCAGGTACCTAATTCGAATATAATAATAATAGTACAAACACACAAAGTGGTATTATACCTGAATCCCAAACACGCAAACATTTTTATCACATGTGAAAGTGACGGCGCAGTCAAGTACACTAGTATTCATGCACTCGGTTGTTCTTAATAACGTACGATTGCAGACCATTCGTTTGGAACAATCGTTGTTGCCTTCTGCGGCCAATGAACTGAATTTGATCATGGAAGTCCTGGAAGTGTCCATTGTGGCAGGTCCTGCCTGAAATAGAGATCATATTCATCTGAATTAATTTTCAATTATTTAAATTGCCTTTGGTATTGCTACAAAATGTAAACAGCTCTACCAATATGTTTGATTAATCGTAAATTAGAAGAATGATCCTTTATTTATAAGAAAGGAAGACGCAAATACTTTTGTTACAACCTAGAATAATATTCTCTCAGCTGTTATAACTTTCATGACAGCACAGTAAAATATATATAAAATTGATTTACAGTAGACAAAATATTTATATTTATTTACTGTTTACATATTCTACTTACCGTAGTCTAAAAATGTATCTTTAGAATAGCACTAAGATTGTCAATATCATATGTTAAAAATCCTGTTGTAAATCATTTGCTTCCTGATTTTCGATATCAAACATATCCATCCAACTATTCACTTTATCATGGATTGGAATCTCTGAACTATCATTTCGCATATTTTCTTCTTCATTTCCAGAATCATCACTGTCTTCCCATATGTCCAAAAATCCTCTTGCCAGCTTACTTTGGATATTGTCCTTTCCATATAAGTAATTTAGTTTATTAAAAAAAATGTTTACATTCTCTCTTGATTTCTTTGATCCACTTCCAGGAGGTCCTATATTATCATTTACCAAGGGCTTGTTTAAGAAGAAGAACATATCACTCACTTCAGCAAAGTTAGTTATATATAGTGGCAAGCTTTCTTCCAAAAGTTTTTGTTTATCAATCCACTCACATAACATATCACAACTTACAGTAGTTGAGCATTTGGTGTAAGAAATTTCTTGACGAAATATACCTCCAATTGCAGTAACATAATAAATATACACATTACCATTAATATTGACAAATGTCAATCCTGTTATTGCTGCATTTAAAACATCCTTCAGTTTGTCCATTAATAATAAGTCAGGCTTATGCATATATGCCTCCTGCAGAGTCTCATTTATGCTCGGCATTTTGTATGGCAAACTGTACAATGTTTTTCCAGCAAATAAAATCTTATCTTCCATGAATGGATTACCTAAACACATATATGTGTTATCATCATCTTTCATTATATCAAGTAACATTGGTGGCTTGTTCATTGTGTGAGAGAAAATTGACATGTCTTGAATATTATCTATATTTACTTTAATAACATAATGCAGTGATACTAAAAATAAAACATTCCTCATGCATCTAAAAGTTGTCAAAGGGTTGCACGGTATTAATTTAGGATCAATTGTATTTAATAATTTTCCTGTTTTATAATTAAATATATAAACAAGATAGCTTTCCATTAAAACAACTTCATTTTCTAGAATTTCTAATTGCAACAGTGTTCTTGTTGATTTTTTATGTTTGTAAGTAAATATAGTTTTGTTTGTCTCAATTTTTTTCACAATTAATTGGTCATTTTTAATTAGACCAATATATTTACCACTCCCATCATTAAGTTTGGCATCAATAATTGGCTCTTTCATACTTAATTCATAAAATAATACATATTTTTGTTTGTTCACAATACGAAGTAATTTAACACCAAATTTTTCCCTTAGCAAGACAACAGGCACCTCTATATCATAAAATTTTATACTTAATATTGGGGTCTCTGGTCTGTAAGACAAATTAGTCATGTTATATGGACTTTGGAGTTTCATTAAACTCAATGTGTTACTACTAAATGAATAAAAAATAACATACTCTTTTGCACCAATTGTAATTGTGTCCATAACTCCGCCATTAAAATATATATTGGAATCATTGCTCCAATCAGATTCTGGATCTTTGCATGTATTATAAAATTCTAAAAAGCTCTTTGGCATTTTAACATACTGACTTTTCCCATATGAAACTTCTTCAATATTTTTAGCAGAAAGATTTATATGACCCACTTTCAACTTCTCGTTATAATGTTTTGCTTGATCGTTCATATCTGATATTGGATCTTTCGTGAGGGAAACATCACTGCCACCAAGAGGATATGGCAAACCAATATTAACAGTTTTTGAACTAATATTGTCTCCATCAAATAAAAAATCCTTACTAAAATCTATATTTAAATTGTGGGGTTCCCTTCCTTCCATTTCTACCCTATGAAATTTATTGGTAGTAAGATACATCTTGAGTATATATATATATATATATATATCAAACTATACAAAGCTGAACACAGAACTAAACACATTTATATATATTGAGGTTAGGTATAAACGTACTCTTCTTAAGAAATTAAATATGATATTTATACTTACAGAGGCCAATAAATAAAATACAGAATAAAAATTCTAATTGATAAACTATTAAGCTATAAGTGATTTCGCCGCGAAGATGTGGGTTACGTAATAATATGTAATAATTAATAGTAACATAATATTGGGTATTATTTTTGTTATTTGTTTTGTGAAAATTAGTCGATAGCACTTTTTTAACACTAAACACACAGACTTACCACCATAAAACTAGAAGACCCCTAGAAGAACAAATATTTGAATATATATAATTCTTGTTATTTTGGTAATATTTTAACTGTTATTGTATTTAAAAAGTTCGCTTTCTAACTCTTACTACTTGCCATTAAAATTAATATTTATTATATCTTCAATAGGATTGCAGTAGTTTTTTTTAAGGTAAAGGTAGTGTTAGGGTTAGAGGCGCATCAGCAACTAGGCTATTTAGCGACTGGACCGACAGCTTAACATGGGTTCCGAACCACGGTCATCAGCTTCCGACAAACCCAGGCCAGCACCCCCCTCAGGCTATAAACCCTTGGTTATGTGCCTACCCATAAGTCTATCAGGAAACCTACCGACTGACCAACGTAGAACACTTTTTAGAAGGCATCCGACCTTACCCAGCCTTTAACTGGCGTGACTGAGGGGTAATTCGTTGTCGGATTTTACACTCTTGCCTAGAAACAATCACAAACATTTATGAAGTAAACAGACAGAAGAAAGAAAGAAAAACAACCATCCGAGCGCTGGAATCGAACCAACTACCGCTCCGATGCGGTTTCGGCACAGCAGCGGCAGGCCGCTGCTCTTAACGTTCGCATCAACGCGACCGGCCCCGTTTTTTTTTTAAATTCCTCAAAATGCTTACATAAAATGTATCTGGAGTCTTTTTCCTGGTCACTGTTGATGTAGAAAATCCATCAGGCATAGGGGTCCCAGCACTGTTTGAACAAATATTCATCAAAATGGCAAATTTTTCCGACTCTGATAGTAATGAGGATTTCCCAGGTCCTTCGGCAAATTGTTGAGGACTGAGGGTGAGAAACCTAATTTTTTTAATGGCATCCCAAATGCTAGGTTGGCCTGGGTTATTAAAACCATCTCCTGAAGCATGTGCTGGAAAAAACATGAAATATCTATAATTATCATATAAAAATAAATTTTGTAAAATTATTGAGATTAATAAATCTAATCTAGCAAACAATTTTTTTTATAGTTTCCAAGTCTGCCCAAAAGAAGTGCCTTTAGCAGATATTCAAGTTCAATGCTGAAACCATGCTCTCCAATTATGATCATAATTGGAGAGATTTGGAAAACAGGAGTGATAGTGAAAATAGCTAGGATTTTGGGAGAGAAATCTTTTTATAGCCATAGATAAGAAAGGGGAAGAATTAAATTGTAACTATAGATCAATTTGCTTGGCAGTGACTGCTTTCAAGTTAGTACTAGTACTAGGCTAACTGAAAAGTGATAAAAAAGTAACGGAAGTGATAAAACAAATTTATAATTGACAAACAAGACTTTATTCTCCTGAATATACTCCCTTAAGCTCAATACATTCTTTTCTTACATACAACATACATTTCTTACATACAACAGTTCTCCAATTAATTTATTCCATCTCTGAAGTGATTTTTCTGGAAGTCATTCAAAATACTCATCTATGACTGCTATAACTTTTTCTTTTTATGAAAAATGCTTGCCGTGCAGAAATTTTTTGACATTTGGAAACAGATGATGGTGATGAAACAGAAATATGGTGATGCTCCAATTCATAGTGTAAGTCCTTCAATTTAGCCATTGTAAGCTCATTGTATTGTATCGTGAGCTCGTGCATTGTATCGAAAAATTATTTTTTCTTCACTAAACCAGGTCTTTTCTCACGAATTTTTGCATCCAACTGATCCAAAAGGTTTGAGTAATACTGTCCTGTTATTGTTTTACTGGTTTGAAGGTAATCAATTAACAAAATGCCTTTTGTATCTCAAAAAATTGATGCTATCACTTTTTGGTCAATTTTGACTGCTTTAGATTTGAACTGGACTCAGTCCACTCTGCGGTTTGTTGTCGCAGTTTAGGATCATAGCGGTAAAACCCAAGTCTCATCCACAGTTACAAAGCGACGTTTAAAATCTATTTTATTCTTTTGAAAAAGATTCAAATGTTGGTTAAAGTTTTACTCGAAGTCGTTTTTCATCAGAATTTAACAAATACCTCACCCATCTTGCACCACATAGCTTTCTCAAGCCCAATTCCTTTTTCAAAATATGAAACACCCATTCAGTTGAGATGTCCATGGCCTTAGCAATGTCACTCAAAGTCAATTGTCCGTCATCCATAACCATATCATGTATAAAATAAATTATTTGTTCAGTAGTTGCACTTATTAGACGCCCACGAGGATCATCATTCAGGCTTGTACGACCACATTGAAATTCACCTGCCCACTTACAAACCATTGTTTTTTAACAAGCAGTCTTCCCTAATATATTTACCATTCCACTATGAATTTCCATTGCCTTTAAACCTTCTTTTTACAAAGAATTCAATCACTGCACGATTTTCAATATTTTCCATTTTAAAAATATTACACTGATATGTTTACTTTAAACTGCTGTTTTTGTACAAATGAATTGACAGATGGACTTGAAACAGCACATATGTTCATGTGAAGGATGAAACTTCAAAATGTAGATTATATAGTTCTATTACTGCTCTATAGGTGTCGCCCCGCGAACCTTTCTGTTAGCCTAGTATATTAGAGAAGAGGCTAAGAGTACTTGTAGATAATAAAATGGAAGCACAAGCTGCCTTCAGGAAAAAAAGACAGATAGAAGTCAACATATAATAAATAACTTTATAAATAGAAGTTTGGAAACAGGAGACGAAATGTTTATTACCTTCAACAACCTGAAAGCGGCGTTTGATTCGGTAGATCTGAAAATACCCTGATAGAATCAATCTGAAGGGATAAAACAAGGTGATGGTCTAAGCTCTCTATTATTTAATATAGTCATAGACAAAAAACCTAAAGATGATAACATGACATAGAAATATATCAGAAGTTAGATTGGAAGGACTACTATACACAGATGACATAGTAATCTTAGCTGACTCAAATACATTGATTGAAAAACATAAGAGTAGAGCAGATGGAGAAGGTGATCATGACTATTAATACATAATTAAAACAAAATACATAGCCATACAAATGGCAAAATAAAATGAAAATATAAAAATAGAAAAATCATGTAAAGGAATAAATATATCACTCAATTGTTAAATCAAAAATCATATATGCAGCCAAAACATGGACATTACTACCTATGTGCTACTTTCATGGCAGAAAAATAACTGCGATTGAAATGTAATTCTTTAGAAAAATAGCTATGAAAAGAAAATGGGATAAAGTAAGAAAGCAAACATTACAACGATCCATTACAAGGCATATAGAGATAAAACAGTTGAACTGGTTTGGCTTCTAGGTCTCTCGATTTTTTTTACATTGAAACAGTGACCACCCTTTGGTTATTTTCTCACAATCTTCAATATTGATCTTTAAAAAGTTTTTTTTTTATTTCAATTATAGACCCATCGGCTACTCTGGCCACTAAGCGTCTATTTTTCCAATTTTCCCCCAAATATCTATAGCTGAACCCAAGATTGGATTGCCAGGCGAGTGACTAGCCCATCTGCCGGTACATTTAGTTTTGTAAGTTTAAAAAGTCTGAAGGATGAATTTTGAAAAGTGATTTAGCATAAATGGCCATTTGTCAGCTGTAACAATGATAATGGTCAATGATCTAATAATGTAAAGTTTATCAATTCTTTTATTGGAAACAGTAAACCCCAAGATATTTTACTGCAAAACACTAAGTCATTGTTTTAAATTTCTCGGCACGTGTTTCGCTAACCGCTTTAGCATCATCAGGCGATTATTCAATGAAATGGGATGATAGTCACTTATTTTACAGGAGTTTAATGTAGTTTGCTTTTCGAGTTTTAGATAAATTTAATTTTAATAAACTTTAAAATTAAAGGAAGTCTAATGATAAATCAAACCAAACTATTATGTTTACACAACCTCTTATAATACTTTCCAATCCCAACATGGAAATTTCTACTATCCACCCATACGATACAACAAAAAAATTACCTAACCCATCATCTAGCCTGGGTACTTTCGTACCTGTTGATTGGTTATGTCTAGCTGCATATCTACAAATAGCTGAAAATAATTCCAATTCTGAATTAATGTTGAGCTCATCTTGATCAAAAACTGTCAGTACTGTGCTGAGTTCAACTTCCTCAAAACTGGGTTCTGTTAATACCTCTTGTGTCTGGTCACAAATAATCTTTAAAAGAATTTTAATTTTTAATTCAATAAGTAAACATTGCACAAGATTCTTTGATTACCCTGATGCATTTGGCCATTAGTTGGGGTTCCTCAAATAATTTGGCAAATTCATATGCTCTACAAGCATTTTTTGGATATAAATCTGACCATAAATATGTAGTACATTCTTCAACTAAATGCGGTAACATATATTTTTTAGCCCCATAACACAATTCACAGGCTTGATCAAATGATGTTAGATTAATTTTATCAGTATAGATATATCTAAAATAAAACAATTAACATATTACAAATATTAATTTTTTGTCATATTACTCCAATAATGCTTTAAATGCTTCAGGTTGAACATCCAGAATTGCTATAGGATCTTTCTCAGCCATTCCCCCAAAGAACATGGCTTCAAAAACAGGGCTAGACATAGCAAGAAACAGTTTATGCCCCTCGAGAACTTGCTGGTTTGGTTCAGAACCAACAATAAAACGGCAGTCGCTCCATATACCAGTTTCGAGAAGATATTGGCCACGCTCTTTTACCAGCTTTCTTGTTGTTTGCCAATCACAAGGAGGTGGTGGAGCACTCATCTTTAAAAATTAGAAATAAGTTAGCTTTATCATCACCCAGAATGCTGCTTATGTTCTGTAAATACATTTATGTATTAATAAATTCAATAAATAGCCGCATTTTTCAAAATAAAATAAATCATATCAATATTATGCCTATATTTAAAATGGCAATACGTTTCAAGACCACAGAAAAAAACTTATTTGTTCTTATATAACAAAAACATGAAGATAGTTTAATTTTTTAGATTACTAAGTTCATTTTAAATTCCATTTTTATAAGTTATACAAAAGTAAATTATTATACCTTTGTTTTGATTTTTTGACTATTTTTTATTTTGACATTGATATGGAAATATGACACATGTCATCCATATTTAGAAATTGGCAATGCAACTAATAGTATTAATCTGTGGGCGTTTTTCATAACCCTCTTTAATTATTAAAAATGTAACCATGTTATTCAATTCGTAATATTGATATTTGCTATTTACCTTTAATATCATGTATTCCAAGATTTGTTTATAAAATAATATGTTTACTTATAAATTAATGTTCTTTTCTTTGGGTTATGATTCTATACTTTATGTACAGGCTTTGGTATGTGGATTGTCTAACTATTCGGTAAAAAGTCGGTTATGTCACTTTGACTTTGGTGATGATTAATAAAATAATATGGCTGTCTTTTACAATATTTGAATATAATGTTTTTATTCTTAGGAATTGCTACTAGCTCATAATAAGAACTGATATATACATGAATTTAAACAGAATTTCAAATGTTAAATTTTACTTAAACGAATTAGTGATGTGCGTGTGAGTTTATATCGCCTTTAAATGTAACAAAGAAGATCCAGGAGACGTTCTAATTCTAGGTGTAGGTTCTCTTCAAACTTATTTATGATTGCATACCATACAAAAATTAAGTTATACATTTGAGTTCATTCTGTTAATTTAATTTGGTTAAAAAAAAACTATAATCTGATATGTAGTTAATGTAAGCATTTATCAATTATATTTTGATTTAGAGATTAATAGACAAATAACAATATTTTGGTGAATATTGAAGTTACTCTTACGAAAATATGGATGGGATTCTCGATGAGGATCGCCGGAAAAGGCTCCATTTGCTTGAAACTCAAATAAAGGATGCACAGGGCAAAGGGAATATTGATTCTCTTTTGGATACAGTTCAAGCTCTCTATACAGATTGTGATCACCCTGCTGTAAAGAAGCTAAAAAATGTAGAAGTTTATTTAAACAGATGTAATTATAAATGGTTAATATCATCAATGCTGAAAACTAAACAATTTTTCTTATAGATGATGAAATTGCTACTGATATAATCAATCTTCGTATGAAGACAGATGATTTTGAACATATTAAAGTTATTGGGAGAGGTGCATTTGGAAAAGTTCAATTAGTTCGGCATAAATATACCAGACAGGTAACTATAAGATAAACTATATAGAAGTATAAGTTTTTAATTCATCATTTTAGGTATATGCTATGAAAAGATTGAGTAAAGCTGATCTTATTAAACGTTCGGACTCGGCATTCTTTTGGGAGGAGAGACATATAATGGCTCATGCTAAATCGGAATGGATTGTTCAGCTACATTTTGCATTTCAAGATGCGAAACATCTTTACATGGTAATGGATTATATGCCAGGGGGAGATATTGTAAATTTAATGTCTAATTATGAAATACCTGAGACATGGGCTAAATTTTATACAATGGAGGTAAGCAGCAGTTTTGCTCAATTGACTCTTGTTTTAGCTCTAAACTGCATATGTTTATTTTAGGTTGTGTTAGCTCTAGATGTGATTCATTCGATGGGGTTTGTGCACAGAGATGTAAAGCCTGATAACATGTTGCTAGATAAGTATGGCCATTTAAAACTGGCTGATTTTGGTACATGTATGAGAATGGATTCTGATGGACTTGTAAGATCAAACAATGTTGTGGGTACTCCAGATTATATATCTCCTGAAGTTTTGCAAAGTCATGGAAAAGGTATATGTGTATATAATGTGTTTTTATGTTGGATTAGCAAACTCAAAGGGATTTACTACTAAACCCCAAAACACCTGTTTCTAATTTCTGGATGTGCATTTTGCTCATCAACAGATGATTAAATTGTTTAACTGATTGAGTCTAGTGTTTTACATCAAAGGTTCCAATAAAAAAATAGATACTTATTATGTTATTAAAAGATCAGTGTGCATTAACATTCTTACATTTGATCTCTAATATTATGGTACTTAGGAAAAATCAAAGAATAATCTATTGCTTCTTCGTTGCTCTTCATCTATAGCTGATGGACAGCTTGCAAGTGTAATAATGATTTGACACTGTCAACAACAAAATGTTATTAAAAAAATATCGACATTTTGAAATAAATGATCTATGGCAAAGTAATAAGTAATACTACCTAAATTAATCATGGGAATTAAAACTATTTTATTTTAACAAATACATATACATTCATAGATTTTAATATTAATTAAAATTTTATGTTTAATATCATTTTTAAAAATCTAACACTACAATCGATGAATAAATAAATAAATAATTGAGAACATTAAAAATTAAGGCAAGATAGAAATGAGTTACGTAGTATTTAATTTTTAGCGTCATGAATAATCATGTAACTGCGGACAACTTACAGTTAATTAAAACAGTTTGTTTTTATTATCATACATGATAATTATCAGGAATTAATATCATAGAAAATTTTTAATACTATTTTTGAAAAATTAAAATTATAACAGTCGTGCGGATTTGAATCTCAAACTGTATGTCAGCACACCATAAAAAGTTTAAATTGATGCCTCGGACACACATGAGATTGCGTCACCGCTTGACACATTTCCCATCGTTCCTTGCAGGATTGGAATACCTTATATTTTATATTACATAGGTGCTCTCAAGTCTCTTCTTTAAAGAAGAAGGCTGAAGGTTATGACAAGGAATCCAAAAGGGAACTTTTTGTCATTGTCCTACAGATTAATTTTTAGTTGTTTATGAATAAAAGTAAATTGAATTATTTATTAAAAAATATATTATATATGATTACAGACACCAAATGCATTACTTAAATGTGTTTTTAATTTATCAAAATATTTGCTGCTTTAGATTATCAGTGTCAGATAAGTATTATACTCAAAATTATTTCCCACTAAACACCTAATCTTGTTTTTAACTTGATGCGCATTTCGCTAACCATGTTAGCATCATCAGGAGATGATTCAATTTATTGAATCTATCTAAAGGGATTGAAGCATCTCCTGATAATGCTAACATGGTTAACGATAGGCGTAAGTTAAAAATTAGTGAGTTGGTGTTTAGTGGTAAATCTTTTTAAGTTTATTGTTTCACACCAAACATTTTAATAACAGAATTGATGTCATATGTCGTTTATAATTATCTCATCTCATATATCTAATACTACTATATTGCTAGTAGGGTCTGGAGATGGACGAAATTATTATGGTGCATACATACATGTGTCTGTCTTTCTCCCAACTACTTTGAGTCTGATGCGCATGTCTGAGAATTACAAAAAAGAATTTATTACAACTGAATTTTAAGTTTCGAGGGAAGGGGGCTTTCCTCACCACACTTCGGATGCTTGCGCACGAGTCGAGTAGTAGAAAAAGAGATAGAAGCAGTCGTTTGCTATCTCACTTACTCAGAGACACTTCCACTTACGGGCGTTAGCAATATGGTGGTATTAGATATATGTCTCATCTTATAGTCTATAACCCTCTTTTACCAGTAAGTGTATAGATTGCTATATATTACAGTTACCCTTCCAGGTCTCGACTTCGCCCGACGTTGCTTAACTTCAGTTATCGTGAACTGATACTTGACGCTGTGCGGCTTTTTTATAAAAAATAAACAGGTGTCTAAATTGTGATTTAAAGCAATGAATTTGACTAAAATTTCTAGCATAGAAATAATACACTCAACCACTTCTTCCATATCACTTGCTTTGAAGTTTCTGGGATTTCTTTGTGGTTACATAATTCTCTTGTTCTGGAAGTACTAGACCTTCTCCCCTAGCCACTGGGTAAAATTCTGGTTGCATAACATTCTGGATGTTGTTTCATAGAGGATCCTTAATCCTTTAATTCCTAGCCACATTTTGGAGATATTTTTTTTCAATATTAGTAAAAACCCAACTTAAAAACTTCCCTAAAGAAAATTTCCTTTGTTTTTTGCCCCAAAGAGACCTTTCCAAGTGCATCTAGAGGTTGCCTAATAGATGATCGTCAACTTTTTGGGCCACGTTTTTGGGGATAAATTCTTAAAAATTAATAAAAACCCAACTTAAAAATCTACAATAAGTTAATGTTAATAATCTTGGTTAACTTCACGGTTCACGATTTTTACACATTTCTTTAAATATTTTTGTCATATAAGTAGAACATAGTTTAGTTAAAATTAGATTGAATCATCTCCTGATGATGCTAATAGGGTTGGCGAAACGCGCGTCGAGAAGTTAAAAACAAGTGATTTGCTGTTTAGGGGTAAATCTCTTTAAGTTTAATCATGCTTGTGTTATCCAGAAGGTTTTTCACAGCAAAAGTGTCAGTATTGAATTGATCTGAAGATAATGTTTATGTTGTACATTTTTTAGGTATTTATGGAAGAGAATGTGATTGGTGGTCCGTGGGTATTTTTGTCTATGAAATGCTTGTGGGAGAAACACCATTCTATGCAGATAGTCTCCTAGGCACATATAACAAAATCATGTATCACGAAAGCAATCTAATTTTCCCAGAGGAAGTAGAAATTTCAAATGAAGCCAAATCATTAATACAAGGTCTCTTGTGCGACCGTACTGTAAGATTGGGTCGCAATACTGTAGATGAAATAAAAACACATCCGTTTTTTATTAATTCCGAAAATTGGACTTTTGATAATCTTAGAGATGCTGTCCCACCTGTAGTACCAGAATTGGTAGGTGATGATGACACAAGAAATTTTGATGATTATGAAAAAGATGAGACGCCAGAAGAGGTGGGTTGGAATTATTCTGCATGGCAATTAGTTTTTATGAAATCTTTTTTTTTTCAGATATTTCCGACTCCAAATACTTTTGTAGGAAATCATTTGCCATTCATTGGTTTTACTTATAATTCTGATTACCAGTTACTTTCAACTGATGCTGTAGATGGAAAAAATACCAATCATGTTTATAATGAGAAAGATACAAATGCTCAAGTCAGTAAGTTGGAAGCACAACTAGAACAGGAAAAAAATAATGTAGAAACTTTAGAAGCCAAACAACGAATATTAATCGCTCAATTAGAAAGTTTAGCTCAAAGGGAGGATGATTTAAGGCAAGAACTCTCTTCTTACGAGAAGGAGGTGACGGTACTCAAGCATAATTGTAAAGAGGTACAGCGCAAAGCTGAATATGAAAGTGACCAAAGGAAGTCAACTGAAAAGAAGTTGGCTGATGCTACGCGAAAATATGAAGAGGAACAAAATAAAAGAACCAAAGAGATGAATAATAATCAACAACATAATGATAAGATTCATACTCTGGAAAAACAGATTAGCGAAATGCAAGAAAAGTTAAAAGTAGAGACAGAAAATTGTCAGAGATTGCGTAAACAGATCAATGAACTCACTGTTGCTAAATCTAGTTCAGAAATGAAAGTGAATGAATTTCAAACGTTGCTACAAACAGTACAAACTCAAAAAGATTCTCTTCAAAATGAAGTGGTCATGCTGCAGGAACAGTTGTCTGAAGCGAGAAATACTCTTTCTAAGAATGCTGATCATCAGTTAATGTTGGAGAACAAACTATCATCGGCAAATAAGGAGCTGGATAATCTGAAAGAAAAAGAAGCTAAAACGGCAGCTGATAACCAACAGCTGAATGAACGGCTTTCCTTTCTGGAAAAGGAAAATGCAGGATTAGCATCAGAATTGAAAACAGCTCAGACTATGTATCTTCAGGAGGTGGAAGCACATGAAGAAACTGAGAAGAGTAGGATGATGACAAGGGAAGAAGCAAATATGGAGGTTGTGAAAGGTAAGTGCTTTCGTTTAATAATATTCTAGTGTTATTGTGAATATTTTTTCTAATATTGATTATTTTTAATGCAGACTTGATGGAAAAAATAATCTCCGGTAATAATTACTTTCCTTACTTACATTATTAGGGAACACATAAGTAATGTCGTTTTTTGATTCTGTACATTATTTTATTTTATTTAAGAGATAATGTAGTTGTAATATACAATGTAATTTTCATTGTTATTGACAAATTTCACCCATTTCCCTGACAAACTTCCTATTCTCTTTTTGTAAAATTCATTTTGAAGTAAAATATTCTTTGAGTGTGTTTTGATAGCTGTTGCAGTAGCAATTTTTCTGCAAATAGATCAGTTTCATAAATCTGAAACGAGGGTAATCTGACGGTGCAGCATCGGGAGAATATGGTCGATGAGGAAGTACTTTCAACCTAATTCTTTGATTTTTTTCTTGGATGATTTTGGCATTGTCTTGCTGCAGAATTCTTGGATTGTCTTCCTGCAGAATTCGATTAATCGATTTTGGGCGTTTTTAAATCAAGGCTATGTTTACTCTATCAGCACATTATTATTCAGCACTTATGGTTTCACTAGGGTTGAGAACCCCATAGGCAATAAGTCTTATAAAATCCTACCGTGACGTGACAGTAGCACTTGTTTACTGTAAATACCTGGTTTTGCAATGGACAAAGGTGGTTGTCCTGGTGTTAACTGTAGACTGCATTTTCATTTGCAACAAAGAGCACTGTAGGTGGTTACATGAATTTTGTTTTTAACTTAAAATTGATATCATACCCACATTTCTTCTCTTTACATTTTGTTCAGTTGTTTTAAACACCACTGTATTGTTGACCATGAAGTTTTAATCCTTGTGGTTCATTCCTCAATAATTTGGGATCAATTGAAATTCAAGTAACAACAGAACCTTGTCAAACTCAACAATTCTTCCAGGTTTTATATCATCGAAAAGAATAAAGTCATTGTTCTTAAATTTTTTAAACCAACGTAGACATGTTTTTCTATCCAATGCACTAGAATAAACAGCATTGATAGCATTAGTGACATTATTATATTTTCGAAACTAAAATATCTAATATGGAATTTATTCACGTTTTGCCCTTCCATTCATATATTATTCACCTAATTTTTTAAAACATTTGTCAATATATTAAATATCAATATATTTAATTAGATTATATGTCATGTTAAGTTAAATTATTGCCAGTAGATAGTAATATTTTAGAAATTTGAAAAAATACATTACTTATAGGTACCCCTATTATTTGCGCTTATACATTTACCCAGAAAATTGAAATCACGTTAACAACATGTATATTTATAGTTTTACCTGTATATATATATATATATATATATATATATATATATATATATATATATATATATATATATATATATATATATATATATATATATATATATATATACCAGGTGTCCCATTAAGGATGGATCGCGGCCGTATCTTGAAAACTATTTATCCCACAGCTTTGCGGAAAAAAATATTATACTAAAACTGACTGTGAGAAATTCACCAAAAATATTTTTAAGCTTCTAAAACGACCGCAAGAGGGCGTGACGAGCTAAACATTTTTAAAAATCATTTTTTTGTGTATTTTTAAGTGTTAACCGAGTAAGAAAAATTCTCAGTTATAATTAGCAAACTGTCTCCTACAACTTTGTTTTATGACATTTTGTCGTAACTTCGCGAATAAAGAAGTGGGGGGGAGTTTTACCTATTTAGATAAAAAGTCGTCTAATGTCCGTTTGCCTAAACCGATTTTCCCCAATTTGGATTCATTTAAAAGGCAATTGCTGGGACAATCAGATAATCTGGGAGATAAATTATTTAGTTTATAAATGAAACCGCGAGGTGGCGTTACATTCAACAATAGTTTTTTGGAAGTTTTGTTCAGTTTTTTCAAAAGGAATGGTATAGCTTTTATTACATGGCTAGAAAGGTAATTTAAAGAGGAATCATCCAGTGAAAACCCGAAATCGATATCTATGACATGTCAAGAGATATTTCGATATACATATATATATATTTATATATATATATATATATATATATATATATATATATATATATATATATATATATATATATATATATATGTATTTATTAAAAGTATTTATGTATTATGTATTATTGTATTTATTAAAAAGTATTTAGTAAAAAGCTATTGTTGAATGTAACGCCACCTCGCGGTTTCATTTATAAACTACATAATTTATCTCCGAGATTATCTGATTGTCCCAGCAATTGCCTTTTAAATTATTCCAAATTGAGGAAAATCGGTTTATGCAAACGGACATTAGACGACTTTTTATCTAAATAGGTAAAACCCCCCCACTTCTTTATTGGCGAAGTTACGACAAAATGTCATGAAACAAAGTTGTAGGAGACAGTTTGCTTATTATAACTGAGAATTTTTCTTACTCGGTTAACACTTGAAAATACACAAAAACGTCACGCCCTCCTGCGGTCGTTTTAGAAGCTTAAAAATATTTTTGGTGAATTTCTCACGGTCAATTTTAGTATAATATTTTTTTCCCCAAAGCTGTGGGATAAATAGTTTTCAAGATACGGCCGCGATCCATCCTTAATGGGACACCTGGTATATACACCTGGTATATATATATATATATATATATATATATATATATATATATATATATATATATATATATATATATATATATATATATATATATGTATGGTGCACAAATTTTACTAATAAACTATAAATAAAAGCAAACTTTCAACAAATATCAATTAACAATAATCCTAAAATAGATTTATTTTTTATACATTTTTAGTGAAACACAGTGCTTACATTTTTATTCATGAATTGTGTGTGTTCATATTATGGTTTTTAATGAGATTTAACTAAAATTAATAATTAATAAGTAAGTACGAAATATTTCGATTAAAATAATATTTTGTTTAGCTTTACAGTCAAAACTTAACGAAGAAAAAAGTGCTAGACAGAAAGCTGATTTAAATTCTCAAGAGAAAGAGAGACAAATGCTGATGTTGTCGGTGGATTACCGACAGATTCAACAAAGGTTGCAGAAATTAGAAGGTGAACATAGGCAGGAGGTGGAGAAAGGGAAAGTTTTGCAGTCACAGGTCGAGCAAGAACAACAGAAGAAAACGTTCTTGCAGTCCGAGATTTCTCAACATCTAAACGAGATAAATAAATTGAAAGCGAAGGAAAGTCAATTGAGTGTAGATCTCAATCATTTGCAGGTATTTCAATTTACGCAGATCTGTCATAACTTCTATCCCAAAGAGGAATTAAGTTTATGTTATTTTATTTCTTAGAATAGAATTAAAAAATATCAATTTTATTTGAAATGTTCCTTTCCTTTTACACACTTCCTCAAACAGTCCCGTTATTGATTTATCGCCACACGCATCACTTCCAAGAGTAAGCTGCTGCTTTCACCAAATTAGCTTTTAGGGTTTCGATATTTGAGTCAGGTTTAAAACAGGTTTTCTTCTTTAAAACATTCCACAGCCCATAGTTCAGTAGATTGGGGTCCGGACTTCCAGAGAACCTATCTTTAGCAGTGGTAACTCAGGCTAATTGGTCTCCAAACAACAAAGTGTGGGGTTGGAGCCGAATTGTCAGCCCACAAGGCCGCAACTCTACCCAAACTCAATTCACCGAACTCTCACCAAACCATCACCGAATCCGCATGATGATCTCTTTCCACATTCCCATTTTTTCCAGTAGTTTTCCAAGAGCTATGAATGTAAACTCGTGTTATTTTGCGAGTTGAACTTCACTTTAACAGTGAAAATCTTTTTATCTGTAAAAATGAGTTTTCTCTCATCTGTAAAAATGAGAATTGCTGCAAATTCTTTCAGCAACCGCTTTGACAATCGTTGAGGTCCTGGTCTCGCGAGGTCGGTCACTTCTTGCTAGGTCGTCAATAGAGTCGGAAATCTCATTTTATTGTTTCATAATGCAAACGATTTTTTTAATATATTTGACGGTTTAAATAAGTTCAAAATCTCCGTTGCAGATTTATTGCTTTTGTATATCTCTAGCAGCGACACGATTTTCTTTGTTACCCCACTTTAGGTTTACTGCCTCTCGTATTTGGACGAACTGGTGTGTTTACATTAGTTTAGAAATCTAAGTAATTAATTTTGAAATTATTCTAGCACGTCTTCACAGTTAAGCACAGAATTTATGCCCTGACTATGTATAATAAAGTTAAAAAAAAATATGTGTATATATATACCATATACTCATCTGATCATCCAGGAATTCCCCCTCGGTAGAAATCTTAAAAAAAAGCAACATTTTTCTATTGTTTAAATAACTTAAAAAAGCAAAAGCAAAAAGTAAAAAAACAATTTTTTACTTTTTTATCTATCACTTTTATTTTTAAACAAAATTTGTGTGACTATGGTTTCGTAAAACGATTTTACATTCTTAAACACTACTTTAAAACTAAGTTTTTAATTTAGTTAAAAATAAAAGTGATAGTTAACAAAGTAAAAAATTGTTTTATTCCTTTTTTTAAAAAATGAAGTATCACAAAGTAACGGAGAAATCAATCGATAAGTTTAAATAACTGTTCACAACCTTATGTGATATATAAAACAACCTTATATGTGTATAATAAATCAATGATTTTTTAAAAAATAAAAATGCCTCTTAATGTTTTGTTAAAGTTGTTAGTTCTTCCAAAAATCCACTATATTCACTGTTATACTTATTTTTAAGCTAACTAAAATAACTACCTCTTTTTTCTTTAATATTAGGAATCTAAAAAGATTCTTGAAGAAGAACTCTTCAAGAGTAAACGAACATGGCAAATGGAACAGTTGCAAATTAAGGAACTTCAAGATTCTCTTGAAACCGAACAATATTTCTCTACATTGTACAAAACTCAAACTCAAGAACTGAAAGAGGAGATTGATGAAAAAGTTCGTATAATTAAAGAGTTGGAAGAGGAATGTGGGTCTTTGAAACACCAATGTCAATTGGCTCATGCTAGAGCGGATACAGAGGCTTTAGCCCGGTCAATAGCTGAGGAAACCGTGGCGGATTTGGAGAAAGAGAAAACTATGAAGGAGTTGGAATTAAAAGATTTAATAAGTAAGCACAAAAATGACATAAATACCAAAGAAGCTCTACTCAGTTCTATGAGGGACAGAGAAGCTGATATAAAGAGGCTAAGTGAACATTTACAAAAAGAAAAAGATGATTTATCCAGGCAGCTTAAGCAGTTACAAGATGAATATAACAGGTACTATTTGAGTTTTTCTTTGTATTTTTTTAGTAACTCCAAATTGCTTTACAATTTACTCTACAATAAACAATAAATAAGTTGGAACTTTTGGTGTGAAGCACTAAACTCAAAGAGATCTATCACTAAACACTAAATAACTTTTTTTAACTTCTCGACACCCGTTTCGCTAAGCCTGTTAGCATCATCAGGAGATGATTTAATCAGATGATGCTGACATGTTTAGCGATACACCCTTTAAGAAGTTAAAAAAAAGTGGTTTGGTGTTTGGTAATGAATCTGTTTGGGTTTAGTTCTAATAATAAGTGTATTAGTGCAGATCGTTACAGCAGTCTGGACCGGTTACCCATCAAATGGATATGAGCAGATGAGCCTCAATTAATATGGGTACCACAGGGGAGCGAAGCTCCACTAGCTACTACTAATGCCTCTCTAATTGGCGTAGGACTCGTGGTGGCAGTGATTCCGGCTTGATAGTCGGTAAATGACCGAACCGAAGCCGCAAGGCAAATGGGTATATATCTTGAGTCAGATATTCCTGTTTTCCTGTTAACTTCTACTCTGTTTTTGAAGATACCAAGGAGCGTTATGGTGGTTCGGAGCACTTTAATCCATCATCATTGAAATATCTACAAATTTCATTTGCTGCGAAACCATATTGGTTTCGAGATTATAGGTTAATAACTTGTTTGCAGTGTCAGTTTTGAGTTTCGACTTATTTAGTTAATATTATTGGCTGAATTGGAGTCTTCAATATTTTTCATATGTGCACTGAGTGAATTGATATTTTTTTTATACTGAAAGTATAAATAAATTATATAAATGTAATGATATAAAATTATCATTATAACGGGTTCGACTCCTGCTATTTTGCTGTGTTTTCTCGCGTGCGCTTTCGCTTTCGTTTGTGTTTGTACAGTCTACCTAAAATTTAATGGGGTAATTTCGAAAATTGTGAATTACGCAAGACTCAAAAAATAAAACTATTGGTTTTCCATTTTTCAAATGTCAGTATAATATTGAAGATATATGTTGTTATTTTGACGGTCTGTCAGTAGGTTTTACATAATTTTTCCTGTTATTAGGTCGTAATTTGGTGCTTTTTGTGGATCTATTTCAATATTAATTAGCATTTGAACTTCACCAGTTTACAATTTTTCTATTGAACAGTCCGTATGGAAGGTCACTTCTATGAGACTTTTAATTTACCCAAGATGTTTTTCATGTGTTTTTTTTTGTGCAAACACATTTGCTTTCTCATTGTGATTTATTTCCCATTGTCCGTTATTTTTTTAGGGCTGGTGAGAATTATGAAAAAGAAATATTTAACTTCATTGACTTGTGTTGCCTTAAACTATTGTTGTCCCATAATTGGGGGTTCTAATATTTTGATGTCAAGAACTGTAATAAGGTTCCAGTTGCATTATTTCATTTTTTGCATGTTGAATTTGTTAATGATTGTCTGCTGTCCTTTATTCTATTCTATGCATTTTAGACATTGCCGAATAATTCTCTTTCTAGGTCTTTCTGTGATTATGGTAGTGCTCATGAAGAGTGTTGTTTCATATATATTTTTATTAGATGCTCGAAAAACACTGGTAGAGGTTTTTTGGCGTTACATTCTTTGCTGTGTGTGCAAACTAAATTCTGTTCTAGTTATATGACAACCGCACCTAATGAAGCGTGTAGAAATCGAACCGTGAAGTTAAGTGTTCGAGAATTTAAAAAAAAGTGATTTGGTGTTTAGTGTTAAATCCCTTCGAGTTTAATGTTACACACGGAAGATTCCAATAGAATTTACCTTAGAGTACATATTCCAGTTTTGGATTTGACTTTCACTTGCTCAGTTCCAACTGATTTCATTACTCTTCATTGGCTTCAAGTTTCGATTGATATTTTTTGGGCTTTGAGTAAATGTTGGAGACTACTTTGGTGTTCTTTTGTTTTCACTTTCCATTGTATCGTTTGTGGTTTGTATGTCGTAGGTTTCTGGTGGTCTAGTCATTAATTCTTTGTTTATGTAGCTTTACATTTTCTTCGGATCGTCTTTCTTTAACTTCTTGATTACTAGATAATGTATGTATATGTTGCGTTTGATTTTCTATAAATTGCTGCCACCCGCATATGTTTATAATCGTTTTAAGTTTTTTCTATGGTCGTGTCTAGATTTTTCTTTGTTAATGCCCTTGCTAATGCTGGACATATTATTTCTATTATATCTACAACTCTGTGAAATACATATCACTTACGTAGTTCCCTCACCAACTAATAAAACAGATAAAAATAGAGTTCAATGAGTCAACATACTGTTCAAAGGAAGGTAATGTTGCTTTTGCGCATGTGTACGTTCGATTGATATTGAATCGCTGATTGCACTCAGTAGTATAAAAAATAATGTTTTAAAGTGAATGTACCCTTGTGCTTTTGTTTTTATGTGACAATATTGCTTTATAGTATAATTTTTTAAATGGAAGCAGTAAAAGAGCAAGAAGACATTTCTGATGTTTATTCACAAGCCGTTCATAAATGCCAAAGGTAATTTCATAATTTCAAGTCGCATATTAATTTCACTATAATTATCGGATTATTAATTCACTAATTAGTTTTTATTGTATTTTTTATCTTATCATCTCTGTTTACTGATAAACGAATTCTTCAATGGAAGTTTATGCTTGTTAAATTCGAATGAAAATCGCATTTTTCTCGACGTGCGTTTGGCCAACTAACTTTACATCACCAGGAGATAATTTCTTTATACTTTACAAAGTTTTTATTTAACATCAAAAGTTCCAACAACAAGATTATAAAAATGTTTTTCTGAATTACATTTTTTACATCGTGTTTGTTTTATATTGTTTTTTTTTTCAGAAAAACTTCTAACGCTGAAGAAATTGAAAAACTACGATCGAAATTGAGAACTGAATGCATGTTAAAACAGCAGGCTGTTAACAAGTTGCATGAAATTATGAACAGGAAGGACTTTAAGGAGAAACAGGGTAAGACTAAAATATCGAGCACGGATTTAAGGAGGAAAGAAAAAGATTTGAAGAAACTACAACAGGAACTTAGTCAAGAAAAGGAGAAATATAATCAGATGATTGCCAGTTACCAGAAGAATATACAAGACTTAAATGTAAGTACAAGATATTTAATATCATTAAAAATTTGGCTTAAAGTTTGGATTGTCTAGTTTCTATAATTTTTAACACAGAAAAAAATCAGTATATGAAAATTATGTTCTCTATTGCATCGTTTCTCAACCCTTTTAGTGTCGTGACCCACTATAGGCAAAAAGTTAAGCAAAAAACGTTGCGATCCCCTTACTACAATATGTTAATTTGACGTTTATCAAAGTTTTACATCGGCCGGTTAACACGGCGACGATTCATCCTATTTTTCAGTATCGTGATTTATGAAGAATCGTTTTTAATATTAAATTCAATTCACACATTTACGAATCGTGAAAAAAACGAATCATCTATTTGTCTTTGTAATAAATGACGAATCGTCAATGACGGATGTATGCGTGAAGTTGCCGTTACACTTATACGGAAATACCGCACACAGCGACAAATTCCGAACTACAAGACTTGTTCTTATATTATTTTTATCAGTTCGAACCTGTGCCCTGCACTTGCTCGCACTTGTAAAATGACCCCCTCTCGCTCTCCACCCGCGCATGCGAGACGGACTATTCGTTCCGAGCGCGTTTAGGCAGGTTCGTACAAGCTATGCACTTTGGTAATAAAAACAAAGGAACAAGACGAAGAGCTTCATTGTTAATTACGTTTTTACGAAAATAAGTACTGCGATTTCTTGTCTCACCCAGTGTTAATTACTGTGATTTCTTCTTTCACTCAATCTTAAATAAATTACAACAGTGTGATAATAAAATAAATTAATAATATTACATTAAATGGACAAATTTGTGACGAAACGAAATACACCGTCTACATCTGGTAAAACAGTAAAACAAAAGACCAGATTGTACAATGAAGAATATTTAAAATATGGATTCATTGCCTTGGATGACAAGCCGCAATGTGTTGTTTGTTATCAAGTTCTGTCCGCGGAAAGTATGAATCCATCATAATTAGTCCGGCATCTGGAAACAAAACACCTGTCTTATCAAAACAAGCCGTAATGAGACCGCAGTACTTCAAGCATCCTATTTAGTGACATTAAGAGTGACCAGGGAGTCCCACAGAAGCCCCGACACGATTGCAAAAAAGCTCATTTTATCGGCTGCTATTGATATGGTCAATGTGATGATAAGTCCGGAAGAAGCAGAAAAGTTGAAAACAATACTACTTTCAAATGGTACAATATCGAGACGTATTAATGAAATCGCCAATGATGTTCACAATCAAATAATTGAGCGGCATTGCGGTATGTACTGATGGCGCGAAAGCGATATTGGTGGGAAGAACAGTGGTGTGATAGTAAAATTAATAGACATTATGCCACATATGCAATGGACGCACTTCTTTCTTCACAGAAATGTGCTTGCTACAAAAAGGATACCAGATAACAGCTGACCATTCCACACTAGATTGTTTTCCACATACCATGCCAAATACGACTCACTACTTTTCCGTACTGAAGTCAGGTGGTTGTTGCAAGGAAAAATTCTAAGGAGGCTTTTTGAATTGCGACATTAATTGAAATTTTTTTTTACCGATAAAGAGCTCATTTTCAGAGTTTTTACAAGATGGAGAAAGTTTATTACTGCGGCTTACTTGAGTGATATATTTACACATAATGACTTCAATACGAGTTTACAAGGCCGTAACAAAAACATTTTACTAATGACAGTCAATGCCTTCATTAAGAAGCTTGGTATTTGGATATCTTGAAAAACGCAATTTTGATGCATTTACTTTAACTTTGGATTATATTACCAAAAATATGGATTCAGAAAATTCTGTTATTGGAATATTTTCCAGATGCAACAATGATTTGTCGAAAAGATGGGTTCTCAATCCGCTTGTTGACAATGTTGTTGCAGCTGCTAAATTACGCATTGAGATTCAGAACCAACTTATTGAAATATCGCGCGACAAAACTTTACAACTAGAATTTTTAACTCAAGATTTAGATAAGTTATGACTTATACGACGATGTGAATACGGAAGCCTAGTAACGGAAACTTTTAACACATTGATCTCCTTAGCTACTTCTTACTTATGCGGAAAAAGCTTCTAGTCTATGGTGGCTTTAAAAACTAAATATAGAAATCGTCTACTATTACTGGAAAATAATTTGCTTATGTGTGTTTCCAATCCATGAATAGAAAAACTTTTAAGTGAAAAACAAAATCAACCGTTGCATTAAATTATTATTTCAAACAACTTGGGCTATTATTTTATGTAAGTTAATTTTATTATGTTGTTATTATTTGTGGTACTATTTAATTTTCTAACACTTGTTTTTAAATTAAAAATTATTTCGTGTACGGGCCTTATTTTTTGAGCACATTGCGACCCCCATATTCCTGAACGCGATCCCCAGGTTGCGAAAGAATAGCCTATTGTAACTGATAAGTTAATTCCACTTTCCTGGAACTATAAAATTTGAACCAGATTAAATCATCTGATATCTATCTTTTAGCATCATTAGGAGATGATTGAATAGTAATCAGATTGAATTCGACGATGCTTTTAATCAGATTGGTTCCAATATCGTGAAAATTCCAATAGAAAAATTATTGAACTGGAAAGTTAATTGCTGTGTGAAGTTGTAGTTGTTTGATATAGTTTTCTTTGAATGATATATACTTCTAATTTGCTGGTTTTATTCAAATTTGTTTGTCCAATTAATGTACCACACGTGTGAATCGGATTTGGAAAGATTAACTCAGTAAAAAATTTCATGAAAATTGTGTCAACTAGTTAAATGTTTTTGAGTATTGTTCTGTTTTGATTTTTTTATCATATGCAATAAAATTATCGTAATGTGATTTGTACAGAGCCTTCATTTAATCTTGTAACGTGACTAGTGATTTATTTAAACATATGAACTTCAAATTAGTTTATATGCCTCCTGTCCACCAAAGAATATTTTAAAAGCATATTTTTAAAGCCATTTGGTGGTTTTTGTAAGTTAAAATTGTATGGAAAATTTTAAGTTATCATGAAATTTTAGGGAAGTAGTCAATGAGTTAAATTAATTTGTTATTGATCAAAATCATCATTTTATTTACTTTATAAACATTGTCGATACCAATTTTTATATGATGAAAATGTTACCAAGCTATGGGAATATACAGGTCCTTAAACAATTGCATTACACATTTATTAAAAATATAATTTCAAATATTTCATATAATTATATAAAGCATACATAAACAGCTGTTTAAACATAGTGTTAAATAATGAGTACTTAATACATAAATACAATAATACATAAATAAATTCAATAATATATACATAGCTCTACATTCCATTAGGAATTGCAGCCGCTCGATTCTTTTGAATTCTAGAAACTCATTTCTTGTGGTGAGTTAGTCCACGTTCCTCTATTCTTGCCTTATTCTATCCTATTGTCTGTCCTTGCTTCTTCCGTTATTTTCTTCTCGGTCCAGTATCTTTTCCAACCATGCTTGTATTTCCAATTTCCTTATGTCTTCCCGCACCTGATCTTCCCACCTACTTTTTGGTCTCCCTCTTTTTCTGTTAGTATCTGGTCTCCACATTGTAATTTTCTTTACTACTTTGTTGTCTTCCATTCTTCTTATATGACCAAACCAGCGGAGCCTTTACACTTTTATGGTCTTCACTATATCTTCACCTTTCAAAATGATTTTTATTTCAAAATTCATTAGCCTTCTGTGTTCATCTTCTGCAACTTTTTTTGATCCGTATATTCTTCCTACTATCTTTCTTTCGAATATTCGTAACTTTTCCTGTTCCAAGCTTGTTAAATTCATTATCTCCGCCCCATAGGTCACCACCGGTCTAATAGCTGCTTTATATACCTTCATTTTTGTATTTATACTTATGTGTTTGCTTTTCAAAATGCTTTTGAATTTATAATAGGCTCTGTGTCCCGTCTGTACTCTGTGATCAATCTCTATGTTTCTGTCGATTTTGCTATTTATTATTATTCTCAAATATTTAAAAGTTTTCTACTACTTCAAATTCGTAATTTCGTATTTTTACTGATTTGGTTGTAACTCTTCTATTTTCTTTCCTTATTTCCATATATTTGTTTTTTTCTTGATTTGTTGTGAGGCCTCTTTTCTTTGATTCTTGTCCAATTTTTTGAATTGCTTCTTCCAGGCTTATTCTGTCTTTAGCTAGCACAATAAGATCATCTGCGTATGCAACTGCTTGTGTCGCTTTATTGATGATTGTTCCCGTGAAGTTACACTCATTGATTACTGCATCCAGTGTTAATATGAACAATGTTGTTGATAGTCCATCTCCTTGTTTCACTCCTATATTGATCTCAAAATCCTCTGTTTCTCCTTCCGCTGTTCTAACTACTGCTTTTAAATTTTTCATTGTCTGTTAATCTTATTAGCTTGCCCGGCATGTTCATGTCCGTCATAGTTTTCATTAGATGTCTCCGTTTCAAACTATCGAAAGATTGTTTGAAATCAATATACACAAAATGTAATTCCATTCCACTTTCCTGAGATTTTTCGATTATTTGCTTTACTATATGTACCGCGTCAATGGTAGATCTGCCTCTCCTAAAGCCATATGGACAGTCTCCAATTTTTTCTTCTGTATACCTCATCAATCTGTTATTTATTATCATGGTCAGTATCTTATATACAACACTAAATAAGGTAATTCCCCTGTAATTTGCACAATCTTTTGGATCTCCCTTCTTATAAATTGGCATTATTATCCGTTTTTCCACTCATTAGGCATTTTTTGTTTCTTCCAGATACGCATTATCAGCTTCAATATCCTTCTTCCTAAGGCTTCTCCCCCGTATCTTATCATCTCATTGACCATATTATCTAATCCACCTGCTTTATTTAATTTATGTTGAGTTATTACATCATTAAATTCTTCTTCTGTGGGTATATTCAGTTCTTCTTTTTCCATATTGCCTTCCAGGTTTCCATCATTTTCCCTTTCCGTCACCGTTGTTATCTGTTCTAATATTTGTAATATTTTCCCAAAATGATTGGCCCATTCGGTGCTACTTATGTTTGTTGTGTTTAGTTGGCTCATTTATTATTGGCTCTTTGCAAAGATTGCTCGTCAGGGAGGGTATCAGGTACCTCCCGGGCTTTGCCCATTTTTGTGGGGCCCATTCTCTCTAAGTTAATTTGTACAGCTCTTGCGAAAACTGCATAACTGATTCTTGAAATTTATTTTGTTAAGCCTCATTAATAATTGTTAAGCCTCATTAATAAAGTTTTATAACGATACAGAATAAGATGGAGGGAAAAGTTACCTCGTTCAGGATGATCAGTTTTTGTTTTTGCGTTTCTTTTGAAAATTTTAAATTTAATTTATTAATTAAAAAGATATCATCAAGAGGGGCACCGTCCTTTCCCTTCAGGAATTGGCGGTGGAGAGGGATATGGTGGGATTTCCCATCTTTCTTCTTCTTCTTATGTTTGTTGTGTTCCTTTTCGCATTTTGTCTTTTGATATATTTGTATAATTTTATGTTATTCTTATTATCATTTTTTATCATCTCCATCATTTTCTCTATCCATCTAGTTTTCTTAGTTTTTATTAGTTTAGTGCTAAATTCAATAATGCATAAATAAAAATATTTTTTTCGATATCTAAATAGTTAGATAAACTAATAAGTTCATTAATCAACCATACTACCTACATAATTATATATATTTTCATCAGATTCAGGCGAGGAATTTTCATTTGAAATTAATTCTCGAAGTAATTTCAAATTAATTTCAAGTTGGTTTCGAATTAATTTCTCTGTATGTGCTACAGACTTTTCCCACACTTCTTCATTACACTGTTCCATTGCTTCTTTCCATATATTTTGTATTTTTTCATCATTAAATCCGTTCCTACCAACATTATATATATATATATATATATATATATATATATATATATATATATATATATATATATATATATATATATATATATATGAATATATATATATATATATATATATATATATATATATATATATATATATATATATATATATATATTCATATATATATATATATATGAATATATATATATATATATATATATATATATATATATATATATATATATATATATATATATATATATGAATATTTTTTTTCTTTCTTTTCTGTTCCTTTTAGCCACTTGTAGTAATTCTGATTTTGTGAGTTTTTCATCACATTTAATATTCACCGGCGTTTAACCAAGCAGTTATTTCATTCCATTGTTGAGGAACTGCAGGGCTGTTTTTCGTGAAGTACACTATGGTACAATGCATTATATATTACTATTAAGGATGGCTCTTCTAAATTTGGGATTAGCTGTGTCGTTACCTATTTTTGAAATATGGTGTTGTTTATTTCACCATGGTAATCGGACGACAAAGACTTTGAGACGAACACTAAACTTGCACTCTGAACAAATCCTTTCAAAGAGCCGGCATGAATGACTGAAACGTTTCCTATCATATCCTTCTGGCTTACGGACACTTTTAACACTGTTGTCTTGTCAAGAATTTGTTTTGTTTCCTTTTGAATAAATCCAGGTCCCATCTAGGAATATAATTTGGTGTCTGAATGGGCTGTTTCCATATATTTGCGAAGAAAGCAAGCTCTTGTGGCACAAATATAATTTCTTTTGATTAATGGTCTCCTATAGTCATCCCTTTTATACTTAAAAGATTAGCTCCTTCAGGAGAGTATTGAGTGATGTACTACCCATAGTGACAATTTCCTTTTTGCTTAACTCTATATTAAAGATTTGATAGTTAGATGCTGTACTGCAAATAAAAAAAAAATGTTATGAGACTAAGTGCTATACTTGTTTTTAGTTTATGAAACTGTTTGTTGAAAATTAAGTTATATCATATTCTAGTTTTAGTTAACACACTTGTATGTACACTGTATTATTCAAGTAGGCCTCAAGCTGATTTATTTTTGGTAATGGAATGTTTTGGTAAAAATTTGTAATTTCTGGTACTATTATAATTATTGCTAACAGGATATGCCAAATATTTGTGCTAGATATAAGCAAGATATGTGTAAGATTTTGCAGTTTTCTAATAAATTGTAAAGCCAAAATGTCTGCGAATGTGAAAAAAAATTAAAGGCATATGTGGTACAACTGGCAAACAATTAATGTGTATTCATTATATTTAAATGACTTCGTTCGGGTAAGTCTTGTTTTGGCCTTCGGACGAGGTCTGCTTGTTCCAGGAGAAGAAATAACTGGATTGTATTCTTTTTTCTCAAGAGAATACACTGTTTTCCTTAATATTTTTAAAATGCTGCTGCAACTCTCTAAAAAATAGATTACAATGGGATAATACAAAATAAGTAAAACGTGATCAAATTAACTATTCTTTACCTCTTGAATGGATGAAAGAGGCTCTAAGGTCCCCCATTCCTGTTTTCCATTTCAAAATACTCATAAACATTGAGCACAAATTGTTGGGCTTGCGATTTCAGTGTTTTTTCCATTATCATTATATGAAAGCACACAAAATGTTAAATCAAATACCTTAAAACTTCGCACTTCTATCTTGCCGTTATTATTTTGAAACGGTTGTTTATCTTTCAGTATGTTTTTAGAATTAGCCAACATAAAATTTGTTTTTACTAAACATTTGTAATAAAATATCATTGGTTAGGTTAGAAATATTTAGGAAATAAAACTATGAATCTTTACAAATACTTTTTACCGCTGAACTCAATAGAGGAACATTTAACCGCCGGTACGAACAAACAACTTTTAATTATTTTTTACTTTCTCTTTCTACTCCGCTGTACCGCTATTGTAACGTACTGCTCATATCCGAAGATATACGTGTTGATTTTTTTATTTCCTTCTCTATCTCGTTCGGTAAAGAAAAAATACATATTGAGACAATGTCTATGATTGAGGCAATTGATGACACACGAGTAATCTTTCAGCGGTTCAACTGTAGCTCCCTATAGAATGATGTATTAGCACCGATGAATAATGAGTTTTTATATATATATATATATATATATATATATATATATATATATATATATATATATATATATATATATATAGAGGTATAAGATTAAGAAGTGTCGAAAATGTTGAAGAGGTTAAAAAAGCAGTCCTGGCTTTTTGACTCCATTTCGAAAAACGAGTGGCGTTATTCCTTATATTTTCGAAAATGCATAAATGCTAAATTAAATATTGATCTCAATATTTCAGCGCCATCGTTATAATTTCTGAAACTAATATATAAAAAATGTTTCATTTAAATATTTCAGCTACAATGCAATGAAGAAATTGCTTCAAAACAACGCCTTCAAATGGAATTAGACAGTAAAGACGCAGAAATAGAGCAACTCCAAATGAAAGTGGCCGCAATGAATAGTGAAACAGCTTCACTTAGTTCTGCCGACAATGACGGTATAATTGATCAAAATTCATTATTTGCAACAAACAAAACAACCGATTTATTTTAGGAGAATCAGATCATGTTTTTGAAGGGTGGCTCTCCATACCCTCAAAGCAAAATATCAAACGTCATGGATGGAAGAGACAGTACGTTGTTGTGTCTAGCAGGAAAATTATATTCTATAATTCAGAAGGCGATAAACAGAATACGGATCCTGTTATTGTTCTTGATCTATCGTAAGTGATTTTAACAGTTTAACATTTTGTTCTTATTGTTTTCTATTTTTCTAGCAAAGTGTTTCATGTTCGGTCAGTTACCCAAGGAGATGTAATTAGGGCAGATTCTAGAGATATACCTCGTATCTTTCAGCTGCTTTATCTTGGTGAAGGTGAGGCCAGGAAAAGCACAGATGACTCTAACGCTTTATTGGATAACTCCTCTATTAGGAGTTTTGAAGAAAAACAGCTTGGATTTGTAGCTCACAAAGGACATGAGTTCCTTAATATTTCCTATCATATGCCTACAGCTTGTGAAGTATGTCCTAAGCAGATATGGCACATGTTTAGACCACCACCAGCTTTGGAATGTCGAAGTAAGTTTTTTTTTAAGATTTGAAACAATTTTTATGGTATATTTTGCAGGATGTAGAATAAAAATTCACAAAGACGATTTGGACAAGAAAGAGGACATTGTCCCTCCTTGCAAACTCCATTATGATCCTTCCTATGCCAAAGAGCTCCTGCTACTCGCCTCGTCGAACGAAGAGCAGAAACAGTGGGTGTCCCGATTAAGTAAAAAGATCCAGGTGTGCGGATTCAAAGCCAACAATGCAAACTCTACCGATTCCGCAAAGATATCGCCTAGGTGAGTGTCGATCATGTTGATTGGTTGAGAAGACGGCATACCAAATAAATAGATAAAAGCATGAGTAAGGTTTCTAGTAGATAATAGCTTTTGTTGCCATATGAGTAGACAATTGCATGAATACCCTATTTATATACACTGGAAACTGTTTGTAAATTATTTTAAAAGTTGATATCACATAGTAATGTTAATTTCTATGATTTTTTCCTAGTGAGTAGTAGAATACATTCAGTGTAATTGTTTGCTAGCTATGTACTTCCTTAAGGTGCTTGAGAGAGTGTTTTTATTATTGCTAGGTAGGATAGTTGGTTTAGAGTTTGGTTTGATTTGATACTGGGTGGCAAAAAGAAATAATTCAGCATTTAGTGTATTTTGAAATAGTCACAGATTTACATTGCTATTCCATCTTGTATATGATGCTTTAATGAGTAGTAGAAAATGCGCACACTGATAATTTGCTTTGTTATACAGTGCGTTCATAAATATTTCTTAAGACGTTGACTGCCAACCACGAGTTATCTTGTAGTTGACAGTTTGTTGGTAGGCGCCCCCCCATAAGTTATCTAGTTTTTACAGTATAACTTTTCGGTGCCATCACTGGTTTAAACGTTGTAAATGCATAGGAATTCTGTAGAATGGGCGTCTGTTAAAGATAAGGAGATTTACTAATAAAAAGGCGTCATAAAAATGATTTCTTATTTTTTACAAGATTATCATTATCATCATATAATAAAATGAAATTAAACTAGACGAAACCTTTTTTACGCCTAATGGAGGCTTCGCTTCACATACTTGGCAAAAATATCGTGTTTCTTGACGTTTGTTTTGGATGGTGCAAACATGGTAGGTTCGCCTTGTTGGTTTTTTTTTTCTGTGGGAGGTATGCTCTCCAATAAATTACATTCAGTTTGTTTCAATTCTTTATAGCTTTTTGACATTTTATTTCCAATTAGATGCGTGATCAATACTTCTCTGAATTTCAAAAATTTAATGTTACTTTTTCTGGCTTTACAAAAAAGTAAATCTGCATTATGTATCAATACCTGACATTCCAGCATCCTTGATTATATTTGGTTTTTGGGTAACTTTTCCGTTCTTGTTTCTAATTTCGAGCATTTCTACCTTAGGCATGCTCGATATTGTAAGGACATCGCGTTTTTCCACTTACACTCAACTACAGATTTATTTCTCTGCCATATGCACTGCTTCTTTTTAATTTTTTTTCTCCTCTATTTCTTTTGGATTTCCTTTACGGTTATTACGCAGAGTGCCACAAGTATAAGTTTTTCTAGATGTCATATGTTTTGTAAGTGGAAGTGAATTGTAAAAATCGTCTGTGTATAACATAAGCCCCTTATCTAAAAAGTTATTCATCAACTACAGGATTACTTGGGAAGCGTGTCCATATTTGTGAACAAATTTTCTGACTTGCCACAATAAATTTGAATTTTCAGAATCATTTGCATGACTCATACCGTTTTACTATATATTTATGTTTTTGTTTTTTATGTATCACCTGAAGAATAGCCTTCTACGCCACAATACTATGCATATTCATCAGCGCATTGGTTGTTATACATAATATTGAAAAGATCGAGAACAGGTCTAATTTTAGATAACCGATCTTCTGGTGTTATGGAAATATCGGCAAAAGGCAAAAGGGAGCATTTATACAAAACTTTTTGATTTCAATAATGCTCAATAGATGATACATGACCCCCTATGCAAAAGTAGCCCGAGAAAGATACGCATATTATCTACATTAGTTTCTACCCATCTGGCCATTCAAAAAGGATCTCGTAAAAGGATTTTTTTGAATTTGTTGCATTGTATAAAAATTTGTAGATTCAACTAAGAGGTTCAACAACTTGTTGGAAAAATAAAATTTGCCAGATATTCTGTAGAAAATGGGCCTTCATCTCCATATTTTAGTCAAATATTTCTGATCTCAAATCCAAGTTTGAGTGTTCGTTCCTCTTCTACATCACATGAATCTCCATCATTCGATGTTATTCAATTGGTCTCCGGATTCTTTTCCTGATCAGTAAGTATACTGTTGGTCAGGGTTTTATTGGTCTCTTTCAGAACTCTACATCGTCGTTACTGTTATTGCTTAGGTACTTATCTCATTCCGATTCATCCATTTTAGCGTTTTGCTCGTTTTGTTCTTTCTGTGTCAACTTTCTTTTTCGCGACATTTATTCCCAAAAAGGGCGTCCGCAATCACTAAACAGTCGAAGATAATAATTCACAATACGCACATACACTCACAATCCATACTAGACTAGGCAACTGATGCGCCGTAAACGGGAATGAACATTGGTTGTGGGGTTTATAAGTTACACTTTTAATTTTTTGCAAACAACCATAATACACAAATTAATATGTTCAATTCTATACAATAAATTGAAAAAAGGGACGTCTAGAACAGGTATCCTCAAAATAGGCTTGACAGTCAACGTGTTAAACATTTAGTGATAATTATTGAAATATTGATTTGAATTTGGTTATCAGATTGTTATATTTACATAAGTTGAACACATTGTATATTTATTTAAGTAACAAGGTTTATTAATACAGAGGTGCGTTTTTTCGATAAGTACATTGTGATATGATTTTTTACTATTTTTTGTAACATATAATTATGTTATATTTTGTATAAAGTAGTGAGGGCCAGGCTTTTATTTGCAACATTTAGCATTTGTTATATATCGCACTTTTAAGCGTGTCATTTGGATTGTTCATTAATTTTTTTTTGGCAGCTCTCATATGATCATTTATTGCCTGATTCATTAGACTTATCAGTACTCTTTTGTATATTGACACCACATCTATGACAAATAGCAAGTTTCTGAGTTATAAGAAAGTACATTTCTTTCTGAATTGAATCCAGAAGAGAGTTACTTAAAAATTATGAGTTATTTAAATGATATTCCAATTTTATTACCATTTTGCCACAAAGAATAACGGATTAAACTTCAAATAATGTATATTTTTTCAGTAATGGAGCAACTTTGCTATTTGTTCTTTTTGTGGTGGTATTGACTTTTTTACTTTAAGCTAAGGAATAGTATATGGGACAGTAGGATATATATTTTAACACAACTTTATTTTATGGTCGAGTATAGTTTATTTATTTTTTACGAAATTTACTATGCATTTTTTGTTAACTATATTTAGATGCATTCCATTTACATAAACGTCTTTATTTTCAAATAAAAATACAATTTCAAATTGCAGTGTAGTTTTTTTCATATGAAGGAGTTAGTTCTTAGCAGTACTTATTAGGGGTAGCCATAAGTAATGTCATTTTTTATATTGTAAAAAAAAATAATTTTATTCATGAGTTAATACAGGTTTAATCTACAATATAATCCCTATCGTTATTAACAATTTTCGTCCAGTTATTAACAATTTTCAGCCCAGAAGCAGCTTTTTTTTAATTTCGATTATAGACACATTGGCTACTCTGGCCACTTAGCATCTATGTTTCACAGTACCCAATAAAGTTAGGTAGACTGTACAAATATCTTTACCCGGACCAGGATTCGAACTCAGGGTCATTGATTGCCAGGAGAGTGACCACGCGGCCGGTAGGTGCAGTTTTCATAGCCGTTCTATGTATGACAGTTCTATGAAAAAAATGTTCCATAGATCTGAATAGATGGCAGTTTGACAGTAAAGCATCAAACGAATTCGGTGGTTGAAGGAGTACTTCCCAACCTAACTCTTTGATTGTTTCTTGGGTGATTCTGGCATTATGGCTCTGACATTAGGAGATCTTGATTCTTGACCGAATGAGATCATTTGGATTAATCTGAGCAGAATAATATTCAGAACTTATCGATTCTTTAGGATTCATCCATTATCCATCATATTGACAATAACGCTTTTTTAGGGTGGATATCTGGTTTTGGAGTGGGCAAAAGGTGGTTTTCCTGGTGGTAACCATCATTTTTCTTGTGTGGATTGCTGTATAGAATTCACTTTTCAACTTCAGTAACAATTTGTTGAATAAAATGATACCTGCCTAACTTCGACAGAAGTGCACTGTAGATGGTTGCACATTGAATTTTATTTTCAAATTAATGTTGAGATGGTTATCACATTCTTTTTTTTTGCACTTTGTTCAGGTTTTTAAACACAGTTTTATTGTCGACCATGTTTTAAGCTTTGTGGCTAATTCCTGGATGGCTTGTTAGAGACCAGTTTCAAATTCATCCAACAACAGATCATTATGAAACTCAAAAGATCTTCCAGATTTTATGCCGTCGAAAAACATGAAATCACCATTCCTAATTAATTATATCAAATTGTATGCCGCAGAAAAGAATGAAGTCACAGTTTCTAATCATATTCAAACAATACTGACAAGTTCTGCTACCCAAAGCACCAGGATAAACAGAATTAAATAGATTTGTGGCATTGTTATGTTGTTGAAACTTGTAAAGCATTAAATGTCTAATATGGAACTTATCCATACTTTGCTCCTCAAATTTTATAGGGTTGAGCTATTTTTTTTTAATTTAACAATAAACACGCTAAATATCAATATATTTAACTAAAATATAGGTTTTGTTATGTTAAGTTAAATTATTGTCAGTAGATGGCAGTGTTTTTAAAATTTGAAAACGACATTACTTATGAATGCACCTATTATATGTGTACATGCCGAATAAAAATAAATTGTGAAAGTATTGTCCATTTTGTGAATCTTGTATAAACTGGGTTGGCAAATACAAATATGAAATAGTCACACGGAGATAAATCAGGCTAATACGGAGGATGTTGAAGCACACACACACACACACATGTTTTTTTCGCCAAAAATTCATGGACATCAACAGTGCTGTGAGATGGTGCATTTTCGTGCAACAAAAACCAACTACACCCATGCGTTCCGTCTACACCCTTAACTCCCCTCTCCCCCATCTGATTGGCTCATCTGCACAGATTCTCTTGGCGCACACAAATCCCTTGAGGGCGACTTACCTCACACCTTGGTATCCGAATCTTCCCTTAGCTTAAAGTAAGCCCAACATATGGGTTCAACTATTCGCTTTCTTTGGGTCCCAGGTCATTCGAAAATAGAGCGCAATGAGCGTCCTACCCGCAGAATCAAGCTAGCGTCAGAGGAAGACCTCCCTATCTACCCCATCTTTTGCCACCGGGACACTTATACTTGCATATTTCATTTGATCCGAGAACAAGTCCAATTTAATTAGGAACTCTCACATCACTCCTCTAAACTCTTTTCTATAAAACCCAACTTCTTTGATAAATCCACCTTTCCTTCTGTTGAGAGACGAAGTGCGGTCATATGGACTCGTTTTAGAATTGGCCATTGCTGTTTTTCTCATGGCAACCTTCTAAGCAGAGATGAGCCTTAGATAATACGATACAATATACTTTGTAATTCACCTCTTACAGTAAAGTACATTCTCACAGAATGTGCGGCTCTCTTGCCTCTCTGACAAAGACATGACCTTCCACAAGAATTTTCATCTGTACCGACCTTAAACCACATCGCAGTTTGTACCTTCTATGTCTGATGACTTTGATACTCATCTGATATGTATACAACTCCCAAGCTACGGTCGTTAAATAACCTTTGTTGCTGATGCGGCCTAACCTAAATTCTTCTTTCGTCTTCCAAAGCATCACGACCATCATGGAATGACTAACACCTTTCGAACACACGTGTACGGGATAAGCAATCATCACCATAAACTTTTTTCATCAATTCAAATGTTTCTGTAAAAATTTTACAGAGTTTGAATCAAAATTTAATATTAGCTCTTTGTTCCATCGGGTTTTTGTTGCGAAGTGACAAAAGGTACTATTTTTAAGCGCTATAACTTAACAATGCGTCGATGGATTCTAATGATAGTGGTCTCGTTTTATAGAAGATATATACAGCTTTCACATTATATATTGTTTCAATAGATGGTGTTAGTAGTTTTCTTAGTAGGAAATGTAACTATCAATAGGATGATTGGGTTAGCTTATTGCGTTGATACAAAAGTTACTCTCATTTTTGGCGCTAGATAATATTACTTCTCGTGTGTAGAGTTTTGATGTTGTGTGATAAAAGGAATTTCAGCGAGTACTTCGAAAAAAAAAATGTTTTGTTCCTGGTTTTTTAAATTTTGTTATACATTAAAAATAGCAGAAAATAAGGAGCATTTTAGACATATTGTGTTTAATTATTTTCGAAAAGGCAAGAATGCTTCGCAGAAGTAAAATAAGATATGTGTTGTGTATTGTGAGAATGCCATTGACGATTCCAGGTGCCATAAGTGCTTCAGAAATCTCGTGAAAATTATTTTAATATTAGCGATGCACCTCTCTGGGTATCCACATTTTGGATAACCGGTCGAGACTGATGGCAACATTGTATATATGTCGCTAATTGAAAGTAATCGGCATAGAATAACTCGGGTCAGTGGAGAAGTTTTTGGAATCAATAGTGTTAACCTTTATTACGTCAAGTTAGAATGGTTAGCAAGGCCAATGTATGGGTGTCGTTTGAGTTAACGGAGAAAAATTTGAGAGACTGAATTTCTGCTTGTGATTGTCTGCTGAAGCGCAACGAAAACGGTTTATTTTTAAAGCGGATCATTACAGGTGATAAAAAATGGATTGTGTATAATAAAGTTAAGCCTAAGACGTCATAGTGTAAGCGCGAAAATGCGTCTTCAACCAGCGCAAAAGCGAGTTTATATCCGAAGATGGTTATGCTAGGCATTTGATTGGACTGAAAGGAATTGTTTATAATGCGCTGTTACCTAAAAATCAGATCATAAATTCCGAGAAAGAATGTTTTCAACCAGAGCACCCGACCAGAAGCAGTCTAAATTAACCAACATAAATTACATTGCTTCCCATCGAAACATTGCTAAACAACACGTGTCCACCTGAAACAAACTTTTACAACTTGATTAGGATGTTTTGAACCACCCGCCATACTCTTTTTTTGACTTTGCGTCCATTAACTATCACTTATTTAGATCACTTCAAACCAGCTTAGATGGTAAAAATTGTACCTCCTTGGGAGACATGTAAACTGAAGATGAAGATGAAGAATTAGAGGCATTACTTAATGAAAATTCGTGTCAAAGTCAAGAAGAGTTGGCAAGATCATTGGGAGTGGGGAATAAGCAATTCTAAAACGCCTCAAAGACCTGGGAATGACCCAGAAGCAAGGATATTGGGTGTCATACGAGTTGAAACCGAGAGATGTTGAACGCCGTTGGTTTGCTTGTGAACAGTTGCTTGAAAGGCAAAAGCGGAAAGGATTTCTGCATCGTGTTGTGACAAGGGGATGAAAAATAGGTTTATTACGGTCACCCCAAGCGTCGAAAATCATGGGGATATCCCGGCCAAGCTTCCATGCCAACGGCCAAACCGAATATTCACGGCTTCAAAGTCATGCTCTGTATTTGGTGGGACCAGCTTGGTGTAGTATATTATGAGCTATTAAAACCGTCGCAAATAATCACAGGTGATCGTTATCGAACGCAATTAATGCGTTTGAGCCGAGTATTGAAAAAGAAATGGCCGCAATACAGCGAAAGACGCGATAAAGTGATTTTGCAACATGACAGTGCTCGGTCCCATGTTGTGAAAGTGGTCAAAACATATTTGGAAACGTTTAAATGGGAAGTCGTACCCCACCCGCCGTATTCTCCAGACGTTGCTCCCTCGAGCGATGGCACACGGCCTGGCTGACCAGCACTTCCGGTCTTATGAGGAAGTCAAAAGTTGGATCGATTCGTGGATCGCTTCAAAAATGACCAGTTTTTTTTAACGCGGAATTCGAATGCCGCCTGAAAGATGGGAGAAAGTAGTAGGAACGATGGACAATACTTTGAATCGTAAATGTGTAACCAGTTTTTTTACAATAAAGCCTTGAATTTTGAAAAGAAAAACGGCGAGACAAAGTTGTTTAGCTTTTAAATAAATTATATTTCATTATATTGTAAAATAATTAAACAAACTTATTTTCACTTCAAAATTTCCTGAACTTACTTCAGATTGGCAATTTTAAATTTATTAATTCAAGATATATAGTTATTTATTGAGTTGTCAGTGCGTGCTCCCTGTTTTGACATATGGAAGTGAAACATGGACACTCACATCACAGTCAGTTCAAAAGCTTCGGGTTACACTGAGGAGAATGGAAAGGTGTATGCTTGGCATTACAAAGCGGGACAGAAAGACTTGCATGGAGATTTGTAGGCCGACTTTTTCTGCACATTCCTTGAGGACTTCTATCTGTTTGGTTGCCCTTGTTTCATTGTCTGTTCTACGCAATCCTCATATTTCAACCCTATCGAACATTTGTGGTAAAATATGATAAGTACTAGGTGCGGTGATTAATAATTAATAATACTAGATGGCGCTGGAAACAAGGGTCACAAAACAAGGGAAAACACAGCCTAATCTCTCATGTCATTTTGTTGCTACGACAGTACCTTTCAAAACGATTCGAGTTAGCGTCATATTTTTTTCGTGTTGAGTTTGGGGCCATATAAAGGGCATTTGCGGCACTTACTGTTTTTTTTGTTCAATCAAATGAAAAACGCGACTGGAAGCTGTCGTATACTTGTTCAAACTTGGTGGCAATGTTCCAATGCAAGACGTTTGTGGGTTACATATTTGGGGATGCTGAATTGTAAGCATTGTTGGAAGAAACAAATGTTGATCGCCGAACCATTTGTGATCGTATGCATGCCATCGAAAAGATCTAAAAGGCAGGAAAATGGACACCATATCAGCTGAAGGACAGACAGATGGAAAAGCGAAAAACGGTGTGCGAAGTTTTGCTTTCTCGGCATGAAATAAAGACTTTTTTGCATCGGATCGTGACTGGAGACGAAAAATGGATATATTTCGAGAACCCAAAATGCAGAAAATCTCAGGACAACCATGAACATCACACCAACGCAAAACCGAATCGCTTTGGAAAGAAGACAATGCGGTGCATTTGGTGGGATCAGAAGGGTGTCGTGTACCATGAGCTTGGTACACATTACAGGTGCTAAAAAAGCACCAATTATTAAGTTTAAACATCAAAAAATTGAATTAACCTTCTTTGTTCAAATAAATTTGATCTCTTTCCAAGTTTCTTGCAAATTTTATAGAATTTGTACTTTTGGTTTTGAAATAACTTCTTTACTTAAAGTAAAACAGTATTTATGATGAACATTTGAAATAAACAAATACTGATTTGCAGTTAATGTTTAATGTCTTTTCATTTAAATTATATTGATGTGTGTATGTTGACTTACAAAGATTATGCTGAGTAAATGTATAGCATGCATAATGATGCTTGTTAATGAAAGTTTGCATTTTTTACTAATTTTTTTTTAAAATTATGGAATCGACAAGGTCTAGTTTGAAACCATACCTCAATGTGCAACAACGATCAGCAACACTGCCAGCAAACTCATCTATGAACAGCAAATGACGAACAATCCATCAGTTCAAATTGAAACTGACCAGTTCTTACCGGGATACATCGAAACCTCCAAAAAATCATCGAAGTTGATTCGATGTTACCATTTAGGATTTCTAACAAATCTAATTTTAGAATAATTTGTCAGTTAAAAGCTATTTCTTAAAACAATCAAATATTCAATGAAAGTTTTACCTTTGAGCGTTAATTGAGAGAATATAACAGAAAATGTGTTTTTGTTTTGTGGGTTAGACAAGTTTGTATACGCCGATATTTCAATAATACGACACCAGGCTCACCATTTTTTTTGCTCACAGTATACGTAGTGATTAGCCCTTGTTAATTATTAAAATTTAGAACTTTCATCGATGCGAAGTTAATTAAAAAGTTGAAGTGTATAAAATTTATGAAGAGTAAAAAAGTAAAATTAAATAGCAAAGTAAGAGTGTAAAATCTAACAAGGTATCACCCTTTAGTCACACCAGTCCGAGGCAGGGTAAGGTCGGATGGTTTTTGAGAGGTTTTCTACATTGGTCACTCGCCAGTTGGTAGGCTCCTGGAGATACTTATGGTTAACCATAAAACTAATGGTTGATAGCCCGAGGGGAGTTATGCAGCTGATGACCGTGGTCTAGTCGCTAAATAGGCCTCTCAGTTGCTAATCCGCCTCTAACACTAAAACTTTACTTTTAAAAACTTTAAGGAACCCTGTTTAATAAATATTCATTCGAAAGGGTCTAATTTTGATCTATACTTAAGGCGTTTTTAGTATAATTAAAATGAAATATGTAATTAAAATGTTGGAAAGTTTAAGGCTCAATTAGAATACATTTATTATACTAAAGAAATTTCTAAAAGCTCGTATCTTGAAGAATGAAATAATAAAATCAAATTTGTACTTGATTATTTAAAAGTGATAAAAGTATTTGCCCGTCCGTACTAGTGAACGAAAATTTATAGTATATGTATACACATATTTTTGGAATTGTTTGTGCTAGTATATTTCCAGGGTTGAGTTTATCTTGTAACTTGGGGAATTGGTATCATCAATGAGCCTTATTTGGTTTTTTTTGAATGGCATCAAGTAAATATATTATTTATTAATTAAAAACTTTTACCTTTTTTTAAATCTTGTTTTTAGGTTAATACGCTTATGATATGAATTGATAACTACAAAACCCATTGTAAAAACAGTTACTATTCGGAATTATATTGATGATACTTATTCTGGTTTTTGGAATGCTAAGACTGACAGATACGAAGAAGGTAATATAGGTTAATCGTATTCAACTATGTATCAAGAAATTTGTTCTATAATTGCACTTTTTGCCATTTTCTTAAAAAACATCTAGAAATGTTGCGTTGAATATTTAATCAGACTACTAGTTAGTTTTTCCTAGGCAGGGGTTTTTTATTAGACCTGCTGTTATGGGGAGAACGGTCAAAAAATAAAGCTCCAGGTTCACTTACTTATCCTATATAATGTACAAAAGTAATTTGATTGTTTTGATGTTCTTGTTAAATTTTCTATTATGGGTTTGTTTTGGAAATATCTATATTAAAATGGAAATGGAGGATGCTCAACATCAACATATATTATGTTGGAAATTAAACTGTAAATGATCATCAAAATATTGTTTACTTTTGTAAATTAGATATTGACATTCCTTTTTATTTGCTAAAGCGACAATATCGTTTTCATTGTTTTTTTATTATTTGTACAAAATAGGTTTTAAAATAATCGGTTTTGCCTTGTATTATATTTTGTTTTTAAATTTATGATTTTAGAATGCTTTGCCAGATAATGTACCTCCTGTCTGTTTTTATTTGTAGTACACTACAAAAAAATCTATGGTGTCATTATCTCGGTAATTCTGTACATGATACGACTAAATGTATACATATAAATAAGTTTTTCAAAATAAATTGTTCTATTTATTTCAATGGTCGTTGAATTTTTTTCCTCCTTGAATCCTTCCAGTGTGTGTGTGTGTGTGCGTGTGGGTGTGCGTGTGGGTGTGGGTGTGCGTGTGGGTGTGCGTGTGGGTGGGCGTGTGGGTGGGCGTGTGCGTGTGGGTGTGCGTGTGTGGGTGTGCGTGTGCGTGTGGGTGTGTGTGTGTGTCGATCGATCGCAACTGATCGACCGCAAATTCAAAAGACAGAAGACAATCATGCATTTCTTTTATTTTCTTATCTTGTATTTTATTGTCAGCTTTAACTTGGATTTTTACCGTGATTGTTGGAAAGATAAAATGGCTCACGTGTATGAGACTAGTGAGTTAGTTGATATGCTGTTAATTTATGGAGAGTGGCTCCAAAATGACAATGCTGCATCTCAGCTATACGCTGAACGCTTTCTTTTTCGGGTTCATTCGCCCCTGCCGAAATCGTTTATTCGGGTTTGGTTCAGAGCACGCTGGAAGACCGAGAGTACCTGAAAATCTGTAACGGAAGGAACCAAAACAACAAGTATTTGAGAAATAGCATGGTAAGTTGAACTGAGGCAAAAAAAAAGATTACAATATTGCGGGAAAATCTGTTGTACCCATTTCATATGTAATGAGTTCAAGCCTTAGAGCCACCCTAACAGAGTTTAAGACCACTCTAACAGAGTTCAGTTCTGCGAGGGGCCCTTATATCAATATGAGACGAATCCAAACTTTACCAGAAACATTTTGGTTATAGACGAGACTTTATTTACCCGAAATGGAATTCATTATTCTCACAATACTCATTTTTGGATTATCAACTGATAATCCCCATGCTTTAGGCGGACAAATTTTCAACATAGATTTTCGGCCAATGTGTGGGCAGCAATTGTCAACGGTATTCTTATTGCATCTTTTATCTTGTCGGATCATTTAACGGGCGGAAACTATCTTGAATTTTTACAAATATTATTTTCCCACCCTCCTAGAAAATGTCAGGCAGAACATTGAAGCGATTCTTACACAATGGAGCGCCAGCTCATTTTAGGCGTGTAGTGCGGGAGTTCTTAGACATAACTTTTCCTAATAAGTGGGTAGATCGTGAAGAGCCAGTTGTGTGGCCGCCTACTAATAAGGGAAGATCTTTATCACTATTAAGCGCATACACCGATTTTTTCGGTACGTCGCACCCAACTTTGCGTGGAAATGATCAACGACCTCTTTGGACTTTTTTCCCGTACAGGACCCGAATTAATATTGTTTTCGAAATTAGTATGGTAAGAGTTTTATCTTTTAGTTTTTTGAAAAATGGTATTAGAAAACATGTTTATTATATCGAGTTTTATATGCTTATCGATGTTTTATATATATATATATATATATATATATATATATATATATATATATATATATATATATATATATATATATATATATATATATATATATATATATATATATATATATGTATATTGACTTCCCTGGACTGTGTCCAATGTTCGCACGGCCCTTTGCAGTTCTTGTATGTGTTTTTGTAGCTCATCTGGGTCTTGTGAGAGGAGAACGATATCGTCTCCGAATCTAAGATGGCTTAGGTATACACCATTGATTTTTATTCTCTCCTGTTCCCATTCCATATTACGGAATACCTTTTCAAGGCAGGCTGAGAAAAGAACAGGCGATATTGAGTCGCCCTACCATACACCCCGTTCTAGGTTGATTTTGACTTCAAGGTCATCATTGTGCACTGTAGCTGTAGCTTCCTCATACATGGATCGTAGTAGGTTTACATAGGCCCTATCTATCCCCTGGTTAGGCAATGCATCTATTATGGCTTGGATTGATATTGATTCAAATGCTTTTTTATAGTCAGTAAAAACCAAGCAGAGTGTCTTTTTTGTGCCTTTCTATGGCCTGTTGGACAACCTGGATATGATCCATTATATTGAATCCGCTTCTGAATCCTGGCTGCTCTCTTGGTTGTGCGTCATTCAGTGTTATTAATATTCTTTTAGATATATCTTGGTGAAAACTTTGTACATTACTGTTAGGAGGTTTAGAAGCCTTATCAGTCTATAAGCCATCAGCCTTCACGCTGCTCGATATTAAAATAAAAAGAAGACTAAAAACAGTGCGTTCCGAAGGAAATATCGCCGCTGTTGCTGGCAGTGTTGATGAAGATCTAAATTTATCAATTTGTTATTCTTTGTTATGCTTTGTTTGCTTTGTTATTCGACTACGTGAAAAGTTTAATCTGAACGAGTTGTGGTTCCAACAGGATGGCTCCGTATGTCATAAAGTCAATACAGTCGTAACAATCGATTTATTGAGGGAAAAACTCGATGTGAAAATTATTCCGAGGAACGCGTCTGTTAATTGGCCAAAAATTGGTCGGTACAAAAATCATGTAATTTAACGCCTTTAATTTTTTTTTTTGGAGTTATGTTAAATCTTTGGTCTATGCCGATAAACTAGTAACTATTGACGCCTTCGAAGCCAACATAATTCAAACAAATGAAAAAGTGGTCGGAAATTGCATTGATAGAATGCGCTTTGTCAGAAGTAGCCGTGGCGGATATTTGTCCGAAATTGTTTTCAAAGATTAATGCCATTGAACGTTATTTCACATAAAATAAATTGTTTCTAGGGATCTAATTTGGTTGTTATATTTGAATTTAAAGTTCGGACGTACTAAAAAGTTATCCTATATATATATATATATATATATATATATATATATATATATATATATATATATATATATATATATATATATAATAAAAATAATAAAAGAAATACACAAAATGCACAGGAACTGATCCCATTGAAAAAGAACACAAAACACCCTTGGTGGGACTCGGAATGCGAAAGTGCAGTGCAGCGACGCAAACGAGCATTTCAGGAGTACAATACTAAAAAATCACCAGAAAGTCAACAACTTTTTGACGTGACTAGGGACCAACTTGTCGAGTTGGCCAAAAGACTTTTGGCCAACTTCCAACTGGCCAACTTGCAGACGTTTCGCCAAAATCTCATTTGGCATCTTCGGTGCTTACTGTCGCGATGTTCGTGACTGTCTGAGAGAGATCGGTTTGCCGTGTAATATTTATGTCTTCTGGCCTCGGTCTTAATCGGTAGCGATTGGCTGGCACTGGCGCTAGCTTCGCCCCCTGAGGCGCTTTCGACTTCTTTATTTGCAGTCGTGCTCTGGATGTTGTGCTGTCCGGGTCTGCTGCTCCAAGAACGCTTTTCCACGTTGGCGGCAAGTTTAGAGCGTCGTCCCTCTTGTTTAGACTTCCTTACTTTTCTATCTCTATAGCTTCTCTGATCAGGCGTGTCCGATAATGGTTTATGTTGGCTATCTCGTTGCAATCATCCAAGGTAATTTTGTGGCCTGTTTCTAGTTGGTGTTGGAATAATGCAGATGTTGTTTGCGTATTCCGTATGGTTGTTTTGTGTTCCTCGATTCTGGCAGATATTTTTCGGTTTGTTTATCCGATGTAGATTTTGTTACAGCCTGAGCACGGGATGCCGTAAACTCCTTGATTTTCTAGTCTGACCTTGTCTTTCAGGTTTCTCAAGGATGCGCCTATTGTTCGGCCACTTGGGTGCTATACACGTAACGATGTCATCAGTTTATCGTGCTTTCGGTCTTCTTCGCAGGTGTTTCTTTGCAGGATTGCCTTGGTCCATCTGTCGTTCCATCGCCTCGCTATATGGCCTGCCCATCTCTATTTCAATTGCTTTACTCCTCCAATGATATCACAGACTTTCGTTTGTTCCCTGATTCATACACAGGGTTTTTTGTCTCGTCTTGTAATGTCAAGCATACATCTTTCTATTCCCCTTTGTGCTACCCAAAGTTTTTGAATTGATTGCGATGTGAGTGTCCAGGTTTCACTTTCGTATGTCATAACGGGTAGAACACACTGATCGAAGACTTTCTTTTCAGACAAAGTAGGAGTCTGCTGTTAAACACTATGTTGAGTCTGCCAAATGCCTACCAGCCACATTTAACACGTCGTTCCACCTCCCGGACGGTATCCCCTTCCATTGAAATCCCCTTCCTCCAAGATATATAAAGTGGTTCACAATCTCCAAATCCCTTCCTAAAACTGAAATACGTGTTCGTGAGGGAATTTATACAGGTTATGAAGGTTATGAACATAACCTGACTCCTTTTCAGGTTTATTTTCAAGCCAAATGGTTCGCCAGCCATTTGCAGCTCTAATATGCGTCTTTGCAGCTCCTCTGGGTCTTGCCAAAGGAGAACGATATCTAATCTAGTTGACGGTCCAGTTAGTTCTAGTTTCTAATCCAGTTGACGGAATACTTCTTCAAGGGCAGCCGAGAAAAGAATAGGCGATATTGCGTTACCCTGCCGTACAGCTTGTTCTACATTAATTTCCACTTCAAGATCATCAAGGTGAATTGTCGCTGTAACTGCATCATCTATCAATCCTAAAAGGTTTACATATGCTTTGTCTGCCCCCTGGCTCAGCAATTCATCCATTATGGCCTGCTTTGAGATTAAGTCAAATGCTTTTTCGTAGTCGATAAAAGCCAAGCACAGTGGCATAGTGTATTCATTGTGTTTTTCTATGGTCTGCGGTACAACCTGAATGTGATCCATTGTATTGAATCCACTTCTGAATCCTGCTTGTTCTCTTGGTTATGCGTCATTCAGTTTTTTTAATATTCTTTTAGATATTATCTTAGTGAAAACTTTGTATATTACTGATAGGAGGCTTATTGGACGGCAGTTCTTTAAATCCTTCTGTACTCCTTTTCATGTCAGGTACATTTTGTTCTTTGAGGCATTTTGAGTATAATTTCGCCAAAGTTTTGTGTTTTTCGATAGTTACACTGTCCTTTCCTGGAGCCTTGCCGTTTTTCATCGGTTTTATAGCATTTATTACTCTTCCTTCACTAACATATCTGGCATTTGCTCGTCCGTGGGTATTGTTGTCTTTGATTGGTTTTGATCTTCATATAACTGGGAATAAAATTTTCTGACAAACTCTAACATTTGCGTACGCGTTCTGCACTCTGATCTCTTGCTCTCTTGCTCGTCCTGCTCTCTTTTTTTCCAGGGTTTTTTGCACTAGCTGCACGTTGAACCGGCGCGTGTCCTCTCTGATACGTTTTCTTATTGTTTTGCAGAGCTCAGCGTACTCTACCCTGCCAAAAGGACTCTCTGCATTTGTCATTGTCCGTCGTTTGTTCATTAAATCAATGGTCTCATAGGAGATTTTTATCTATTTGAGACATTTTCCTTCTGGTGCTATTGAAGCAGCCGTTTGAAGCACATTGTCGGTGATTTCTTCATATTGAAGTGATATTTCCATCTCCGGATCTTGTAACACAGCAAAGCAGTTCGACAGAGCAATCTCAAAATAGCTGGCCCTCTCGAGCAATTTTCCAGAATCCACTTTGGCCTTCTTTGACCTTATCATTCTTTCGCGCTCTCTTCGACTGTTAATCCTAACTTTTGCTCATGCCATTCGGTGGTCACTTCCAACATTAAACTTGTTAAGGACAGTACAATTGGTAAATATCGTTTTATCGTTGGTCATGATGTAGTCAATTTCACTTGTGAGCCCTGATGGACTTTCCATGTCCATTTTCTACTGATGTTTTCCTTATAGAACGAATTCATAATATAAAGTTCTTGTCCTTCAGCAAAATCAACTAATCCGTTACCTCTATTGTCCTGCTCCCCAGTTCCATATGGGCCAGTTGTATTTTCACCAGTTCTTGCTGTTCCAGCTTCTTCGTTCCATACTCCTATGTTGAACTTTTCCTATGTTCTTATCCTATGTTGAATTTTTCCTCGGATTCTGCGATGACAACTATATCGTCAGCAAATATACACATTTCTGCATTAACTGGTTTCATCTTTGTCCATCCCACGTAGTATTTCTTAAATTTGTTTTTACATATTTTGATTATTACATCTATTATGTTTATAAACAGTAGGTGACTCATACTTCCTCCTTGTCTCAGTCCTTTTGTTATGGTAAAAGGAGCAGATACTCTATTGTGAGATCTAATTTAGTTTGTTGTGGTTTGGCACATGCTTTTAGTGGCTGCGATAAGATCCTTTTTTATATTTTTCTTCTCTAAGCTGTTCCAGATGGTTTCTCTTTTTATGGAATCAAAACCTTTTTCCGTGTCTATGAAGCATAGATAATAATAATCGAAGCATAGTAATTTACATAATTAAAAGAGTTTGGAAAGCTTTATATAGGGATAATGTAAAAGTTCGTAGCATCCTAGTCACGACGGCATCTCACCGATGCAACTGAAATGATCTAACATACAAATAGCGCAATTACGCAATACTTTTTGTCTTCCTGGAAGCACGCACAAATCACTGTAATTCCCAAAAAAAGAGAAAAGTACAGATGATCCTGGCAGCTATCGGCCGATTAGCTTGTTAAGTGCAGTTGGCAAAGTTGCCGAAATGACCATCCTTCGAGCCCTGAGCAACTTTTTAGCTGATAAGAATATTCGGCCAAACGAGCGGTTTGACTTTCGTAGAGGTTATGCCGCTGTACATCACACTGTGGGACTGGCTTGCGGATGCCAGACGCGCGTTCGACAGAAATGTTTATGTCGGTGCCGTCTTCTTAGGCCTCACGCCCGGTGTGCCCGGGTTTAGCACACGGGACTGCTTGTCAAAATGCTTAGATTGAGTATCCCCTTTGATGTAGTAAACCTCATCGCTTCATTTCTGACTGGATGCCCTTTCTAAGTGCTAGTCGAGTATGCTAGTTGCTAGCATCCAGTATTTAGAAGCAGGCATCCTACAAGGTTCTCCTCATGTCTCAACAATTTTCAAAGTCTATATGGCGGATTTTCTCAAAATACCGCTCGTGGAATCGGCTTCCTATGCTGATGACACTGCGTACTACGCGACATCAAGAAAGCCCAGGATTCTGATATAGGTCACCATCTAAATGGTGAATCGTCTGGAGACTGGCGTTAAACCGAAGTAAAATCCAAGCCATCGTCTTCACGAGAACTTGCCCGATACTAGATTAAGGTCTTGACCTGGAAGTTTGACCTAAAGAAAACAATCGGGAAAGCGTGCGAAAGGCTCCGCTATACCCTCTAATCAATGTTACGAGTAGACTCTCAACTAGCAATCAACTGACTCTGTATAAATCCATGATCCGATCTGTCCTCACTTACGGACATGAGTCAAGGTATCTTTACCTTTCCAACTCAATGACTAAACGACTTCAGTCGTTTCAAGCACGTGCACTTCGCACTACCTTGAAAGCACCTTGGTTTGTTAGGAATGCAGAAATCCACAAGGAGACCGACACTCCAACGATTCAGACATTCCTTTCCAAGTCACTTGACAAATACCTAATCCCGACGTCCCTGTTGGACAACCCTTTAATCCATGATCCGGCAGTCACATCGGAATTATCTTTTTCTTCATTCAAAACCTCCTTGCCAAAAAGCGGCAACCACAAGAATAAAAGTCGGAGCCTTCGGGTTAACTTAACAACCATGATAGTAGTAGTAGTAGTTCGTACCATTTTATTTTCTAAAAATTACATTCAATCAATATATGTGTCGTGCTATTCAATGACCTTTCTCCGTTTTTCCTATTACTGAAAATTCTGATATTTCTGGATGAAGAACTGATGAAGTAACTTTTCAAAACTATCAAGGAAGAGCAGTTTTTACTGTCTAAGATGTTCTGAAGCGAGATAGCGAAGAACGGATGGATCAAAACGACTATACGTGTGGTCCAGCATTGTCTCGTTAGAACGCAATGCCATTTTTGTTGGTTAATTTAGGCCTCTTCTGGTTGATTGCTCGCTTAAATAGACTTAATTTTGAACTGTATTTCTGCGATATAATGGTTTGGTTTTCAGGTAACAGCTCATAATAAACAATTCTTTTCCAGTTCCACCTGCGATAGTGCCTAACTGCCTACGATAACCTTCTTCCGATTAAAACTGACTTTTACGCTGATTGTTTTATGCCGAGCACTTTAAATTAGCGCCAATATTTCATTGTCATCAGCATCGGTCGGTCATCCAGAACGTGGTGGTATTAAAATTTTCTTAATGTTCTAAACCACATACGGTAAGTGGAATCATCAACGGTACCCTCGCCGTATACAGTACATATCTGCTTTTGCGCTTTCGAAGCATTCTTGCCGTTTTGGAAATAACAATGTCGAAAATCTTTCATATTTTCGGCCATTTTTGATGATTAACAAAACATAAAAAATAATCAAATATCACAGTTTTTTTTATCCAAAGAACTCCCGGATATTCCTTTGTTAAATAACAATAAAACTTTGCACGTGTGACGTAGGTAACACTTCGGTTTTGTGATGCAGTAGACAAATCTAGACAAAACTGGGTCAAACTTTTGCATCAACTTAATACATGTCATAATTTGGGAGTGCCAGGTTTGTGCTATAAACTGGATGCGTTGAAACATACTAGTCAAGTTGCAATACTTTTTGTTACAATAGGACATTTTTTATGTTGACCAAGGTTAAGCGGTACCAGATCTTGTCGTCATTTAGTTTCTGCTGACCTTCAATGGTAATATGATATATTCGCTTATGTACTATTGTTAAAAATATCTACGATTCGTTAAATTTGAAGATGCTTAGTTTGATGAGAATGAAAAACCATTTAGATTTAATGTAATTATTATAGATTACTTACCACTCGAAGATATTTACCATTAAACACCAAACAACTTTTTTAAATCTCTCGACACGCGTTTCTCTAATAATGTTAGCATCATCAGGAGATAATTTAATCTAACGCTTAGTTAACTTCACGGTTTATGATTTTATAACATGCTTCATTAGGCCTGACAACCGTAAATAGAACATGCTATAATTTTAGAATTAGATTAAAATCATCTTTTGATGAAGGTAACCTAGTTAGCGTAACGCGAGTCTAGAAGTTTAAAAAAGTGATTTGGTGTTTAGTGGTAAATCTCTGCGAGTTTATTGTTTCACACCGAAGGTTCCAACAGAATAATTGATTTAGTAGAAGCTGTTACCAATGTTTATGTCTTGATTTTATCCTAATTTAATTAATTCTCTAATTAATTTTTCTCTAATAATTTTTGGATTTATTTGCTTTTGCATTTTAATTTCAAAGGTTTGTGTTGGAGGAAAAGTTGCCCTGTGAACAATTGGTGTGTATATGTATTAAAAAATCCCAATATATTGATAACTGTATATTATAATATAAATAGTATAAATATTATATTTATAATAAAAATAAGGTCTAGAAACAAAACTAAAACACATCAGAATAATCCTACTTTCTTTTTCATCTCTTGTTGTTTCCAACGTGGTAGTTTTTCGAACTCCTCATAAGCCATTTTGAAAAGGGATATAAAGTCATCATGGCTGAGGTGAAGCTGAAAAATTGCAATAGAGATATTTGTTCACAAACAGCACCTACTACTTACCTCTTTATTTAAAGCATCTACTCTAGCGGGTAAACGATCATTTGGTTCTCGCAGTGTTGGTATCGGGTACTTTTCGTAGTGATCAAAGTCACTGTGAGCTGATTTTTGCTGTATGTACCTAACATTGGTGTCTTGATCCATGTTTTTCATTTGTATTTCTTGTTTTACTTTATGGAACGTTTTATAGTACTGAAAACATTGAGATATTGTATTCCATTTAAATGCAGATATGCATTTAAATTATTGTGTTAATGCCATGAAAAATATTAGTGCCGTCAGTATACCAGATGTGGCGGTTAATACTTCTTAATTTTTTCATTAAAAAAAACACGTTTAATTTGGGAGAAAGGTAAAAAATGGTTTATTCAAAGTATGCGTCATCGCTAGCTGCACATTTTTCCCATTTCTTTGGCATTTTGTGGACGCCCTCCCAGAAAAACCGTACGTCTTTTGAGGTGATCCAGTCATCCACTTTTCGACATCTCCGTAATTGTTGAAGTGTTTTATGGAAAGGGCATGAGACATCGACGAAAACAAGTGGTACTAGGAAGGAGGCAAGTTTGGTGAGTACGGCTGTTTGGGTGGTTGGGGCGAGACTTCGCAGCCAAGTGCAAAAATGGTGTCTGGGACCTCTTTCGCTGTGTGTAATGGGGCGTTACACGCAAAATCACTTCCGATCCCATCAAATGCCTCTGTTGTTCAGCTCATGTGATATCCATTTTCCTGCCTTGTGGATCTTTCCCATGGCACGTAGACCGTCACAAATGGTTGATCACAAAACATTTGTTGTTTAGGTTACATATCGTCTTCTTCCAATAATGCTTGCAATTCGGCATGTTCAAATGTTTTCGGTTGACCTGACCGTTCTTTGTCTCACTACTATTTTTGAATCATTTAAACCAACGGCCACAAGCGTCTGGCGTTGGGATATTACTATTGTAAGTATATGATGACATTTTCACAAGTATATGACGGCTTTCATTCGCGTTTTTCTTTTGATTGAACAAGGAACGCAGTACGTGCCGCAAATGCTCTTCATTTGGCTCGAAACTCGACATGTTTACCACAGAAAAAAAAATATAACGCGAACTCTAAATCTTTTTAACATCAATAGCGTTTTGAAAGGCACTGTCGTAGCAACAAAATGATAAGAGATTAAACTGTGAACCGAACCTTGAATCGCAATCTCTTAAAAATAAAATAATTACGAACCGCTACAGTACCTAGTACATTGAAAGTGTTTTTGTTGATTGATAAAAAGTTTATCCCATTTTTTTTGAGAAAAATGTAAGAAACATATAATCAATCATATCATTCAATCAATCATTTCATATAATCAATATAGGATGACAATCTGTTCGATGTTCTTTCTTTTCATCTCTCAGGTAGCTGCATAATATCGGGTTCATAGAAGTTATGAGGTTTCTGACTAAATATTTAAACAGGTGATTTTCTTTCCAACGAAGTAAGGTTTTTCCATTAAGGCTATTATGAGACGTTCTAAATAAATGGTAGTCGGATGGCGCGGAAGAGTATGACTTATGGACCAAAACATCTCAGTCAAGTTGTAAAAGTTTGTGTTGGGTGTGCGTCAATGCCCCTTCTGTTGGAATAATCTAGGTCACTTCTTGTCGATTGCTCGCTTTAATTCACTCAGTTATGAATAGTATGTCTCCGAATTAATGGTCTGGTTTTCAGATAACAGCTTATAATAGCAAGCCGGTTGCATTGGCGCGGACGATAAGGCGGCGGCATCCCGAGGTTGTGCCGAAACCGCGTTGTCGCGGTAGTTGGTTCGATTCCAGCGCTCAGATGGTTGTTTTTCTTTCTTTCTTCTGTCTGTATGTACTTCCTACCTGCCTATGATTGTTTCTAGGTAAGAGTGTAAAATCCGAGAACGAATTATTCACGCCAGTTAAAGGCTGGGTAAGGCCGGATGCCTTCTGAGAAGTGTTCTACGTTGGTTGGACTTATGGGTAAGCATATAACCAAGGGTTGATAGCCTGAGGGGGTGCTAGCCTGTGTTGTCAGTGGCTAATGACCGTGGTTCGGAACTCACGTTAAGTGTAGGTCCAGTCGCTAAATAGCCTTAGATGCTGATGCGCCTCTAGTCCTAAAAATCTTTCTTTTCTTTTTATAATAACAACCCATTTTTCCGTTTTTTATCATGTGAAATCATCTCCTTTAAAATTGGATCGATTATGGTGCACTTCAATAGAGAATTGTAGCCCGACATTTTTCTTTGTTAAATCATGCGTTAATTCCGAGAATTTCTCCGATCCATCGAATTGTTCTATACCAATCACGCTCAATTAGTGTCAATATTTTGTTGCCATCGGTTCTGGCCGGCCGTGGTGCATCGCTAAGCTTAACATTGCTTTCACGAAACTTTTTGATCCACTTATGGCATGTGGAATCGACAACGACATCTTCGTAGAAAGTAATAATGTTGTAAATCGAATTAGCAAGCCTCTCTTTAAAATAATAATGAAACTGACGACTGACATTCTAGATATCATTGGATCTATCAATACAATTTCAGAAGTTTGTTGAGTCTTTAGTTTAAAATGAATGATAAAAACATTTGGTTTTTTTAAATGAAGCACGTACACAAAAGGAAGTAAATGGATAAATACAGTGGGGGTAAAAAGTAGATATGGTTGGGCCGGGTACACACGCATGTACCGGGTGCAGTGACAATATTGTTGGGTGAGTAAAATTTGTGGCGTGCAAAGTGTATAATAATAAATATCATGTGTTAATATCAAGGAGCAAATATTTAAAGCTATAAATGACTGTAAAAATTTCTTTTCGGTATGTGATGAATGTGTGGTGGTATTTGAAGGGAATGTTGACCTTAGTAAAAGATTAAAAAGGTTGGAACAATATACCGAGGAGTGTAAGGTGAAAACAGAGATATTAATCAATAATTTGCAACATAATAACATCTCGACTCCACAAGGAAAATCATGGACCGATATGGTAAGTGTAATGATTCAGTGTAATTCAAAATAATAGCAATTGATGAACTATCCGATAATTATGAGGTAAAAATACCTCAATATATTAACCCTAGAATGGTTGGAGTTGCGCTGAAGATAAATATATTGCAACTAATGTTTACCGTTTATACTTCAGGGTACCGAGTTTAAACTTCAGGGTATTGTATGTGAAACACCTTGATACACGTATGTTCGCAATCTGAATGAGCAGTCTCGAGGCTAATTGCAGAGTTGATAGGGAAATATAGGGACTACAATTCCGTTGATGTTAATAAATTATATATTGATTTTATGCAAAATTTGCATGATGCTATTGATAGGGCTGTTTCATTTTAGTAAAACTTGGTAAGTTCCCTTGGATAGGCAAAACGCTAAGAAATGCTCAAGTTGAGAGGGACAGAGCGTATAGAAAGTTCGCTTTCACAATGAGCAGAATTGGAGAATTTATAAGTAGAAAAGGAATATTGCACTATCCATAATGCACATGCGAGGAAAAAGTACCTTAATAATAATATCGATGCTTGTAGAGGGGGCGGGAGGAAGATGTGAAGGACAATAAAAAATTTACTAGGCTATGGTAGAGGTCCATGCCGTTTTTTTCTGGAATCGACTGTGATGGTCACTACAGAGGAGAACTTCAACAACTTTTATTTCGATAGTTTGAATGAAGTAGAACAGAGTATTGAAGGACGGGACTGGAGCAGTGATGTCAAGGTATGCAAGACTTAGGATTTTTCTGAGTTTAAACATGTTATACTAAACAAATCAAGAAAAGTTTTGTTTAGCTTAGAAAGTCGAAGAGACAATGAATTTATGATACGGTTAATGAAGGAAATTTTTTGTCATCGGTTATCCTTTATTGTAACTTAATACAAATTTTGAAATGAATATATTTCCTGAGGACTTAAAAACTAGCATTATTATATCGATTCCGAATAACCAAAGCCTAGTGTACCAAGTGACTTTAGACCAATTAGTTTGTTACCTATTGTTGACAGAATCATCGAGACTGTTGTATGTGCAGAGTCGAGAACTTATTTTGAAACCAATAAGTTGTTATTTTCTGCTCAATCAGGGTTTACGACAAAACATTCTTGTGAGACGGCTATTTAGTATGCATGCGCAACATGAAGCAACTATATAAAGGACGGGAAAACTGTGCTTGGTGGGTTTATAGATTTAAAGCGAGCATTCGAAACTATTGACCGGGATATACTGTGTAAAAAATTATTTAGTTATGGTGTAAGATCAAAAGCCTTGAAATGAATCAAAAGTTTCTTAACATACAGACATCACAGAACGAGGATTGAGGGAAAAGTGTCGGCAAGAAGGGAAAGCGCTTGGGGAGTTCCTCAGGGTAGTGTTCTGGGCCCGTTGCTGTTTTTGATATATGTCAACGATATTTCTACAACCTTGGACAAGTGCTTCATTAGTCTTTTGGCGGATGATACTCTCATATCTGTGCCTAGATATAATTTTCCTGAAATGGTTGAAATATTGAATAGTGAACTGGCAATACTATTTAAATTGCTATGTAAAAATAAACTCAAACTAAATGAACTGAAAACAAGGCGCATCGTAATAGTCTAAAGCAAACTGCAAAAGATTTAATGAGTTAGGGTTAAAAATAAATATAAACAATTGTGATATTAAAATTGTAAATTAAATTGAATACTTGGTAGTTCTCTTGGATCCTCATTTTGTAATCATATCAGTTATATCAATGAATCAGTGTATCAGTTATCAGTTTTGTAATCATATCAGGTATCAGTTATCTATGTAGAAAGATTGAGAAAAATAGGGTTCTTTAGTCGTATATGGTCACATTTATCACTCTGGTCGAAGAGGCTGTATACAATATTATTGTTTTGCCCTATTTTACTTATTGTATGTCTTTGCTAATATCATGTAATAAGGAGAGTATTGGTAGACTCCAAATACAATAGAACAAGGCGATGCGTTTACTATTGAACTGTAATAGGTATACACTGATATACCAGACATTGGACTGGTTTTCTGGTGCGTGGGTTATTGAGGGGGCTAACCTACCATATAAAATAAAACATAATTTGTTGCCGCATTATTTTACTTTTTTGGTGTAAAGAGCAAACATGCATTCTTACGGTGTCCGTTCTAAGAACAATTATAATTACTGATCTCCAGAAGACATTGTTTTGGGAAGGTGTTTGCCTCAATGCTTTGCCCGGCCACATGAGGAGCGCTCCTAAGGTAAATGTGTTTAAGAAATCGTTATTAAACTTCGTCTTGTTACTATTAGCTGTATATACTAAATAAAGTGTGTATTCATTTATTATTTATTTAAAAAAGTATGTACTCCGTATATATATTTGAATCTGAAAATATGCATTGAATAACGTCTTTTGAGCACAAAAATGAATACACGTTTTGCTTGATCACCTTTATGTTTGATTTGCTTGATTTTGCTTGATCACCTTTAATTTTCCGGTAATTTTTAACTGCTAATAAGCTAAAAAGTATTCTTGTAGTCATGTTAAAAGTGCTAAAGTGCTACGAGTTTATGCATTAAGCCATTTCAGGTAATTAACCCAGTTAGATGAGAAATAAATTATTCATATAGCCACGAAAATTTAAACCATTAATGGTTTAAATTTTCATAAAATGACGAATGATGATCAGAATTATGAATGATAACGAGTTTCTGATTCTGATTGTCTGAGAAGTTTCTAATGACATGATTAAAATTTAACTTTAGGAAATCGACATGAAAATGGGTGATGTCCTTGTTACTTCTAATGTCCAACTATATATGGTATACAATAGACATTTTTAATTATTATCGTTGTACATCGTATACACAAAGTTACAGAATTAATTGCTCAGCATCGACACGTTTTACTATTTAACATTTGACAAATGGCCACCCTTTTCATAAAATCGTTTGATGGTAAGTGCGTTCTCATCTTCTGATATTTTTTTCTTAAAAAAAAACACGTTTAATTTGGGAGAAAAGTGATAAATAGTTTATTCAAAGCATGCGCCATCGCTAGCCGTACATTCTTTCCTATCTATTTGGTAATTTTCGTAATTGTTGAAGTGTTTCATGGAATATGCGTCGATCGTCGATGCGTCGATGGCATGGAATATGCCATCGATGAAAACAAGTGGTAGTCGGAAGGGGCCTAGTCTGGTGAGTATGGTGGGTGGGGTAATAGTTGCCAGCCATGTGCAGAAATGGTATCTCTAACTGCTTTCACTGTATGTGATGGGGCGTTGTCAAAATCACTTTTCCCTGCTTTGTAGCCTATTTTAGTCGCTTTTCGATCAATGTATGGTTCAAATTGATCATTTATTGACGGTAGGAAACGATATTAACTGTTTCACCTGGTTTCAGAAACCCATGCAGCATTGTCTTCTTTGCAAAGCGATTCGGTCTTGTGGACGATGTTGATGTTTTTTTTGTTTCCAGTCACGATCCGAAAAAAGTCTTTCTTTCATGACAAGAAAGCAAAACTTCGCAACCGTTCGCTTTTCCATCTGCCTCTCGTTCAGCTGACATGGTACCCATTTCCTTGCCTTCTGGATCTTTCCCATATCATGGAGACGATCACAAATGATTCGGCGACTAACATTTAACCTTTCTGCCATTTTTTGAAAAGCAACGCTCACAAGCGATATTGTCACCGTAGATTTCTACGTAGAACATTGTTCACTCGCGTTTTTCTTTTGATTGGGCAAGAAAAGCAATAAGTATCGCAAATGATCTTTATTTGGCTTGAAACTCGACGCGAAAAAAATGACGCTAACTCGAAATCGTTTAAACATCAATGACGTTTTGAAAGATAATGTTGTAGCAACAAAATTATATAAGAGATTAGACTTTTAACCGACACTTGTCTCCAGCGTCATCTCTTAATAAAAAAAATTATTAACCACCACATCTGGTAACAGTGGTTTCTCTCGATCATAACCCGCATTGCACAGTAACTGTTTGATGGTGTCTTAATAGCTTGATAATCTCTCTTGGATTATCTTTATCCCGCATACTATAATTTTGTTTGTTTATGTATTTATTTAAATAAAAATGTTTCGTAGAACCGTTATTTTAGCAGCAAAGTTGAACAGAGATTGTATAAGTTATTCTGGGCTATTCATTTTAAATGTGGAGACGAAAAAATACCACTTAAATATGTATTAGAGTACATATCGGTTAGAGATTGAAAGTTTTATATAATTTATGGATCCTTATTGGCTAAAACTCTCATAAAATATATAGTTTTTAAATTCATACTTTCCACAGTTTGGTATCCCATTTTGGGAAAAATCCTTTGAATGTTGGTGGTTCTTTTCCTTGTTTGATATGAATTACTGTTATATTCATGTCTCTTTTAGATGGATCTAAAAAAAAGTCAGATAAAAATATGATATCACATGATAATATTTGGCGAATCAACCGTTTTGAAGATAATATAGAACTGCCTGAATGCTTAATCTTTGTTCTTCTCGGGAGCTTGATTTTCCCATCCATATGAACAATGTATCGTCAGTATCTAATAGCATAACATTTTCTGGCAGTAGGTCGCATTGTTGGAAAAATAATATTTCTGGAAGTGTAACAGTATTTTTATAAAGAACAATAATTTTATGGGAAAAAGCAATTTACCTTGCATGGGAGGACAAGTTTTGCAAAATAGTAGTCGTGCAGGTTTTTTGTCGTACATATTTTTAACCATTTGTGTTGAATATGTCATTTGCCCACCAAGTAATGTGAAAAATTCTTCTTTTTCTTTTCCTGAAAGAAAAAAATTAGTTCAATATCTACGTTGTTTTGATGATATAAAAATATAAAAAGTTGTAGTAGGCGCCAAAAATCTGCAACCACACTAGGAATTATTGAAACTAAAATTTAATTAATTAAAATAACTACATGGTGTGCTGTTAAAAGATCATTAATTGAAGGGGTCTGAAATAACGGACAATTTAAGGAGTTCAAAGAACGCACAATCTACATTTTCAATGAAAAGTTGGTAAGAAATAAGTTGTCGGTGCGTTGAATACCGTGCCGTGTCGATTAACATTTTGGTGGGGACAACAAATTTCTTGTGTTTGGAGCGACTTCAAAAATAGTGTAGGCTTACAGACACACCAACACACTAAGCCTTATTTAGCGACTAGTCTACCTATAGTATACCGTGGGCTCTGAATCGCAGTCATCAAATACTGATTATACCCGATCAGCGTTCCCGCGGCCCCTAATCCTTGGTTTGTGCTTAACTGTAAATCTCTTGAGAAGCCTATCTACTGACGAGTGACTAACGACCAAAGATTACGTATCAGAAGGTATTCGTATACCAGTTCCGGGCTCAGCATAGGAAATTTTTTTAAACCCTATTGAAATGTAGTGCGTAAGCCTAATTTTTCTTCGGACGCTACTTACGTTAATAAATTACGATGCATTTTGAACTCAGAGTTTTTCTAATCGGTTTGTTACCATAGACGAAATGTAGGTTTATCGTCATAAACCGGAAAAAAATGAAGAACCGAGATAGGGACGGCATGTTTCTACCGTTGTAATGGGTGTCTCAGAATTTTTTTCGTTTTTGTTTTGACCGTTACAGAAACACAGATAGCGGGGGGAGGGAAATGGTGTCAAACATGTGACGGGATTTTTAGGTTTAGTAGCGATGGATCGTTTCACGGTCCGACCTCGCTGCAGGTCTCAAACAATTTCTACAACAAAATGATGCCTTCGTCGATTACTCTGCCAGAAGGAGTCTAGTCGTCAGTTCATTCCCTCCATCGCTCGGAACCATCTGTAGGCTAACCCCGTCCCACCTATAATTCACCGTCTTCGACTCATTCGAGGGTGGGACCTCGTCGTTACACCCGGTGCACCGTGGCCAAGCTGTCACGGGAGTGACAGTCAAGTCGTTTCACGGGACCACAGCGCGTGTTTTGCGTGTGAGCCTTTAATAAAAACAATGATTCCTACACTATTGTTCGACGTCTGTACAGGACACAAAAGGACATCAATAACGAGCACGAATGTTGACTGCATTCACTAGTGTGTTAGAGTCGATCCAGGACAGTATTTATGACTCCGCGCAGCTTCTCTATATTTAAACAGATCCACGATTCATCGCATTATTCGCAAATATTTATATTTCCACCCCTATAAAATTGTTATTGTGCCGATGATTCAGCTAAACGAGTCGAATTTTGCAGGACAATGAAAAATCGTTTTAGGAGCTTCAGTAACATATGATTTTCTGATGAATTGAATTTCTACACCAAAGGCCACGTGAATAAACAAAATTGCAGATTTTGGGCTTCCGACAATCTGGAACTGCACCAGAAACCATTACACTCGCCTAAGGTTGTCGTTGGGGCTACCATATCAAGCGAAGGAATTATTGGCTCCTACTTTGTTGAGAATAATCGTAGTCGCGCTCAGACTGTTAATTCCAATTGTTATTGCCATATGATCCAGACTTTTTTGGCTCCAGAAATTGTAAAACTCGATTGGCTAATTGGCTACAACTGCAACACATTTTTCCAACAAGATGGAGCAACTTCCCACGTCACGAATGATTCTTTAACAGTTCTTCACGATTTATTCCCTGAAAGAGTGATTAGTCGCCGAGGGGACATCAAATGGCCACCGAGGAGTCTAAATTTAACACATGCTGATTTTTTCCTAATCGGCTACTTAAAACATCGGTTTTCAACCCATTACCACCCAACTTAAATGTTTTAAATCAAAGAGTAACAGACGAAATCCACGCGATTCCAAGAGCCATGTTCCAGTGAGTGATTGAAAATTTTAGTTACAGGCTAAATGAGCGTGAAGAAGTGGATGGTGCGCATTTACGGGTGATTGTTTTTCATAAATAAAAATTCAAAAACTATTCTGTAATTCAACATCAATTACACAAGCTTAAATTAATTCTAATATTTTATTTTTTAAGTATCAAAAACGAAAAAAAAAACGACACCCTTCACATTCTTAAGGAAGACAATGACAGTTTTATCTAAAGGGTGTTACAATAAGAGCGCAAGATTTGAATTGTGTGTCATTTTGGCTGTCATGATTCGATATGTCAAAATTTGTGACAGGAGCAATAAACATGGAACGCTACGCGATTCAGCAACGCGTCATTATTGTTAGACTTTACTATCAAAATGGTGAATGTTTGGTTGCTACGATTCGTAAAGTGCGTCTGATTTTCGGTAGGAATATTGTTCCAAATTAATCAACTGTGAAAAGAATAATTGAAAAATTCGAAAGTACTGGTTTAGTTATTAATGTGAAACATACAACACGAGCTCGTAATGGTCGTTGAGAACAAAACATCACGGCAGTTCGTGAGAGTGTGGCCGAGAGTCCAGGATCTTCGATTTATCATCTTGCACTAGAATAGAACATTTCAACAGCCACTCTTCACCGTATTCTTACTAAAGATCTGCATCTCCATGCTTACAAAGTCCAGTTGACTCAAGTGTGTCATTTCCCGTTTTGGTGTCCACAATGGCTGCTCCGATCTTGCTATTTAACTCCTACGGGCTTTTGTTTTTGTTAAGTTTTCTGAATTCTCAAGTTTACGCCAACAAGCTCATGGCCACCCAAGCACTGAAGACCGAAATTGAATACTTTATCAACGAAATACTGCCACATTTATGCAAAATCGTTATTGAAAATTTCGCCGTACATTTCGCATTCCATACACTTGACACCTCTCTGACAGCATTTGATCAGAAAATAAGAACCAAATTAACAAAACATCGTATGCATCACCCAAGAAGTTCCATCGAGCGGCTACAGAATGTAGAAGTAATGTGCCGTCAACAGGAGGATCGGCTAAAATCCTATTTTCTCAGCCAAAATAGTAATCTTCATAAGACTGTCTGTACAGTGGATAGTAATTACAGTCCCCTCCGTCTAGCACAAGCAACTAACGAAGCAAGCTATATAACTTCCCAGGGGCGTATTTCAGTTTGGAAAGGAAAGGAGCTCCATGGTCATTTTGCAGCCCTCCTCGATTCTGAACACATTAATAAAAAATACTCTACAAAATGGCTCCGAACATCGGGACTTGATGGAAAGACAGAAGGTTTCCTATGTGCTATCCAAGATCAGGTCGTAAGTACCAGGGCATATAAAAAACATATATTAGGACAAAATTTCGATCCAAAATGTCGCTTATGTAAACAAGATTTAGAATCAATACAGCATATAAGCGGTGAGTGTCCTGCGCTGGCTCAAACAGACTATATGCAGAGGCATAACAATATTGCTAAGGTGATACATGAGGCATTATTGAAAAAATATGGTCTGTTGGACGTGGAGATACCTTATTATAAGTGGAAATCAGAACAGGTGTATATAAGTGAAACTGCAAAGATTTTGTGAGATACGGCAATGATTACTGATCGGACGGTGGAGGCTAATCGGCCCGATGTTATTATAATAGACACAAAGGGTTGCAAAGGACTTATTATCGATGTGGCGGTACCGTTGGATCACAATTTGACCAAGACCATTGCCGAGAAAAAACGAAAATATCAACCGTTAGCTGTAGAACTAACAGTCATGTACAAACTCAGAGATGTCGACATTATACCAAAGATAAGCTTGAATTACATGATAGTCATATGGCAGTCATGCAGAAGGCTGCTTTACTGGGTACAGCAAATATAGTCAGAAAAATTTTAAGCTTGCATTGAGCCTCCGCTGAACCCTCTTTACAGCCTCTTATCTTGTACTTGCAAATGCATTTAAGGAAGTTTTAATAAATCCAGATACTTTCCCCAACTTCCTAATGGAGGGCAATACATATCTACTCTACAAAAAAGGGGACATTAGGCACCCCAATAACTACAAACCAATCACATGTCTGTCAGTATTATATAAACTGTTTACAGCCCTACTCAATGAAAAAATCTACCAACATTGTGATAAAACAACATTTTTGAAGAAGAATAGAAAGGATGTATAAGAGCAGTATGGGGTGCAAGAAACAGTTGACGATCGATGCTGTAGTTGTTGAGCAAGCGTGTAAAAGAAAACGCAACTTAAATAACTGCTACATAGATTACAAGAAAGCATTTGATAGTGTCCCACACGATTGGTTGGTTGAAGTTCTGAATTTCTATAAAATTAGCCCCCAGATTATTAACTCATTAAAGTGCCTGATGGGGAAGTGGAAAACAAATCTTTTTGTTGATCAACAATGCATCGCTACTACAAATATCGAGTAAGGAATTTTTTAGCGAGATTCCCATTCTCCAATTTGGTTCTTAAATAAACTTAACATGAGGAATTCAAGAAAGCTCTCTCATCTACTATATATGGATGACCTTAAACTATATGGAGAAACTAGAGAAAAATTAAACTCGTTGATAAAAATGGTCGAAAGATTTAGTAGGGATATCAGAATGTCATTCGGACTGGACAAATGTTCTACCATTAGCATACAGAAGGGAAAGGTACAGAGTCAAAATTCAAGATTCTGTAATATACAACAACTGGCACCAGAAGAATTATACAAATATTTGGAAATACCTCAAAAGTAAAAACTTGATCACAACTAGTTAAAGAAGGACTTTTCCACTCTATACCAAAAGAGACTTACAAAGTTTTTAAACACCAAACTGAACAGTGGAAACTCATTAGAGCGATCAACGGTTGGGTAGTGCCAACTCTGACATATTCTTTTGGCATTGTTAAATGGTCAGAAACTGACCTTGATGAAGTTGATAGGTTGGCCATCATTAACAAAGTTCCGATGCCTGCATCCAAACTCATCGACAAAAAGACTATACATCCCAAGAAAGTTGGGGGGCAGAGGCCTTGTGAATGTAAAAAATCCCTGTCTCTATCAAGAATATAGGATGAGAAAACACTTCAATGATTCAAACAATAAATCAACTTCCTTCCTTTCAATAAATCATCTTCGTACAATCAATAATCGTACTTCAAAAAGTCAACCTAATTAAACAAAACCGTATTGATGGCAGAACAACACTCATGGTTTGCGTTCGAGAATGGAACGGACAAACATTACATGGAAGGTTTCCTAAGTCACTCGAAGATGACACTATTGACGAACAATTGTCTGTAAAGTGGCTGACCGATGGACTATTGTACCCAGAAGCAGAATGTTTCACGATATCTATTCAAGATAGAGTAACAAGAACAAATAATTATGATAGACATATACTGCACTTGAATGTAGTTGATCAGTGTAGGAAATGCGGTACACTGGGGGAAACAATTGAGCACCTTATTGGCGGTTGCTCGGCCTTTGCTCCTAATGCTTATTTAGGACGGCATAATCAGCTGGCAAAAATCATACATCAGCAAATTGCACTAAAATACCCGCTACTAGAAACCGCACCTCCATATTAGAAGTACTCACCTTCTTCTGTACTTGAATCATCCGATACCATTCTTTACTGGGACAGGCCAATCACTACTGATCGAACGGTTGAATATAACAGGCCAGATATTGTTCTATATATATATTAGCGATTTTCCTACAAATCGCCACCAAGGTGAAAATAAAAAATGTCTTTGTTAAAAAAATAACTATTTATTTACAGTTGAAAATTATCTTCATTCTCACCGCTGGTTCACTATCACAGTTCAAATAATCAAATAAACAAATTAAAATTACTCTCGTCCTCTTGACATTTTCACCGATACTGACACTGACACTGACCATTGTTTATCCGTACCGGGTTGCTTCACTGCCCCCTCCTTAAAAATATTTCGTCCCGAAATCCATCCTGGTCCTCTTCTCCATGTCGATATTGGCAACCTTCGCCTTTCCTGCAGCCCGACGTCCCATAGAAGAAACAGTCCACTGTCTTCTCTCTTCTGGCCATTCGCCTTGGTTGGAAACAGCAGACCAAAATGGCGATCCCGGTGAATTTGAATATCTCCTCCAGCATATTCCGCACCAGCCTCCAATCCAGACGGTCTAACCCGCAAGCCAATTTCGGTATTGCTAACTTGCTGATGTTCTGGTCCAGAAGCTTTTCTCTCAGGTAGCACAAGGTATCCCAGACGGAGCGATATAACGGCTTCTCATGACTGGTTGTCTTGTTCACGAGATAAAAGATTTTTCTGTTGATGCCTTGCTGGTTGGTTGTTATCTGCAAAGCATCACCAACATGCGGATTCTGCCTTCTAAGGTTGGATACCTGTCCGAACTTCTTCCTAAATATGACTGCGATTCCCCCGGACATCTGTAGATCTTCGGCTATACAGTGGGCCAATGCATATTCCTCTGGGACAGTAAATAGGTCCTGTTGTACTTCTATAGTGACGCCATGTCGACTCTTCCGACCAGTGGAATATCTGTCCATAAATTCTTCAAAGGTGAGCTCGGCGGGAAGGTCCAGCCGACGTACCCTGCCTCCTCCATTACCATCGTCCCGATCACCGGTAAAAGGCATCATTCGGTTGAAATGGATGATTTTTGGTTTCCCTCGCGGTAGTCTTCGTATGCGATACACCACCTCATTGGTCTTATCGAGAACTTCATAGGGTCCCTCCCAGGATGTCTGGAGTTTCGGAGATAACCCACGACGACGCCGAGGATTGTAGAGCCATGCCAAGTCGCCAACCTCATATCCCCCTTTCTCAGCTCGCACATCGTAGGCGTCCTTCATTCGATCACTGGCAGCCTAGATACTTTGGCGAACCCTGTGATGGATGTCATCCATTCTCCTTTAGGTTACAGACATAGTCCTCACCGACTGTGTCTTCTCCAGGTGGATAACCAAACTTCAGGTCACAGGGCAGTCGAAGTTCTCTGCCCATAATGACGCTCGCTGGGGTCTGCCCTGTGCTCTCGTGTACGGATGAACGCTTGGCCAACAGGAACAAATGGAGGAACTGGTCCCAGTCTCGTTGATGGTCGGAAACTACTTTCGACAGGTATCTATTTATAGTCCGATTCAGCCGTTCCGCCATTCCATCTGACTACGGATGTAATGCGGTAGTTCGGGTCTTATGAATGCCTAGTAGTTGACAGACTTCCAGAAAAAGGGCGGACTCAAAATTTCTCCCCTGATCGGAATGCAACTGAAGGGGTACTCCAAAGCGACAAATCCATTCCTTCACAAGGGCATCTGCAATAGTAGCAGCTTCCTGATTCGGCAAGGCATAGATTTCCGCCCATTTACTGAAGTAGTCCATCCCGACCATTACGTACTTGTTCCCCACTTCAGTCTCTGGAAAAGGGCCGGCTATGTCCACCGCCACACGTTCAAACGGGCTGCCAACGTTATACTGCCACATGGGAGCTCTCGGACGTTTCTGAGGCCCGTTACTGGCTGCGCAAATCAGGCATTTTCTGCACCATTCCTTGACATCTATCTTGCAGTTCACCCAGTAGAAACGCTCCCTCAACCTGGCTAGTGTCCTCGTCAATCCAAAGTGACCCCCGCTTGTCCCGTTATGGACCTCTGTCAGTACTTCCTGAACTCGATTCTCAGGAATCACAACCTGCTTCTTCGGATCTCGGCCATCAGGATTCTCCACGAGCCGCGTCAGAACACCGCCTTGAATTTCCAAGGAATTCTACTGGGCCCAGTAGGATTTCACAGCTGGGTTATACCGGGCAACTTCCTCCCACGTTGGCCTACGATTCTCTCGTTTCCAACCAATAACCAGCTTCAAGGTGGGATCTTCCTTCTGGTCTTTCTGCAATTCAGCTGGCGTCCATAAATCGCCCACCACCGTTGTTCTATTTACTGGAACTTCTTTTTGCTCAACCCGATAGCAGTGTTGGCAATCTTCTAAGCAGGGTCTTCTGGACATGGCATCGGTATTCCTATGGATCATTCCGGCACGATGTTCTGTGTCGAAGTCAAACTCCTGCAGACGCTCGATACATCGAGAGCCATTTCAAGGCGGCATGGTCGGTTCTCAATAAGAACTTTCTTCCGTAGAGGTATTTGTAGAAATGCTCCATGGATTTGACTACAGCCAGTAGCTCACGGCGAGTGACACAGTAGTTGCGTTCCAGCTTCGACAGGGTCTTACTAAAATATCCGATGACCTTTTCCTCTTGACCGTCTTGTATCTGTGACAGCACGGAACCTATCCCAACGTCGCTTGCGTCTGTGTCCAAGCTAAATTTCCCTTCAGGCAGTGGATAACCCAGGATAGGTGTGCTGGTAAGGGCCTCTATTAGACGCTGGAAGGCTTGCTTGCTTCAATTCAAACCGTATTTCGCCTTCAGTGAGCTTTGTTAACGGCTTGGCGATGTTAGCAAACCCTTATACAAATCGTCGGTAGTAAGTACATAACCCCAAAAAGCTTTTAAGTTCATGTTTGTCCTTAGGTAATGGCCAACTTTCGACAGTTTCAATCTTAGCAGCGTCGATAGCCACTCCTTTTTCCGAGACAATATGACCTAAGTAATGTACTTCCTTCCGAACGAGATGGCATTTCTTCGGACTTAGCTTCAAAGCAGATTCCTTTAACCTCTGGAACACTCCTTCCAGGTTTTTCATGTGGTCTTTGAAAGACTTTCCAACCACAATTATGTCATCCAGGTAGATCAGACATGTCTTCCACGATAGCCCTTTTAAGACCAGTTCCATCAATCTCTCGAAGGTGGCGGGGGCATTACACAACCGAAATGGCATGACAGTAAACTGCCATAATCCCGTACCCACGGTAAAAGCTGTCTTCTCTCGGTCACTCCGGTCCAGTTCCACCTGCCAGTAACCGCTCTTCAAATCCAGTGTGGAGAAAATCATTGATCCCGCCAAGGTGTCCAGAGTATCGTCTATCTTTGGCAATGATAACTGTCCTTCTTCGTCACGTTGTTAAGTTGCCGATAATCCACACAAAATCTTGTCGATCCATCTTTCTTCTTGGCGAGAACTACTGGTGAAGCCCATGGACTGCTGGACGGCTCAATCACACCTTCTTTTTCCATATCGTGGACGATCTTGGTTGCTTCTTCATACTTGGCCAAGGGTAGTCTTCTAGCAGCCTGACGAATTGGTCTAGCATCGCCAGTGTTGATTTTATGCGGAACGATGTTAGTTCTACCCTTGCTCGTCGAACCGATGACCATCTATGAACGCGCTGTTGGACCGATGTTGAATGGTAGCTATTTTTACTGTTGAGGGGAATACGATGAGGGGCATGCTGAGTACAGGTCGATGATTACCCCTTCTCGTCGACCTACTTTAGTTTTCCGGGGCCGAAGAGGTGGATACCTTGCATTGGCTTCGCACGTGCCCCAGTTTTCCGCAGTTCCAGCACCTGACTGTCTTCTTTTCTGGCTTCCGGATTCTTTCTTCTAGAATCCGCCGTACGACCCCTTCTATGACGTTCTCGGAGTGCTCATCATCTAATCCTCGGACACGAGCCTGGCTGCGGGAGCTCTGCTTCGCTGCTTCGAATTCCAAGGCTTGGGCAAGCGCATCTACAAGTTTCCTCGGGCGAGCCAACAATAAGGATTGTCTGACTTCAGGGTCTCGCCGTCCATCCATAAACGCCTGTACAGCCAAGCGTTCCATCACATTCTCCGGAGTAGCAGGATAAGCCTAGCGAACCAATCGAGCAACGTCAGCTTCGAATTCCTGCAGGGTTTCGCTAGACTTCTGGATGCGGTTCTTTAACTGGGAATGGTAAACATTTCCAGGCATTTTACTAGCTTCTGATAACTCCTCTGCTCTTCCGCTGGAATGGTCTGCAACACATCAGTGGCTTCTCCTCGCAATGCCAAAGTCAAGGCAGTAGCCCTTTCCCTATCAGTCCATCCGTTCGCTTTTGCTGCTGCCTCAAATTGAATTTGATAATTGGACCAGGAAGTTTTGCCATCAAACTGTGGAGGTTTCATCCGCACGCTTGTCATGTGGTTCTTGCTGGACTCAATGGACGCGTAGTCATCAGGAACGGGTAACGTGCTCTTCGCTAATTTTTGGTTGACTTCCTTATTCAAACAGTGTATTGCCTCCTGAATTTCCGTTTCAAATTTTTTTTCCAGCTTATCCTCCAGGTCTTGTAGATTTTTGTGGACTTTGCTTTGAAGATTTTCCAGGTTTTTATTCAGCATCTCAGAATTTGTCTGTAACTCATCTCGCAAACTGTCCACATCCTTTCGCATGCTTTCGGCGTTCTCCTGAAATTTAGTTTCTATCTTGCTTTCGAGGCTCTCAGCATTGCTTTGAAACGTACTTTCTATCTTGCTTTCCAGGCTTTTAATTACAGAATTCGTGTCGCACGGAACTTCGAACAGGTATTCCTCAGAATCCAGATTGTCGTTCATCAAAACCTTCCTCAATCTCGCTTGCAGCACACTTTTCACACGAGAGATCTCCAAATCACGTTCTTCTAACTCTCTTTTCAAGTCCGCCACTTTCAAGTCTTTCAAAAGAGTACTCTTTGCGAGGCCATATTGTCTCTTAAATTTATTTATTAGTTGTCCATACAAATTTATTAGCACCTTCTGGGGGAATAAACCCCACACCTGACACCAATGTAGCGATTTTCCTACAAATCGTCACCAAGGTGCAAATAAAAAATGTCTTTGTTAAAAAAAAAATAACTATTTATTTACAGTTGAAAATTATCTTCATTCTCACCGCTGTTCTCACCACAGTTCGAATAATCAAATAAACAAATTAAAATTACTCTCGTCCTCTTGACATTTTCATCGATACTGACACTGACACTGACCATTGTTTATCCTTTATACCGGATAGAAATATATATATATATATATATATATATATATATATATATATATATATATATATATATATATATATATATATATATATATATATATATATATATATATATATATATATAGAAAAGAGCTTTTATAATTGACATCGCAGTGCCGCTCTCTTACAACATTAGAAAAGCCGAGATGGAAAAATCCACAAAGTATGAAAATCTGGCATACGACTTAAAGAAGCAGTGGAAACAGAGTAAGGTAGATGTAGTGCCCTTCGTTATATTCGCCGAAGGCCAGATGAGTAAGAGATTTTCAAAGAACCTCGAGAGCCTGGGTATTTCGAAATCGATTGTCATATTAGGACAACATGCTGACGTGTCACATTGTTCATAAAATACTATGTTAGGGTGAGAGGAGCTGAATTGCTTTTTCAGCTTGGCATTGGAATATCGACCAGCATGAACTGAGATTCTACATTAAGGATGAGCAGGATAATATTTTAACAATATTTTATTTTTTCCAAAATTAGTCAGAAGTTAAACTACTCCGACTCTCGCGTCTTTGAAGAAACTAGGAATATTTTTATTGAAATTTATAGGGGGCTATTAACATTTTGTCGAAAGGTAACGAAATATCTTGAACAGGACTATAAATATTTCAATACTTTACTACAGAAAACCATGTTTTATTTAAAATTTACATCTTACGTTCTTATTCTAATACCCTTTATAAGAAAGGTAATGGCTTCCATTTGTAGGAATACAATAGATTTCTGTTTAATTCAATGTTTCAAAAAATAAAATTAAAGCAAAACATTAATGAAAATCATTTTGGTTTCATCAAGAATAAAGTAATTTTCATTTGGATAAAGCATAGTTCCAAACGATTTTACTAGGGTGTAACAAAAATATTTAGGTTTTTTTCTTTGTTTATAAATAAAGGATTATACTTCACTCCACAGAGGTTTAATACGATCTCAACTTTTGTGACATTATTTTAAAAGAGGCTTCAAAGCGACTCACGCTGGTCGTAAGATTTGCAAAGTGGCGGGAGAGGGTGCCGTATTAATTCGCACCGTTCAGCTCTGGTTTAAAAATTCGGAGAGGGAAACATGAGTTTTGAAGATAGGCGAATACTGGTTGTCCATAGTCTTCCAATGCCGATTTTTTAAGATGTTGATCGTAGAACAAGCACTACGAAACTTTCCAGGGAATTAGAAGTATCCTACACTACCGTTATTCGGCATTTGTGAGGCATAGGAATGGTGCCAGGGAGTCGTAGAAGTATCCTTCATAAACGGTCTTTTCAGCAAAAATGCAAATACTTTTAAATTAAGAACTTGTGTTAAAATTTGTCTTATTCGCCAGGCTAAGCAGCGTAATTAAAAGAATTTAGATATATCGGAAAATTCAAAACTTGTATCTTTTGATGTTCAAAATTTATTTGCAAGCTTCCCGCCAGAAAACACGATAATCCTAGTGGAGAATTTATTAATTGACAACAGTTAAAAAGGGTTAATTATGGGCAGCCCACTAAGCCCTTTACTTGCAGAAATTTTGATGAACAATACTGAGGAGAAAATTTTCATAAACAAAATTAGTAAACAATGTTTATATTGATACCGATATAATGATGACATTTTGACATGCTGATATTACGATTCACAATACATCCAACCACCTACAACAACATAAACGGGCAGCCTACAATAGCATGATTCATCGTTTAATAAATGTTCCTCTAAATCCAGACAAATACAATACAGAATTAAATTTAATTAAGCAAATTGGGGTTAACAACGGCTATCCAGTTTCAATAGTTGATAAAATAGTCTCCAAAAAAACAGAAAAATAAAGAGCTTTCGGAAGCCTATCCTAGGATTAAAATTAAAGAATTTTGGTTTAAAACTCTTTCTTATTGTGGATATATATCTGAAAAACTTAAAAATATCTCAACAGCATTAATATAAACGTAGCTTTTAAAACTAACAATTCTTTAGGAAAAATTTTGAAAAACTATAAACAAAAAACAGGGAAAAAGAATAAATCAGGCGTCTACCAAATGAATTGTGGTTCGTGCAGTAGAGCTTTGGGAAGCCTATCCTAGGATTAAAATTAAAGAATTTGGGTTTAAAACTCCTTCTTATTGTGGATATATATCTGAAAAACTTAAAAATATCTCAACAGCATTAATATAAACGTAGCTTTTAAAACCAACAATTCTTTAGGAAAAATTTTGAAAAACTATAAACAAAAAACAGGGAAAAAGAATAAATCAGGCGTCTACCAAATGAATTGTGGTTCGTGCAGTAGAGCTTTCGGAAGCCTATCCTAGGATTAAAATTAAAGAATTTGGGTTTAAAACTCTTTCTTATTGTGCATATATATCTGAAGAATTTAAAAATATCTCAACAGTATTAATATAAACGTAGCTTTTAAAACCAACAATTCTTTAGGAAAAATTTTGAAAAACTCTAAACAAAAAACAGGGAAAAAGAATAAATCAGGCGTCTACCAAATAAATTGTGATTCGTACAGTAAATTTTATGTATGACAAACAGGTAGATCATTTAGACACAGAATCGCAGAACACATACGCAGCTATATAAATAATAAAATGGACTCAACGCGGAACATGTTATTAAATAAAAAGCATACATTTAATAATTATTTTAAAATGTTACACATAGAAAATAAGGGTTACAAAGTGAATTTATTAGAACGTTTGTAAATAAACCGTCATAAATACATAGATGTCCTTCTTAACGACCAAATATACTTCAACCATTCTCCGCTTTTAAATATGTGGAGAAAACAGTGTGAATAAGATTCTGCAAATGTCCAGAAAAAATTTGTAAAATTATTTTTTTACTATAGTACCGACTATTTGTCACAATACAATTTCAATCTTTGTCAACCATCCTAAGAAGCTACAGTCTAGCGAAACGCGTTATGTTTTAGAGAAAAATATATATAATAATAATAAATAAAAATATTTATAATATATATATATATATATATATATATATATATATATATATATATATATATATATATATATATATATATATATATATATATATATATATATATATATGAACTTTATTTAGATGGACTTTGGGCGTGTTCCAAGCAATCCCACCCCGCAAAACAATTGCTACTACAAAACGTGATGGGAGGTGTGTATATAGAGTAATAAGACTGATTAAAAAACATATTCCGTTGAAAGGACAATTCTACATAGTCTCCCTCAAAGTAATTGACTTGGGACGCCACACAACGCTAAAGACGGTTTCCACTCTTCATAACAGTGCAGGGACTCAGTTACGTGAATCGCCTTCAGCTGGCCGGTTGCAGCCTTACCAATATTCTCAGATATTTCTGGTGAATAAAGTGGGGTGTATAAAGGGGGTGCGGGGTCACAGTGACGTTTTTGCTTGTCATGATGCAGCTAGACCCAGAATGACCCTTTTTCAAAGTCTTTCAAGAACCTCTCGATAAAAATGATGTTTGGCATTAAGGTACAAATTCCCTATGGGCGATCCCTTGGCCATCAAAAACGCAAATCGGCGTATTCTTAATCTTTGTTCATTCTGGCTTTTTTGGCTGTGGTGGGGTTGGACTGTGCCATTTTTGGCTTTGGTGCTTCGTTTCCGGGTCGTATTCAAGATTCGTCACCAGTAATGACACGTTCCAGAAAATGTGAATCATTGTTGTTGTCCATTTTATCCTGCGAAAGGTTTTTTGAAACCTTTTTCCCGCAGATTTTCTTCATCCGCAATTCATTGGTCACAATCTGATGAACGGTTGTGTAAGTCTAATTCAACTCTTTTTCGGTGATTCTAATTGTCAACCGACTAGCAGAACGCAAATGATTCTATCGACATTTTCAGTTGAAGGCCTTTTGCTGTCAGATTAATCTTCAATCGAGGCTCGGTCTCTGAGAATATCTTAAACCACCTGAAAACCTGGGCCACTGACAAAACACTGTTAAACCTTTCAAAGTTTTGCAAAAGTTTTCATTGAACTATTTTCAGAACAGACAATAAAAACCCGGTTCATGAAAATAATTCCTACGACTGTAGGGACTCTAGCAAAAAATGTCAAAAAATGTGTTTAGGATTGTATTTTGTCATATGATTTGTTCAGCCCATCTTTGAATTTTACACTTTAAATTTTCAAATTTTACTGTAATTTCTTGTAAACCTTTAACAACACGTTTATTAACTGCTGACATCTTAATTCAGTTACATTTTTCCACGAAATATCATTTTCTTTCAGCCTATAAATCCACCTTTCACCTTATGTTTTATACGCAAATTTTAATTACATTGAAGGATATTTTATGATTATTTCTTCTGTGAATACAGTTGAAATTTTTGCAAATTCTTCTCTAGGCGGATTCTATTTTGTGAACGTAGGCACTAATTTGACGGTGGAGTATATCCATCGAAAAAGAATAATGATCGGGGAAACCTACTCTGAGTTACTAGTCTTTTTGGATGCTCATTTCTTTAGTTTCATTTATCTTTTTATATGGTGTGTTATATAAAGAGTTTTCCAATAGGAATGTCTTTCCAACAGATTGCCGTGTTCATTACATTGTGTCAATTGATCATGGAAAGATTCCAGTGGCGGCTCGTGAGGGAGGGCGTTGGGGCGCCGCCCCTCCAGCATTTATCACAGTAAACAATTTTTCAGAGCAAAACTCCATATTTTATTTCCGTTCAGTTTCTTTCTTTTAACTCATTTTCCTGGTTCAACTCCTGTATAGGGTTTCGATAGCACGAAAAGTGAAAAGGAGGAAGCGGAAAGCAAAAAAAATCTTCAGCAACACTATTTTCTTCTACGCCCTCCCACTTTAAAAACCCACGAGTCGCCACTGAAATATTCATCAGTGCGTAGAAATTGGAAGCTAGAAGGCGGTCCCCACTTTGGGGAAAAATAATCTTTTTCGACAAAGCACACTTCTGGTTTGATAGGTTTGTGAACGAACTTCGGGCTGAACTTTGGACAGTGTTTGGACTGAAGGAGTGATAGGGCGTTATTTTTTCAAGACGATAATTTTTTAGATTGTGAAGATCAATATATTAATGGTGAACGTAATTGGAATATGCTAACAGAATATATTTGGTCTGAACTGTTAAATGTGAATATAAACATTGTTTTCTTTGAACAAGACGGTGTCACACATCTCGCCAGAGAACCGATTTACTGCAAGAAAAGATTCTTAGATGCGTTTTTTCGTAAAATGGTAATGTTTGATTATTTTTGTGGGGTTATGTAAATCTCTGGTTGACAGAAATAAACCCTGAACAATTCTTGACCTTATACAAAACATTCAGGACTACAACAATAAAGTAAAAAAATAATAGATCTTTCAGATTGAGCGTGTTTTGAATTATTGAATTAAATATAGATGGCGTTGTGATTTTGCCTAAGTCTAGTCTCATTTCAGAAGTGTAATGTATGACATTTATAAAAATGGTGTGGTACCCAATATAATAACGCGTTAAAATTATTGAATTATTTTATGAACATGGGCGTTAGGTAAAAATTATTTTTAGAAAAATACGTGATATTTATAGTTTGCACGATCGTCCAATAGAAAGCACTACCAATCGAATTGTTTAAAAATTTCATGAAACTGGTTCGGTGGAAGATAAAAGAAGAGCATTATATAGTCGTAGTGATCGTTCAAAAGAACACATTGATTTGGTAGTGAAAGTGTTGCTGAAGATCCAGAAATTTCCATTAGTCGACGTTCATAACAATTTGGACTCAGTAAATCCACAATATGACGTATTATTTCGTAAAATGATTTAGCTCTGAAGGCATATAAGGTTGAAATAACACAGGAACTAAAGCCACATTTTTCTCAAAAAATTATTTTTCCAGATGAAGCACATTTTGAAATTGATGGCTATGTTAATGAACAAAATTGCCGCATTTGCGGTGACGAAAATCCACAATTGATTCATGGGAAACCCTTATTGTCACTGTTTGGTGTGCATCAGAAGGTGTACTTGGGTCATATTTCTTTCAGAATGCTGGTAGTGAAGCTTCGTTATCGTGAGATGTTAACTGGGTTTTTGTGGGCTGAATTGAATAATGTTGATCTGGAGGATATTTGGTTTCGACAGGATGGCGCTACACTTCATTCTGCTAATGAAACAATTGATTTATTGAGAGAAGAATTTCCTGTACGAGTTATTACAAGAAACGGTGATGTTAATTGGCCACCAAGATCATGTGATTTGACACCGTTGGGCTATTTTACGTGGGATTACGTAAAAAGCCAGGTATATAAGGACTGAAACTGAATGGTATACAAGACGAACCATTAAAGGATGAAATTATTCGAGTCACTGATGAGATAGAGCTGCAGTTACGTCAAAATGTGATCCAAAACTTTGACAAAAAAAGTGGACGTCTGTGGAGCTGTAAGAGGTGGTCATTTGGCAGATATGATTTTTCGTGTTTAAATGCCATACACTATGCTGCAATTATCAATAAAAGGTTTTGTGAAATCAATGCAAATTCAGTATTTTATTCAAGAACTAGATGACCCGGTGAACTTTGTATCACCTACTATTTATTTGATTATAACTTTTGATCAGCGAATATCAATCTTAATCAACCTTCCAACTCCAATTTATTGAGACTACTGGTTGCATCGCGTACGGTTTGAATTTCTTTAGGTTATTAAATGAAACTTGCTTGTAATTCAAATTAATTCAAATGTCTTTTATTTACATAAAAGGTAAATACAGTTATTCAATGTAAATCTTTCTGATAAACTACGTTATTTGTTTTGTTTTCCGGTGCGTAAATATACAAATATAGCTTTCCGTATGGCTGCGTAAATATACAAAGATGATGACACGCGAACACTCGTCATAAAGTTGTCCATGCGCGAAACACGGAAACTCCAAGTTAATTCTACAAACTTCCAACGACTGGTCTTGTGATTTGTTTATGCTAATCGCAAAAGCCAGATGCACGGGGAATTGCAGCCGCTTAATCGGGATACGCGGAATCATCGGGATACGCGGAATCAAAACATCCTCTCCTTTGTTTTTTTTTCCCTTGATGTTTGTTTTTGTTTATTCCCTTAATGATCGCTGTCTCGATGACGATATTTATTAACTTCTTCCCAGCCAGTCTCGTTCCAATGCATAGTCGAGGTTGATTAATGTTACGCAACGTCATGATGACTGAGCCTACTTTTAATTGCCAATTGTGAGGTGGTAGTCCAGGCAGTTCCAGCGAATTTAAAAATTCTATGGGATAGTTGACCTCATCCTGGTTGATAACTGTATCGACTGATTTGAAGGAAAACAACTGTCTCGGAATGAAATGTTGGCCAAGAAATGGGTAAAATCACTTCCCGTCCCAGAAACTAATAAGCGTAATGGATATGGTGGTGGGACCAATTGTGGTAATTTCACTTTTTCACCCGCACAACATAATTCAGGAGATTCACCGCTGTATTTCAATGTATTACAATACGGACAAACGACTGAGATTTCTCTAATTGTTACTGATTGATCGATACGGGATTCTTTCTTGATGGTATGGTATATGTCGGCGCCCTGAAGAGTCTGAACCTCGAGAGATGAAACATATATTATCAAGTTGAAGGGATAGGTGGGTTCCCGGTCAAGCAACCGACAAAAATGTTCATATATATATATATATATATATATATATATATATATATATATATATATATATATATATATATATATATATATATATATATGTATAGTCTCTAGAGGCTCTAGAATGTATTCTACCAGACGAAGCCAACATTTGAACAACATTTATTATTAACGACGTTAATTTCCATATTGTGCCACTAGAATTCTGACACTCTTATTGGACAAACCTTTAGTGTATATATTGTTTGAAAAATATTCTTTCAGGAATATTTTTCACTCGAAGATCGACGTTATGGAAGGGCATGATAAAGAAAAATTAAGTGTGTATCGAAATAGTTATTAATTGTAATTAAGAATGTATCGAAAAGATTCAACATGGGTAAAACCAAAGGCTACAGAGCTTATTGACTAAAAGGAAGGCCTAGTGTAAAACTGGTTTTCTATTGTGAATATCAATGATAAAAAAAACTTTTTAATAGATGATTGTTCAACGATATATCGTTTAAGCTAGGAAAGGTTTGTAACGGCTTGCAGTAATAGAATTTTCTGCGATTATTTTTACGTCCTCTTAAACTTTTTCTCATGTTAATTACAAAACTATCACTTTGGTTTTTTATATGAAAATACGATTAGTGATTTCTGTTCAAAAAGGTTATGAAAATATCGACAATTGTGTCATATTTTAAGCCTTATTCGATAGCCTTTATTTCCATAAAAGTGAGTGGTATCAAGTTACTAACGTGACAGCTAGATGATGTTTTCGTAAGGTCGGTTTTCGGCATTTTTGTAGGGTTCTAAATCAGTAAGATCCAATAATGTCAGGAAAGGAATCTGATCCATCAGACGACTAACCATTTTACCTTCTTCCCCAAATTTGTAAGAAGAAACATTCACTAGGAATCAACGAATATAATTTTGAAGAATTTTTGAATATTGATGATAATATAATAGTAGTGTTATGTATAGCAGAAGCAGAAGGTGCTACTATCTAATTATAATAAAGCTATGAACTGAATCAAGCACATTACAATATGTGCTGAATGTCTAGAAGATAACGAAGCATTGCAGATTATGTACACAGTATATAATTATATTTTCAAAATGTTGCCATTATCAAATTACGTTTGTTGTTTCTGTGTTAATTAAAAGAAATGAAGAAAATTAAAATATATACTTGTATTTTTCTTGTTTATATACTATTCTTTTTCTTCTTCTTTAACTTCTTTTCACAATGTATTTTATCCAGTTTTTCGTTGTACGGACAAATTTTCACGTTCCTATTGGTATCCGTTCAAGAGAAATACTACATCTACTTCATTCACTTGACCCATACTAACCATAACACATATATTCATACATTCTATTCCATTTTACTTGATACGTACCTTCTAATGTCAATTCGAAATCTTTTCCAGCAAATCCTTTGGCAATTTCTCTTTGGTCACCAGTGGAGTAATTACCGCACCAGACGTAGTATTTCTTTCCGCGTCTCAAAAGGTAGCAAGAATTGGAATCCAAAGATGATGTTTTCATTTCAACTTGTTCAGCTTTGGCACTATATGTTGTTGATCCGTATACTCTCAGAAGATACTGGTTTGGACCTTTTAAGTTTTTTCCAGTTTCTGTAAAATATTAACACAATTTGAATTTTTTTTCCTTTTTTGTTTTTATGTTTTTTTTGTGGACTATGAAATAAATAATAATATCAATTTCTCGTATTTAAAAAGTTGATATTTTATGCGGTTTCTGTTGGTTTTGGTTTAGATGGAAATCAGAATATGCTAGACTAGTTAAAAGCGTTTATTACATACAAATTGAGTTAGCTTGAGTATTATTTTAAATTTAGCGCATTAGTATGACATGAGAATGTTAACATCGTAAAAAATAAATTTGGTATATTTAAAAAACAACATAAGCAATGATGTGTACTAAAATACAATGTCAGTTTTATAACTTTCTACTTAAATATCTTCTCTAGTTCTGAAGGAAAGTATAAAAAAAATCGATTTTGCCTAGTTAAACACCCATACTCCTCCATTTTAATAATTATCTGCTAGTCACTATTACTGTAATTTTTGTTCAATTAAAGAGTTTGTTAACTGAGTTTCCTGTATTTTGTTTTTAGTTATTCTATTATTTATCCTGTCATTTTTTTAATATTTGTGAAAAAGTCGTAATAAATGATAATTTGATAATTGAAGACCCAAGTGGATGAAGGTGTTATGTACACAGTTTTCACTGGCATCATTAAATCACCGAGATTTATAACAACAGTGCTAATTTAATAATGAATGAAGGGAGTATGTTACATTATTTCTCAAGAAAAGAATGGAAGAAGGGGATATGGGCACATTACACATTCATCCATAATAAATATAATGTTTGAATAACTGGTTGCGAATGAATGCTCAATGAAGGTGTTATGTGGCGTACATAGCTCCTTCATCCACTGAAACTACATTATTGCTTATCTATTAGGTTTGAAGTTACATGTCGGTTGGTGTTTTAATTTAAACAATTTGTTCTATTATTTTATGAATATTTATGAAAGTTGCAACTTAGAATATGGGTCCTAGAGAAAAAGTAATGTTAAAGTTAGTCTTAGAAGAAACAAACGAATATTTATAATCGAACGAACAATATGGAAAAAATTAATGAAGAAGTTGACATTAAAAGGAAACAAAAAAAAATTCGCCCCAAGCCTAGCATTTCCAAAAAACCATAACGCGATCCAAATACGCGGAAAAACACAAAACAGCGTTAAACAGAACACGCGAGGAGGAATATCTATCTTACAAAAATAAGTTTGTTTCAAAAAAGGAACCCAAAGAACGCTTTCTCTCTAGGGAAAATTGTAGGCTTTCATGTAGTACTCGCTTCCCAGAAGATGATAGACATGTACTTCTTAAAGAATGTTACAAACTTGACATCAATGCAAAAAACGCTTTATCATTTAATCATTTAAATCCATAGATAAAAAACCAGTGTTGACGGAAAAAAAGGGTGCCGTAAAACATAAAACAGCATCCTACACATACATCGTTAAAAAAATGGAAGTAATGAAAGAGTATGTAAAGAAGAGCTGAGAGCTTTATATAAAAAATCGATATACAAAATCGATTAAAAATCGATTTTCAGCCCTCATATGGATAGCAGAGGAAGGACTCTGTGAGTTAAGGACTTTGTTATGACGCCTATACAGAGCTTTCCAGTGGACGGGTCTCACTACTATAGAAATAGAAACCCACATAAAAATACCTTTCTCATCTTTTTAATCTAAGTAAAATGTACGAGCTATATTTAGAGGAATGTAATCAACAAAAACTTGCTGAGACGTTTAAAATAATCTGTTCCTATTCAAAAAATGTTGTTACAATTTTATTTATCATTTGGAAACCCTAAAAACGTGACACATGTACTCCTTATAATGAGGGTGAGGTAAATGGAGAGCATAAAGAAAATTACACAGCAGGGAATAAAGCGCTCAAAGCAGACTAAGAAAAAGCAAAAGCAGCACAGTTTACATTACAATAGACATGCAGCAAACAATACTACTTCCCAAACTAACGACTTGTAAGGCATTTTACCTTCGCCAATTGTGGCTTTACAAATTTGGGATACTTATTATTGCAAAAAACACAAAAAAAGCCTCTTTTTGTACCTGGATTGAAGATATGTGGGAATATATAGTTCCCTACTAAGATATATTGAAGTAGACGAAAGTATCGTGGGAAAAGACCACTTGATCACCTTGTCGGATTCAGGTGCTGACCATAATAAGAATTTCCGCATAGTTTGCCTGTACCAATATCTTATCTTGAAGGGATACTTTTGTTGTATTGATCACACATTTCCAGAAGTTGGTTTCACGTACTTGGATTCTGATAGAGATTTTGGGAGAATTTTTGTATTATGGTATTTTTGAATTTGGGTATTATGAAAACACTACATTCTACTTATACTAGATAAGCATAGAGAAATAATTTCAAAGGCTAGTCGAAAAAATCAGGTCATTGATATGGCTCAACATTTTAGAAAGAATGCATAAACTTAGCCTGATTAACAGAAAAAAGGATGTACTTAATGAACCAGTGAGATTAAGGATGGATAAAAATGGATGAGTCGAAAAGCATGGTTCTTACTCATATAAAGAATCACATGATGAATCACATGAAAGACTAGAACATCAGCACCTGATAATATTGAAATTGAAAGTGTTTGTATGAAATATAGTAATAGCTCCGACGAAAAGAAAAAAGTCTCCAGGAATTACCGAAGTTTATAAGAATATCGATATTTCCATGTGCCTATTCTAGAAAATTAATAATATTTCACATTTATACGAATTCAAGTTATGTATTTAACTTTTATTGTTGTTAATCTAGAATTAAGATTTTGTTTAATACATCCCTTTTGTATAAATCTTTTTTTTTGTAACATTTTCCATTGGATGAAGGTGTCTTGTACATTTTTTCTTCAGTTTTGCAGTTAATTTTTTTAAAGTAAAACTTTCAGTTACAAAATGTTTGCTTATTGATTGATTTGCCCGTTACTTTGTGATAGTTCATTTTTAAACTTTACTTTGTTATCTATCACTTTTAATTTTAACTATGCGTGATTATAGTTTCGTAAAACGATGTTACATTCCAATTTAATAGTGTTTTTTTTTTGCAAACAAAAGGATGGTTTAGGATTCCCCACTAAGCCTTTTATTATCAGAACTGCTAATGCCAAACTTGAAAAATATTTTTTTAAAAACAGATATAGCAAAAAATATATTATTTTGGTTTAGATATGTAGACGACATCTTGGTTTATTATACTGGAAACCACAGACAAACAGAAGAAATATTAAAGCATTTAAATAAAATTCATCCAAAAATAAAATTTACACTTGAAAAAGAACAAAATCAAACTACAAATTTTCTGGTCCTTTCAATATCCAAACAAAATAATAAACTACAATTTAATAGCTATAGAAAACCCACATACTCAGATATAACAATTACAAAACAACCAATACACTCCCATTACACATATGTAAATATACAGCATGCATATAGGTCTATGATCCATCGAGCTTTCACAATTCTATTATTCTACATAATGGAAAAATAGAACTGCAAAAAAATAAAACTAATAGCACAACATAATGGCTTCAATAAAAAATAAATTAGTAACTAAATAAACAAAAAACGGAAACAATTACTAATTCATCAAGTCTACCCAAAAATAAAACAAACATATGGTAAAAAATACTCTAAAATTACATATTTCGGTCCAATTTTAGAACAAATAGCTCGCTCTTTGAGGAAACATAATTTGCAAATAGTGTTTAAAACCACCCAGTCAACCAGTAAATTACTTTTTATTGTCAAATATAAAACATCACAAAATAAAAATATCTGGACCTTATATGTTATCTTAAGTATCAACGGGTGCAGTAGCTGCTATGTGGGGCAAACGGGCCGACATGTTCAGACCAGATTCAAAGAACACAAATCTGAGTACATATTAAAGAAACAAAATTATAATTTTGCCAGCCATTTCATAGATACCGGATATATATTTCTCGAGATTACAAATTTAAAAATTTTACATACAGCACCAAAAGTAAAAAAAAAATTGAAAGCGATTGAAATCTATTAATATAATAAAGACCCGTCTAGACAGCTATTAAACGATCAAGCAGATCGCAATTCCCTGCTATTTAAAATATTGTAAAAAATCAACCCCAATAAAAGTGTAAAATTAGGTACATAGTATAAATAGCTGTAATACTTTAATTTTAAAGTAGTGTATGAAAATGTAACATCATTTTACGAAACTATAGTCACACAAAGTTAAAAATAAAAGCGAACAAAGCAAAAAATTGTTTTATTCGTTTGAAAAATTGTATGCTTCTTAGCAATAACCTAAATGATGCTATTTACGTCAAGCAAACGTAAAAAAAGTTTACATAAAAAAACCTTTCACCTTAATTTATTCAAAAGTTTAATTTTGTCACATAGTGCCTCCGCCCACTAGTGTGCTCAACTGTTATTTTTTATTAAATAACAAATAATGGCATTATGTTTTGAAAATAATGTTTTGAAAATAGTGAGGTAAAATAACCCCACATAAAATAATCAAAGTGTGTAAAATCGCATGATCTTGGTGGCCAATTGACAATACCATTTCTTGACATAACGCATACAGGAATCTTATCTTGTAATAAATTAATTGTCTGACGAGATGGGTGACAAATCGAAAAATCGATCTTGTTGAAAGAAAATATTGTTTATATTCACATTTACCAGTTGATATTAAATATATTCTGTTAGTATATCTCTATAGAGTTCACCATTAATAGTGAAGATATTTGAATCATCGTCTTTAAAACTTAAGGTCGAATCACTCCTTCAGTCCAAAAACCGCACCAAACAGTGAAGTTCTGAGGGTGAAGAGGTTACTCCTGAATCCCTTGAAGATTTTCATTGGCCAAAAGCCAGCAGTTATGTATGTTCATAAACCTATTAAACTAGAAGTGCTCTATTTATTTTTTATCGAACTGCGGTCGCCTTCTAATTTCTACTTGCTGTTGTCGAATCGTCCGTATTTCCATGGCGAATTGATACAATGTATTGAACACAGCAGTCTATTAGTGACATTTACATTTGAAATTTTTACCATTATGACGTTTCAAAATTCAGACACTCTTATAGGAAAATTCTTTATATGGCAATTAACTTAAGACGATTACAAAAAAAAATCAAATCTATGAATTCATTATTAAAAAACAACATTATAATTGGTTTATTACCATCAAAATCAGTTCCACTTCCATCAAAAATGGTTAATTTGCCTTTGAATAGCTGTAAAAAATGAGCAGGTTCTCGACCCTGTATGATTCTAGCCTGGAAACCTAGCTGTCCCAGTTCCTCATCTATTTCTTCCAGTTTTGTCGTAGTTATGTTGATTTCTTCTTGTGATGCGTCTGATCCCTTAAAAAATAATTAAATGAATTGAATATTGGACAATTATTTAAAACTACTCACGATCCAGCAGTAGAGCAAATGTTTCTCATCTTGGAGAGTTTGATAACTGTATAAAACTATATAACAATCACCAGAAAAGAAATAACCATATCTCTCCTTGGGAACTTCGATTATTTTTGTGTTTTTTATTCTCCAGAGCGTCATTCCACCACTCCCATCATCTACTAGTTGTGTTTCAGCCGCCAAACTCAATCGATCTTCCATAGTTATAGCGTCGAATTTTGATAGTAACATAGGGAGTTTTAGATCTACAAATCAACATTGATATACATCGCTTACAAACAATTAACTGACAATGAGTTATATCCAAAATGAAAATGAACGGAATAAATATTATAAGTATACATTTTTATGTCTTAACTGAGAAGTATTTAAAAAAGAAACTTGTCTTGTATTGTGATGTATCGATTATATAGTCTTTCAACAAGTTTTTTTTTATATATTCTATTCACCAGGCGAGGCCAGGATTTAAGAGTTGGCGCTGGAAAGAAGTCTGTTCACAGTCTAATCCTTTATGTCAATTTGTTGGTACAATACCTTTCAAAACGCCATTGATGTATAAATGATTTCAAGTTAGCGTCATATTTTTCGTGTGGTAAACATGTCGGGTTTCAAGTCAAATAAAAAGCATTTGCGGCATGTACGGCTTTTCTTGTTTAATAAAAAAAAATGAAGATGCCGAATTGTAAGCATTGTTGGAAGAAGACGATATGCCAATTTAACAACAAATGGCAGAGAGGTTAAATGTTGGTCGCCGAACCATTTGTGATCGTTTGCATATCACGGGAAAGATCCAAAAAGGAAGAAAATGGGTACCAAATTAGCTGAACGACATACAGATAGAAAAGTGAAAAACGGTGCTTTCTTGGCTTGAAAGAAAGGCTTTTTTGCATCGAATCGTATGTGGAGATGAAAAATTGATATAATTCGAGAATCCAAAATGCAGAAAATAATGAATTGAACCAGGATAAATCAACCTCGATCGCAATACTGAATCTCTTTGGAAAGAAGACAATTGTTGCATTGGTGGGATCAGAAGGGTGTAGAGTACCATGAGCTTCTAAAACCAGGTAAAATAGTTAATACCGTTCGCTACTGTCAACAAATGATCACACATCTAAAGCGGTCAGAGATGCCATCTCTGCACTTGGCTGGAAATTCTTACCCCACCCGTCGTACTCACCAGATTTGACTACTTCCGACTGTCACTTGTTTTCATCGATGTCTCACGTAGTTTCCATGAAACATTTCAACGGATTGAAGTGTTTACGGATATGTAGAACAATTCTATCAATAAAATTTTATTGGTCGAAAATTCCAACATTCAGTGTGGGGCTACCATTGTCAGGTGTCAGCTACCATTTTCATTATTTATAAGTTTTAAAAGGAACAAGACTTAATTTATTTTTCTATAATATGTTTATTTCGTCTTTTAATTTTGTAATAATTAATTTTTGAAAATTATGTCAATCAAATGTGAGGTAAAAATATATTTAATTTGGATTTTTTAATCCGTTAAATAAAGTCTCCATTTCGATAAATTAAAAGATTAGGGAAACACTCTTCAAAATGTTGGATGTTTCACATAAGGTGTGTGCTATGGCATCATCTTGCTGGAACCACATATCTCCTTGTCCTTGATCTTTCAATTTACTTATTTACTTACGATGACACTACAGCCCAAATCGGGCCTTGGCCTCTTGTATACTCCGCCTCCATCCTTCTCGGTTCAGTACCCGCGTCCTCCAGTTTGAAAAGCGTAACAGTGATTTATTATCTGCGTTAACAGAATCATCCCAGCGCTTCCGTGGTTTTCCAATTGGTCTTTGTCCATTAACTTTCCCCTTTAGTGTGAGTTTGAGAATTCTTCCGTCATCTATCCGCTCCACATGACCATTGTAGTCCATTGTAGCTTCTTGAAATTTATGAAGGTCGACACTTTTGGATAATCGGCATTCAATTCATTCTCTATTGTATAGAGGATAATGTAGAATGACATACAATTCTCTATTGTATCGTATTCTCCAGATAGAGTCTTCCCTTACAAGTCCGAGGATTCGTCTGAGGAACTTTCTTTCAAGGACGTTAAAAACTTCTTTAGACGCCTCACTTTTCGCTGCCATAGCATAGCACAGGTCTTATAATCGTTTTATATTGTTTAAGTTTTGTTTCCCTGTAGACGTTTTTGTTTTTAATTATTGGGATATCCAATAATTATTAATTATTGGATCTTATTTGTTTATTTCTCCTTTAATTTTCGATGGGTTTGCTTCCATCCTTCGATACGTTTGCCTCTAGGTATACAAAGTTGTCTACGTTTTCTAGGTTAAAGTCTCCTACTGTGATATTTTATTTGATTGGTGTCTTTTTCCTAGTTTGTGACGTAACTTTTATTTTGTAGTAGTCCAACTTCCCTTGCCACCGAGTCAAGGTTTACAAATATTTCTTGAGCACTCTCCAAAACTCTTGTAAGTATATTTATGTCGCCGGCATATGCTACGAGCATAGTGTTCCATTGGTGTTAACTGGACGTTTTCGAACAATGTGTTCGGATGTTAAAACATTTAAAGCATTTAAAACATTGTTTACAAGTTTTTTTTTGGTTAGTGCATATTCACCATAAGCTTCAACCAACAATTAATAACTTTCAGCAACCGTTTTTTTCAAATGAAAGACGGTTATTAAACTTCCCCACAAAAGGTACTTTTCTAGTATATAATTCGACATATTCAAACCTCTGAAAAACTATATTTTTTGCACATCGACAATTAATAACGAACTAGCTTTTGATGATGATGTTTACCTTATAAAACGCCATAGACGTCATTAGTCTACACCAACAAATGTATTAGTAACGTCATCTCTTAGCAAAATCGACGTTGTTAATCGAAACGCCTATTATAAAAAATATCCATATATGTAGCGAAAAAATCCTAGAAACATAATTGAATTCAGTACATTTTCAATAAATCACTTTTTGGTATATTTTATGGTTCAGAGGAGACATTGGTTCATATTTTTCAAGCAGTTCATATCTTCAAGCAGCAACCGACGTACTTGCAGGCGTTGAATAATTTTTAACACTTAAACGGCAACTAGTGCGCGTTCAATTTACATAAACAAATTAATATATTTTAAAATTAACGACTTTAATCAAATAACACTTTAATCAAAACGTCATCAATAAAAAAAAATCCTTTGTTTTAAGATCCTTTATATGCATCATTTTAACAATAGCTAATATTTTTAAGAAATATGCCAGTTGATCAATTCGTATGCATTTAGTTACCCATTTAATCTATTCGGTTTTCAATAGATTTCGTCGATGAAAATAAGCTGCAAAATCTGGTTTTCTGTTAGTATAGTTATTCATTGGTTATTGGTTAACTTCTGTTATCATCATCAGCCCGTGTCGATTCACTGCAGGATGAAACCACGGAAGTGCTGGGATGATGCTGAAACGGTTCAGCATGCTTCCAACTTTCACGGTCCTGGGCTTTCCTCTGCCACTCGGGTCCCATATACTTAACAATGACATCAGTCCATCGTGCTTTTGGTCTTCTTCGCTTACATTTGCGATCAAGCGGTATCCACTCTAGGATTGCCTTGATCCATTTCCATTTCAATTGCTTTACTCTTCTAGAGATGTGATCACACACTTTCGTTTGTTCCCTGATCCATGCGTAGGGCTTTCTGTCTCATCTTGTAATGCCAAGCATACATCTTTCCATTCCCCTCTATGCTACCCGAAGTTTTTGAATTGATTGCGATGTGAGTATCCAGGTTTTACTTCCGTATGTCATAACGGGTAGGACGCACTGATCCAAGACTTTTCTTTTCAGGCAAAGTGGGAGTCTGCTCCTAAACACTATGTTGGGTCTGCCAAATGCTTGTCAGCCATATTTAACACGCCGTTGTGGCTGTAGATCCATCATATATCGATCCTAATAGGTTTACATATGCGTTATCTATACCTTGGCTAAGCAGTGCATCCATTATCGCATGCTTTGAGATGGAGTCAAATGCTTTTTCGTAGTCGATAAAAGCCAAGCATAGTAGCATGGTGTATTCGTCGTGCCTTTCTAGGGCCTGCTGTACAACCTGGATGTGATCCATTGTACTTAATCCACTTCTGAATTCTGCTTGTTCTCTTGGTTGTCCGTCATTCAGTTTTATTAATATTCTTTTAGGTATTAGCTTAGTGAAAACTTTGTACATTACTAATAGAAGGCTTAATGGACGGTAGTTTTTTAAATCTTCCTGTGCTTCTTTTTTATGTAAAAGGACCACTTCTGCATTTTTCCATAAGTCAGGTACTGTTTGTTCTTTGAGTTATATATATATTTTGGTTGGTGTTTTATGTAACGTCCGACCACCAGCTTTTAGCATTTCAACAGGTACACTGTTACTGGTCGACTGTTATGGATTCGAACAGGTTGTTAAAGCAGGTTATGAGGTCTTCATTGTTGGCGACGGTTACGGTCCTCATTTGGTTGGATAACGACTGCAAGAGGTGAGAATCAATTGGCACAGCGTAAGATCTGGAGAGTACGGCGAATGCGGAAAAACCTTCCATTCGAGATCATTTAAGGCCTCCTTGACCATGTTTGATGTGTGAATAATCTCTTTCTTTGTCGACGGTCTTGTTTTTCTCCAGCATTTCCCAGTACACAATACCCACTCAGTCTCATGAGACGTATATTATGCTCTTTTTGGGATGGGGATTTTGCTTAACTTTTCGCTTTTGCGTGCCTCCTGCGGTTACCCACTCCGTTCTTTGTCTTATATTAATATACAGACGCCATTTCTCATCTCCCGTGAAGATTCTGTACAAGAATCGTTATTTTTACCGCGTGTTGCTCGGTGTTGGTTTAGCTTGGATTGGTTTAGCGGAGATTTAGCTTTTTGCTTGGCGAGAATAGCTTTGTTGCGGCAGTTTTTATTATTGTCGTCAGTTAGTTTGTGTGTCGGTGGCTGAAAAACAAACTATTGCAAGTGTTGAAAATGAAGTTTTTTGTCGCCTGGAATTTCCATTTCAAAGGCCTGAAAGTTAATTTAAGTTGTTGGAAGAATTATACCAATAGTTTTGTAATATGTTTGCATGTAAAGTTTTCTAGTCTATTATAAAAAAGGCAGGAAAATGGAAAACCAATTACTTTTTTTTAGTCTATAGTGATATAATGAAATCTTTTTTTGCCACGTGTTTTTCCAGAACTTCGTTTCGATTATTTATTCGAATTTGAATATGGGCAAGCTAATGTTTTATAAAAGTAGCTTTAAGTTTTTGTTAAATAATTATTTTATAAATTACGATTGGGCGTTGTTGCGCCTAGCATTATGTGGATATTAATGTGTTGAAGATAATCTATTAGTTATACATGATTATGATGTTCTGTTGTGTATATAATCATGTTCCTATTTAAGGAAGTGACGAACGGTAAGTTAGATTTCTTGTTATAGGATATTTTATAGATATATCCAGAAAGTACAGCTCTCGAGAGTGATCGTTAATTTCTTACCCTGAATTTACTTATGATATGGAACAGTGCAAATCGTCTTTACTGGGTACTATTTCTAACAGTGCATGAGATACGTCATTTCGAATGGTGACAACCTAGATATATATTAGGCTTAAAATTAAAAGATACTTGCTTTAATAATGAGCTTGAGATGGGGCTGTGTGGGGGAAGCTTAAATTTAAATACAGTCTGTTATGTGATCGAAATATTGCTGCTAGTCGTAAGGCTTTATCTGCAAACTTGCCTAAATCTTATCGGTCAGTAAGAGATTGCAATACAGCCGCATACAGCTTGTCAGTAAATATTTTTGCGGAAGTGACACGAGCGGCCTGTGAGCTCCTCAGATTTATAGCGGAAGAACATTTATGGGATAACATTGGTCGAGCCCTTGAATGGTTGCTCTTTCTGCCAGCAACTTTAAACGAATTAGAAACTTGTATATAAAGCATTCGTGTCTCGCATTGTTGCAATCGAAAAATGCGACGTTTTTTCAAAAAATTAGAAAAAGTGGTATTAACAAAAGTGGAGTTAGCAATGTTTGATGGCGGACAGACAATGCTATCCGAACGACTTAAAATACTGGCAAGAAATAGAACAGAACTAGGGCACACATATAGAGTAGCTTAGAGAATCAGTAAGACGTTTAGGGTTGAAGATTATAAAAAATAAAAGTTATGTGCAGTTGGAAATGAATATCAAATAAAATGACAAAATAATTCTCAATATTAAAATCATGACCGGATAAATACTTGAATTCAAAGACGTAGAGTACATATACCATGGAGTCGTAACAAATGACAGATGCAAAGAAGAAATATATGTATTCTTGATGATAGCAAAAAACCAATAGATGTACGGCTGGGTTACCTGAAGTCTCAAATCAAACAAGATTAATTGGAAAACGAAAACTAGATTATATAAAACGTTCTCAGACTAGCGTTGCTATACGAAGTATGAGAAAGATGTTGCGTAGAATGTATGGTGGAAAGATAAATGCGCTAGGATATACAATAAAGTCTAAACCTATACAATGGACCGGTCACTTGAAGAAAAACGGAGAAGAAGATTGGGCAAGTAAATCAGATGGAGGGAACTAGTAGGGAAAACGCGAAGAGAAAGATCTAGAATGCAGCGGAGGTAGGCAATCTGGAAACATTAGATGGAAAATAGACAACAGAGTGGAAACATAGAACAGAACATTATGGAATAAAATTACAAAGCTATGGCTTAAATAGTCCAAGAAAAAGCTAAAAAACTGTTTTTAACAGTGCAACATAATTTTCGTTCTCCAGTATATATCTATGTAAGTATACTTTAAATTATTGTGTGTTATTATTAAAATTAACTTTAATATTAGAAGCGATCAAATTTTATTTTAATTACAAATGCCTGATAATTTACATACTGATATGACCTTGAAATAAATGTAAGTTTTAAAAATATAATCGACATACTTTTTGCGTTTGGAATATCCGTTTTCCATAACCTGAACAACATTTTAAATTCAATGGGCTCAACTCCTTCGACCACTCTGGTTACTTTGGTATTACTGGGATATTTTTTCTTTTTTACGAATCCTCTTGCATTTCTTAAAGCTTCGTTTTTCTCTCTTTCGTTGACTTTGCGTCCTACCCATACCCATATGCCTGTTATATCTTGGTCGATTATAAAAACGTCCTAATATAAATCGAAATTGGAATTAAGTATTGCAATTGTATACAATCGACAACTGCGTATATTTTAAGATACAAAAAAAGCAAACTTTATTGGAAACTATTTTTTATTCAACATTAATATACTAGGCTAATTGAAGTTGGCGGAGCGAAAATTATAAAACAATTTTATAGTAGAAAAAAATACTTTCTTAAATAAAATAAAAATTATTCTCTTTTTAGCTCGATAATTTTTTTCCAGAGGTTCTCTAATTCATTTATCCCATCTCTGAAGTGATTTTCTGGAAGTCCTTCTAAATACTCATCTACAGCTGCTCTGATGTCTTTATTTGTTGAAATACGCTTGCCACGTAGGGAATACCACGTCAGAGAGGAACAGATCTGGTGAATATGATGGATGCTCCAACAATTCGTAGTGTAACTTCTTAAATTTGGCCATTGCAAAAATACCTCTGTGAGCCCGTGCATTGTCTTGATGAAACAAAATTATTCGTTAACCAGGTCTTTTTTCACGAATTTTTGCATCTAATTGGTCCAAAAGGTTTGATTAATACTGTCCTGCTACTGTTTTACTAGTTTGAAGGTAATCAGTTAACAAAATGCCTTTTGTATAACAAAAAAATTGATGCCATAACCTTTTTGGTCGATTTTGACCACTTTGGCTGCTTCGGAGCTAAACAATCGGGCTTAGTTTACTCTGCGGTTTGTTGTAGCAGTTCAGGATCATAGTGGTAAATCCAAGTCTCATCTATAGTTACGAAACGTTTAAAATCTTTTTTTTTTCGATTCAAAAGTTGGTTAGAAAGTTTTACTGGAAGTCGTTTTTGATCAGAATTTAACAAACGCGGCACCCATTTTGCATATAGCTTTCTCAAGTCCAATTCCTTTTTCAAAATATGAAAAACTCATTCAGTTGAGATGTCCATGGCCTTAGCAATATCACTCTAAGTCAATTGTCTGTCATCCATAACCATATCACGTATAGAATTAATTATTTGTTTAGTTAGTGCACTTATTGGACGTCGAGAACGAGACGATTATCATCATCAAGGCTTGTACGATAACGTTGAAATTCATCTGTCCACTTTCAAACCATTATTTTTGAAGGAACAGACTCCCTAATACATTTATCATTTCACTATGAATTTTCACTGCCTTTAAACCTTTTTTTCAAAAATAACTTAATAACTGCACGATTTTCAATATTTTTCATTTTAAAAATGATACTGATACGTTTACTTTAAGATTCTGTTTTTGTGCGCATTAATTAACAGATCGACTTGAAACTTGAAATATGTAGGATGAAGGATGAAGATTCAAAATGTAGTAGATTATATAGTTCTTTTACTGCTATATAGGTGCCGCTCCGCGAACTTTTCAATTAGCCTAATACTTGATGCATTCTTTTAGGCAATATTATATATTATAATTACAAAGATATATGTGGGTCATTTGAAAAGTTCTTGGGAATTATGTTATGTTATTAGTTATATTGGGAAAGGTTTTTGGGAATTATTTATCAACATAGCCACCTTGCAATACGTTTAGACTAACAACGTTCTAATATTTTAATATCTCCATTGATATGCGATATGTCTAAATCTACAACATAAGCAAATGTCTCTTGACCTCATAATTTGAAGTGAATCCTCATTCAGCGAAACATTTCTTTAGATTTGAGAAGATGAAGTAATGAACTGGAGACAAATCTGACGAATACAACGTTTGTGAGAAACACTTTGAAATGGAGTCTTAGATTGAGGAGTTTTCAGCAACTATCCGAGACAAGTTTGCAGGGCGATTATCGTGGTGAAACAGCATTTTGATTTAGGCCAGATTTGGATAGCCTAAATACTATCAATTAATTGGTCTAGTACTGGATCATACATACTATTCCTCAGTGATGATTCTTCCTTTTACCATGTAGTCCCGTAGAAGGCAGGACCATCACCACACCACAAAAATCACATTAAACCGTATGACTTTTCCGACAGATGAAAATTTTCGTTTTTTTGTCACACTTTCATCTTCTATACAATGTCTGTATTGCTACTTTATCTCTAATACCTAATCGCAAATCCATGTTTTATATACCGCTATAAACTTTCAGCATAATTGCACTTAAATAAGTAAGACTAAACAATCTTGAGAAATGTTTGTTCAAATGAACATGGTGAAAAAATAAGTGATGAGCGTCGAACGATGGGACGGCGCATTATCATGCAACAAGCGCCAGCTGTCTTGTTGACGGTATTGTGGCCGCACACGACGAATACGCGACAACAGACGCCTCATAACACCAAGATAACACACATCATTGATCGTTTGACCAGGTGGAATGAACTCTTTGTGTACAATTCCTTCCGAATCGTAGAAACAAATCAACATTATTTTGATTTTTGACTTTTTCAGACGACTATTCTTCAAATTTGGCTGGTTCGGGTGTTTCCAATCGGCACTTTGACACCGGGTTTCTAGGTCATATTGAAAACACCACGTCTCATCATCAGTTTCAATGCCTGTACATGAAGTTTTGTTCTTTTTTTACTCTTTAATCAGGCCCTTGCAATGTTGAATTCGGAGCAATTTTTGGTCGTCAGTCAATTTGAGTGAAACAAAGTGTACACAAACCTTCCAAAGTCCCAAGTGATCGGTCAAAATGCGATGAATTGAATCTATGGACATATTCAATTCCATTTCCATATATCATAACGAAAATTTTAGCTATTTTTTTTATAAATTCACGCACAATTTCAATGTTACTTTGAGTATCAACGGAATTTTTCGGACCAGGATGTTCATCATTCTTGATGTCCTCACGACCTTCTTTGAATCATTTAGCTACTCGTGGACTCGTGGTACGTGTACTCGTGGTACATAGTGGGATAAACAATTCATACCATACACTTGTTTCATTAATTGAAACGTTTCGGTGAATGTTTTACCAAACCAATTTTAAAACAAAACATAATATTCGCTCTTCGTTCAATGTTCATTTTTTGACAGATGGTATAAACACCGACTCTAAGCGCGATAACTTGACTTCTAATGATCCGAATGTCATGAAATTTTGTCAGAACGTCAGTGAAGGATGTGTCTTTCCAAAGCCTAACACACTCTTCTAATGATCCAAATGACATAAAAATTTTTCAGAAAGTTAGTTAAGGATGCATCTACTAGAAATCGTTATTTTTTAAAAGCTCAATTTTCCGTGAGACGCACCTTGTATATTCCAAATGATGCTAATGTTAAATATATCCTAACAAAATATTAACGTTACATAAATTCCTACATATGAATTTCAATATTATGAATTTCATTATTATCAGAAAGTGAATATTATCAATGTTTGTACTCATATTTCATGTAAACATGAGAGATTTGGATGGAGGGACGGGTATTAGTTATAAAAATTTTTACGCACTATACTCAGTTATTTGCTTTGATGTAACGAAAGAAAATGATGAAAAATAAATTCAAATCACCTTTATTAATTCATAGGTGTCTGTCCTACTTTCCTATTTTCATAGTATATGTGAAAACATAAATTTGTTTCATCAAACTTATATCTGAAGTTTTATGTTGATCGTCTTTGTTTAGCAATTTTGACACTTTACTCATCTTAATTAATTTTCATTACCTATCGGAATTGAATATTTTTAAATAAAAGTTATTGACATAAAATGGTATTAACCGTTGCGATATTTATTCGGCGGTTTTAATTATCGCATTTAATATTTTTGGATTATTTGATTATGACTTCTTTTGAATCCACTTTTTTTGGCGAGATCTCAACAACCTCAGGTGAGGCTTGGTCTGTTCAAGCTGATTTGGTGCCATATGTTTCTGTCTCTTGCTTGCCTTTCCAGTTTCTCACGTTTAGTTCTCTTAGATTTTTCTCTACCTTGCCTTTTATTCTGTTACGTGATCTTCCTCTAGGCCTGTTACTTACCTATTATTGTTAATATATCAGGTGTCCCATTAAGGATGGATCGCGGCCGTATCTTGAAAACTATTTATCCCACAGCTTTGGGGAAAAAAATTGTACTAAAAATGATCATGAGAAATTCACCAAAAATATTTTTAACTTCTAAAACGACCGCAAGAGGGCGTGACGAGCTAAACATTTTTAAAAATCTTTTTCTTGTGTATTTTCAAGCGTTAACCGAGTAAGAAAAATTCTCAGTTATAATTAGCAAACTGTCTCCTGCAACTTTGTTTTATGACATTTTGTCGTAACTTCGCGAATAAAGAAGTGGGGGGAGTTTTACCTATTTAGATAAAAAGTCGTCTAATGTCCGTTTGCCTAAACCGATTTTTCTCAATTTGGATTCATTTAAAAGGCAATTGCTGGGACAATCAGATAATCTGGGAGATAAATTATTTAGTTTATAAATGAAACCGCGAGGTGGCGTTACATTCAATAATAGTTTTTTGAGGTTTTGTTCAGTTTTTTCAAATGGAATGGTACAGTTTTTATTACATGGCTAGAAAGGTAATTTAAAGAGGAATCATCCAGTGAAAACCCGAAATCGATATCTCTGACATGTCAAGAGATATTTCGATTTTTCTGAAAAAATCAGTTATTATTTCACTACTACCTGCATTAAGTTAAAAAAAAATTAACCTAATGTTTACCTTCCTTCACACTTTACCTAGGCTTAGGAATGGTCCAAATTCTTAGTGCCATATTAATTTGGAGCGTGTTTAAAGGCCAACGGGCCAACAACGAAGATAATAATAATAACAACAGTCAAATAAAATTAAAAGCACAACAGTCTAATAATTAACAAAATCTGAACTTTAACGCCTTTCTAAATGTTCAAAATGCCTTCCATCCTTAGAAGTGCAAAGATTTATTTTTCGACGAGTACTAAAAACGGCAGCTTCAATTTCCGCTCTTGAAATGGTGGTTATTGAATTTTGAATTATTTCAATCATGTTTTCTTGTGTGGTAGGACGAGTTTGAAAAACAAGGTCTTTTAGTCTTCCCCACAAGTAAAAATCGAGGATTGTCAAATCCGGTGAGCGCGCCGGCCATGAAAATAAACTACCCCGTCCTATCCAACGATTTGGAAACGAAGCATCCAAGAAGTTTCGAACCACCTGCGAGAAGTGGGCAGGGCATCCATCATGCTGGTACCACATTTGTCTTCTTGTTTCCAACGAAACATCTTCCATTAGTTCTGGCAGTCCATTTTGTAAAAAATTTAAATAGGTTTCACTATTCAAATGTCCATTAAAAATAAAGGGACCAATAATTTTGTCTCCCAAAACACCACACCATACGTTCACACTCCATCTATTTTGGTGGTTGATTTCTAACATCCAGTGTGGATTAGCCACTGCCCAGTAGTGCATATTATGTAAGTTAACGCCTCCATCACTGCTAAAAGTAGCTTCATCAGTTCATAGTATGCGTTTTAAGAATTGTTTATTTCCACTACACATATTTTTTAATCAGTGACAATAGTCTAACCGTCTGTCGAAATCGTTATCCAAAAGGGCTTGGTGTAAGACAATATGATAGGGGTGCAGCTTGTTATCTCTTAAGATTCGATGAACGGATGTCTTGCTAACACCTAATTCTTCAGATATTTGTCTGATACTTAAATGGGGGTTGGTTTCAACATAAGCCAGAACATTTACGACATTATCTCCATTACGAATCGAACGTAACTTGGTGCGGACTGGATCTGGATGCACAATTCCTGTTTCTCGTAAGCGTCTTGCTAGACGTGTAAACACCTTCTTCGAATAATGCCTTCTTTCGGGATATTGACTTGCATATTGCCGCTCTGCAATACATGCATTTTCAAAACATTGGAAATACACCGCCAACATGTCATAGGCCTCGTTATTCGTAAAAGACATTGTTAGATATTATTATAATAATTATTAATAATCAATAAATGCAATCTTGAAAATGTAATGCATTTCAAAACTGACAAGTTTATTTGACTGTTTTTGTTTGTTTTCATGGTTCCCTTCTTACACTCTTTGTGTAGTATACCTAAGGATTGCATGCGTTTATTTGGAAACCCGAAAACACATAATTTCATTCATTTAGTTTAAAAGAAAGAGTAGATATATTTATTAATGACTGATTTCAATATTCTGTCAAGTAGTATTTAAGCATCACAAAAGAGAAAATGCAACAATTGGGGAAAGGCATTTTTTCCGCTTATGTAATTAAATTAGAAAATATTATCAAGGTCAGGATTAGAACATTTGTGATGATTGATACTGAATAGATAATTATATATTTTAAATAAAATTGTTGCGGTTGCGATTGCGACCTAAATATTAAGACCAATTTTTAACTTAATATGACGGTAAAAATTAACACCAACTGATTTTTTTCAGAAAAATCGAAATATCTCTTGACATGTCAACGATATCGATTTTGGGTTTTCACTGGATGATTCCTCTTTAAATTACCTTTCTTGCCATGTAGTAAAAGCTGTACCATTCCATTTGAAAAAACTGAACAAAACTTCAAAAAAACTATTGTTGAATGTAACGCCACCCCGCGGTTTCATTTATAAACTAAATAATTTTTCTCCCAGATTACCTGCTGGTCCCAGCAATTGCCTTTTAAATGAATGCAAATTGAGGAAAATCGGTTAAGGTAAACGGACATTAGATGACTTTTTATCTCAACAGGTAAAACTCCCCCCCCCCTCTATTCGTGAAATTACGACAAAATGTCATAAAACAAAGTTGTAGGAGACAATTTGCTAATTATAACTGAGAATTTTTCTTGCGATCGTTTTAGAAGCTTAAAAATATTTTTGGTGAATTTCTCATGATCATTTTTAGTACAATTTTTTTTCCCCAAAGCTGTGGGATAGTTTTCAAGATACGGCCGCGATCTATCCTTAATGGGACACCTGGTATATGTTTTGTAGGTTGTATCTCTTCTCTTCTCTCAATATGCCCTATTTATCTCATCATGTTTATTTGTATCGCTTTTACAATATTAGACTTATTGTATAAGTTGAACATTTCAAAATTGTAGCGCTTTTCACCAAATTCGTTTTGTAAAACTCCCTTATATACATGTCTTAGTATCTTCCTCTCAAAATACCCTAAAAGGTTGTTACAATACTTTGTCAAGGTCTAGGTCTAGTCTGATTAGTACAATAACGCTGGCCTAATAAGTGTTTTATAACAGTCAATTTATGCGAATTCTTTTAAATATTCTATTCTGTCTGTGCCATGTTTAGGAGGGTTTTGTTTGTGCCATGTATAGGAGGGTTGCTATTTATGTATCGGAATAATAATAAAAAGCAACTATTTATCAATGAAAATAGTTTCATTGTTTTTCAAAATATTCTTCGCAGTGATCGATACACTTTTGCATACGTTTGAACCAATTTCCATAGCACATTTTTCATTCCGATTGAGATATCTCCAAAACATGCATTTTAATCGCATCAACCGCTTCTTCTGGCGTTGAAAATTCTTCACAGACGGAAACAAAAAGAAACCATTGGGTCCAATCAGAACTGTACGGTGGGTGACCCATCAATTCGATGTTTTGACCGGTCAAATATTGAGTTGTTTGGTCCGATGTGTGGGAGGTCGCATTGTCATGGTGAAGAATAATCCTGCGTCGCTGGTTGTTTTTTCTTATTTCTTCAAAGACTTATGGCAAATAAATGGTTCTATACCATTCAGAATTAACCGTCCTACGATTTTCTAATGGCACTGTAGCCACATCCCTATTTATTCTAAAAAAGGGACGACCATTTACTTCGAAGTGCTTCTTACGCGAACAACTTCTGTTGAGTTTGGCTCATTTTAAAAGACCCATACAGTAGACTGCTGTTTACTTTTTCACATCTAAGTGTTTCTGTAAAATATTGTATATGCTTGTCATACTAATGCCCGGGGATGCCTCAATCTTGCGGTATATTACAAGACGATCTTGTTTTATCAGTTTGCGCACAGCATCGTTGTTTTCTGGTATAACAACCGATTTTGAACGATTGTCTTTAAATTCGTCCCTGAATATACAGTGGTTTTAGATGGTGCTTCGTCGCCAAAAGCCGAAGTGAGTTGATCGATGCACTGTTGTTGAGATAATTTACTTCGAAAGTCGTAGTAAATCATCGAAATAAAATTCTCAAGATTTAATTCCATTTTTTGGCGGGGATGAAATTTTCAAGTCATTAAACAACACAAATAGCGTCCATATGACAAAATGTTCTGAGCACGTATACGGTCAAAAATGTCAAACTTTTCGATGTATATGTCAGATGGCGCGTTGCAACACTTTTGTTGACAATTCCGGATACATAATTAGCAACCCTCGTAATAATCTGTAGCCTTATTTTTCTAAAAGCTTCTGTAAGTGCTTTGTATGCCTGAATGAGGTCTGGCTTTGATCGAGATTTAACATCCAGATCATTTGAATATGCCAACATTTAGATGCTGTTATTTATGATTGCGCTTCGTGTACGAATGATGGAGTCCGTTAATGCTTTTTTAAGAGCTACATTGAATAGAAAGCATGACAGACATCACCTTGGCGCCAGCCAGAATGACTTAGAAATGGGCATGATGTATCTATCAGTCTAATCAGGCGTGGCAGGGTGTTAAACTATTTCATCGTTTTATACAATGTATTCCGGTGTGTTGTCAAACGCATACGCATAAGATATATGTACAGTTGGTCAGTGTCTATGTCATATTCATAAGTTTTTTCCAAGGCTTGGCTAATTATTAAAATAAAGTAGCGTAGAATTAAAAAAGAGAAGGAAAAAGTGAAGGGAGTTTTTGTATCTTAAAACATATAAAGTGGTTATTATATTTATTTTACTTACCTCAGATGTGAGATCAGCTTGCACCAACGGGCCATTTTTTATTTCAGCTACTCGATATTTACCGTTATTTTCCGAGCACTTGTACAATCTTAAACCTGTTTTATTTGAATCGGTTTCTCCATTTTCCTGTCCAGATTCCGGCAAAACGATTCGTTTTTCAAGTGGTAAATATTTACTAAATTGTTTTTGTAGATTAGTATCAATGGTCTTCTCATATCCGTCGTCAATAAATATTATATTTGGTATTTTGAAACGTTCTTTCATATCTTCTGATAACTGAAATAAAAAGTCTTTATTAGACATTATATAGAGTTATTAAAATAAATAATCATAGAAAATTATAACATTACCAAACGGATAATACTTGTATTGTTCAGAAGAAAACGAGGATCAAAATTAATATTTAGGAGAACCATTAATTATAATGACAGAGAATTCTAAAAAATATTAATAAATTAAAGAATATTATCTATGTATTATAGATAACACTTAGAAAAGATATCATAATAATAACATTAATTTTAATGCGGGATATTTAAATGTTAAAAAGGAACAGTGGGTAACAGAAACAAAGGCATAGAATGACGCTTGGGAAGAGAGATGCGGAATACAAGAAACTTCCAACAGTACTAGAACCTATGTGTACAGTACTACGAATCCATGTAATTTACTTGAAGAATACGTAAGATCACATTCGAAGCAGAAATGAGAAATCGATCATAAATTATTTAATGGAGTTTAAAGGCATAAAGCAACTGTCATAAAGCAAAGGACATTTGAGTTAAAAGCGGTTCTGAAACATGTATTAACCAGTCCTAACTGAAAAAGGCATTTATTGTTGCAGAAAATACAGAAAAGTTGTAAATAATGATATATAAAATGACATAGATTATAAACATCCATTATTATAAAATCTTTACCGAAAATTTTAAATTTGCACCTCAAAAAGTAGTAGTGATAAAGAGAGGATATTGAAAGATTTTGAAAAAACAGAAACATGGCAGAAGCTGTGAAATAACAAATATTGCAAACATAAATGTAAAGAGGACGAATTGGTTGATACTAATAGCAAAAAGTGCGGTAAAATTAAAACAATAAAACATGGAAAGAATATCGGAATAAGAAATTAAACATGTAAACACAATCATATTAAACGGAGTGGTACTTAAAGATTGACAATGACTGGATATGTATGTATAATTTCAAGCCGATTTTATTTTGTTTGGTTCTTTCGTGTGTTGATTAAATGTTAATTTTTGCACGGAAAAAGTACGTGGAAACACATACCAGTATTAGTTATTACATATCAGTATTAGTTCAAACTATTTCCGAGAAAGCTCTAATAAGGCGAAATATATGTAGAGCAACATCTATAATAAACGTTTGAAACATTAAAAAGCTACGATAAGGGTATCATTTAAAATCCTAGTATCTTCAAAATGTTTCACAAGGAACACACTGCGGAAACTATAAACACTACGTGGAAACATGTCTAGAAACAGATAGAAGTTCGAAGAAACCAAGTTCGGAAAATAGGGTGGATGCGGATTCGAAGCACAAATTGACCAATTTCGCTGGCGCAACCACAGACGCAAGGAAGGGTTTAATGTTGTGGTGAAGCAGTATTTTTTCTTCGTCAAATGAGGGTGTTTTTTTTATCAAATAATGCCTTGCGAATGCTCGAAACGAATGGTTATGACCTTTCCGGCTGTTGGAAAAGATTCCATCGGGGCTTCGCCTTTTTCGGGGCTAGTTTGCCATGTAAAATTCACTGTTTTGAATATTCCTTCATTACTTTATTTTATTTATTCGTATGATACCATGCAACACATAAACATATAGCCCAATGAGTATATACAAAAGAAAGGAGAAAACAAAAAAGAGAAAACAAATAATGCACAAAGAACACATAGATGAATTAAACATTAATATCTAGGTTTCCAATACATTACATCGCTGCAACGTCGACCCTCATGAAATCGTTCTAGCTACCCTGATAGGATCCTAGGGGCACTCCCCACTAATATGTGGTAAATGCCTCCACATATTAGGAGGGTGCAACAATATGAATTGTTTTAGTGCATCACAGTCACAATTCGGAGACTCCGCAATAGCACATTTATAGAGTGACTTAGCACATCGACCACGTCGAGTGCGGATTCTATTTAATTTGACCCACAGTTTTTTGTGAAGTTCAATGCCCGCAGTATCACAGTTGTATCTCTCAATCCATTTCCGCTCTTGGCGATTTTCAATGTTTCTGCAATTGTGGTTTCAAAGATCTCTTACTTCGGTGTTAGCTGTGAGAAGCTGTTCAGCATACAGCAGTGGTGAGTTTCTTGAGGATAAGTAGGATAAGTATATTGTAATGACTTTGTACTTTCAGGTTCTCTTGAATAATGCGGTATTCTCTGAATAGGGCCTCGGAATCAGAGGTGGGTAGATATTACTTAGTAAGGGAAGCCAGTATGTAGGAGTTGGTCTGATTGTTCCAGTGATTATGCGCCTCAATTCAGCCACCCTGAACCACAGCAGTCTGCAGCTGAGAAAACTAGTGCGAGAGATGGTGTACGAAAAGTCTCTATTGAAGCACCCCAGGTTGTATCATACAGTTTTTGGATGATATTGTTTCTTTTTTTTTATCTTGGCAGATCTAATTTCAAGATTTTTTTTATACGATCGACCGTGATTACAACATATTTGGGGTACTTGCTATGACTAGAGTGTTACCGTAAAATTTAATACCCTTATTGTACTTTTACTGTCACCCAATTAAACCTTAAAATATCTGTTGATCATCAAATTATTAATAAGATGTTTATTATCCTTTGTTTTTGATATATAATAACGATTTCAAATTTCATCAATAGTCACGAATCGTTGCTGAAAAACTTTCGGATTACGCCTATACATGTTTAAGCACCTCTGTAAAGTTGTCATTCCATTTCATTTTTGATCTGCAGTGAGCAAATGCACCACCCATCACGCTGATAGTTTTCTCGCACCACCATATATAGAAAAGTATCTAACTTTCCACTCTGTAATTGTACATATGTATCGTATACTATTTGGATTCTCCATCGGGTATTTGGAATTGAGGGAAAAACGCTTTAGTAATTAAATATATATATTTCTAAGGGAAATAGATTATATAAGAATACCTAGGGATCTAGAAAATGTTTTAATCACATTAATCATATGTTAATAGAAAAGGACAGAAAAAACACGGAAATTAGAAAAACTAGCTATGCAGATATTATTGTTGAATGTATTCCTTTTGTAAAGATTATTAAAAAATATTTTTAAAGATTTTTATATGATTGAAATAGCAATGAAAAAATTCATTCAATTCTTCTAGAGATAGGGGATTTTCTTTATAGAGAGGGTAAACTTAAAAATTAATTATTTAATGAAAACTGTATAATTAAAGATAGAATAAAATCACTAAAAATTAGATATACGAAGTGAAATACGAATATTCACAATATAAAAGAAATTTTAAGAGGTTCATACCAAAAATTGTGACATAGTACTACGAGGTGTTAATAAAAAACAGAAAAAATTTTAAAATAAATGAGACCAATCCGGTCGGAACTCAAAAAAGGGAAAAATATAGAACCAATTAAATAGTCTGTTAAATTAATTAAGTAGTCTGAAAGGAAAGTTATGTTATGGATGAAATGTACTTGACGATCTACTAAATCTATGGGAAGTAGAAAATATAATATTAGTTGTTCCATAAGTTCCCTCCCTTCTTTTTCACAAAAAAGTTTTATTGAAAAAAGCAACAATTATAATAACAAATTAATCAGTGATGTATTCTCCGTCATTGTTCACGACTTGTTCCGACTTCTTGACTAATTTATTTATACCGTATGGCCAGAAATTGCCGAGCCTGGACTCCAAGAAGTTCTGAAGACAGTTTTTGAGGTTCTTATCCTTGGCGAAAGTTACACCCCTCATATGGTTGAACACCAAGAGGAAAAGATGATAATCGTTGGCGCAAGATCTGGACAATACGGCAGATGCGCAAGAACCTCCCATTCGAGATCATTCAGGGCCTCCTTGATGATTTTTGTTGTGTAAGCCCGTGCATTGTCGTGGATCAAGATCACTTCGCTTTGTCGATCGGGTCGTTTTAGTTGAATAACACGAACAATCATTTACACGGTGCAACTAGGCAATGTAGCGTTCCTTGTCGACCGTCTTGTCTCTAGTATTTACCATTACACGAAACCTTTCCAGTCCCACCAAACGCATATCATGATCATGTTCTTCTTGGGATGGAGGTTTTGCTTAACTCTCAGCTTTGATGCGGCGATTTTCCTTGTCGTTGATTAGTTTGTGTTACACTCAAGCTCCAAATTTTTTAGTAAATTCCATAAATTGAAATTCTCGGGAGATTATCGCAAGGTAGCAATTCATCTTCTTATCCAATTCTCGGTATGTATGACGGCCATTCTCCTTCTAAAGCATTTCAAGATGGTTTTCGTCGAAGTTGGAAGGTCTACCAGAGTGGGGCATGGCGTACAGATCGAAGTTGCCATTTTTGAATTCGGCAAACCAATCTCGAATAGTCCGATCAGCAAAAAGCCCTTTACATATATGGAGCAAATGTTTCAAACTGATTAACTTTTTGACCACGATGAAAGGCGAAATATAGCAAGTGTTGAAAAAGTCATCTTTTTGCCGCCTGGAATTTCCATTTCAAAAGCCTGAAAGTTAATTTAAATTACGTTTTTCAGAAAAGTGATCCGAATAGTTTTGTAGAGCAAGAAAAGGGCTTTCGAATGAATATCTAGGGTGATTCTTAAGTTGATGCTTCTTTTTTAACAGCTTATAAAACTCGATAAAATAAACATTATTTTCTAATACCATTTTTCAAAAAACTGAAAAATAAAAAACTTACCATATTAATTTCGCGAACATCATTCATTTTGGTCGTGTGCCTTGTAAAAAGTCCAAAGTCGTCTCCTATCCGTTCCAGCCAAAGTTGGGTGCGAGGTACCCAGGGGTCTGTTCATGCGCGTAAAGCCGCGCTACACATTGGCCATATGATATGGCAAGCGTCACTTGGCCAATGTGTGGATGGTAAAGTTGGAGCATGTGAAGGCGCTGGTCGAGGTTAGCGTTTGCGTTGGCCACTTGCCGATGGGTTGTTCGTTTTGTATCCCACATCAAAGGAACTAATGCACACTGGTACATATGCCAAGTCCCCGTCCACACGTTTGATTAACACACGTTTTTAACGCATCGAGACAATTCTTTTATCAGTGATGTTGACGTTAGCTCAGTTACTCGTGAACTGATGATATGGCAAGTTTGATCAAACATTGGCCTGGTTATCCGGTGTCTCCCCCTAATAGTCTCACCAGCCTGTTCTATGCGATCAATAACTTCTTCTCTTGTATTAACTGGCGTAAAACTATGCTTTTCATATAAGCCCATAAAAAGACTTGTGATATCTTTTTATGGGGGTTAAGATCTGGTGACCTAGGCGCATGATGATTTGTTCGCCTAGAAGCATGAGGATCATCGAGTGACCAAAAATGAGTAATGTGGAAATTGTGAATTCCATTTTAGGTAAATAAAGCCTCGCCCATAACAAACATGTTTCTGGTAAATTTGTGATTCATTTCATGGTGGTGTAAGAGCCGCTCGCAGAACTAAATTCTGTTAGTGTGGTCTTGTGGCTCTGAGGCTTGAACTCGTTGCATATGAAATGGGTATAACTGATTTTCCCGTAATGTTTTTGGCTCAGTTCAACTTGCCGTTCTATTTCTCGAGTTGTTGTTAGGCCTTCCTCGACAAGATTCAAAATTTGTTCTTCTCGTTGTACGTTTTCATGTACTCTGTCTTCTCGCGTACATTCCACGGTGTTCCCTCAAATCACCGATGTCTTTGGCTCTTTGCACAACCACATTAAATTATTTCAGGGTAATGGGTAAACTCGAAAAGGAAAACGTTCAGAGTATATCTGAGATGTAGTACTGGCATTTTGAAGGCACTCTCTATAAATTAACAGCATGTTAACTGATTCACTATTCTTATACACGTCGGTCATTTTATCTTTCCAAAAAGCGGTAGAAATCCACGTTAAAACTGACAATAAAGTACAAGATAAAAAAATGAAAGGATTGCATGATGCATTCCTGCACGAAAGCAAAAAACTATAAACATTATTTGTCTTTTCTTCGTTTTGAATTTGCGGGTGATCGATTAAATTTGTTTAAATTATTTTAAGGGGCGGGCTTGAATTTTATAAAATTTATTAAGGCTGTAGCGGTCTAATTTTCGAGATATTTTAAAAATGGACTTGGAAAAAATGTTGATTTTATCGAGTTTTATACGCTGCTATAAAAAGTCTCAATTTGCGAATCACCCTGTATAAGGCCAAACAAAATAAAAATGGAGGAAAATTAAACGAATTAAAAAATGGCGGAAATTTATTATATCCATTGAAATTAAGGCAAATTAAGAGTTCAGAAAATGATGAGAATGCTACAGAACTGAAAAATTATAGACATATTGTCCATAATTTTGCAGTTCTGCGTGTTGCAGTTCGATATATTGCCAAATTATCAAAACACCTTAGATGGTGAAAACTCTCTTCTTTGGAAAACTTAAATATCTGAATCAGTTCTTTAGCCAGAAATCTCATAACTTCTGTGAGATGGAATTATGCAGCTAGCGGAGAGATGGAGAGAAGATTTTGGAAGAGAACGGCACATGCTATATTGTTTAAATGTAATTTTCTAATAAAGTTTTTCTTCAATTTATCTTTATCTTTATTGAATACATAGAAAGGGAACAGTGCTAGAAAAAGAACATTGTGATTGATAGTATGCCATGTTAATATACTAACCTTTGCAGCATGTCTTTTTTCCTCGATACTAGCAGCTCTCCCAATCCAAACAAAAACTGTTTGTGGTGTTTGTAAAATGAAAACATCTGAACTTCTGAAATGATCCCATTCTACACTTTCAATTTGAATTAAAGCCGGAATATTTTTACCTTTCACCTTATACAGTTTAACATCGTTTTCACTATTGCTTTCGTTAACATATTGTTTCAATATTCTGCAACAATAGGCATGATTAATCACTAATGTGGTATAAAAATACCAAGGTGTAACAAAAGTATTTGTATTTTTGAGATTCTTAGTTATTCAGTGTTTAAAAAAATGTATTCGTCTTCTTTCTTCTTCTTTACAGAAGTGTCGTGACTTATGGAAACTCATTCCGTTCGCGTACTATCCGAACTACTTCTCGCCAGCGTTCTCTATTTCTAGTTTCCTTGGTTGCCCATTGGAGAAATGTACCTTTTAGGTCTTTAAGTTTATCTGTCCATTTTTTTAGAGGTCTGTCGCGTGATCTAAATCCTCTATCCGTACCTGTACTACCAGTCTTTCTAGGTTATTGCCATTGTGTTCTGTGTTATGTCCCGATATAGTCACTTCTTGCTATTTCTTGCACAGTACATCTTGCTATTTCGAATCTTCTTCTGATCTCATGGATATTACTGCCTTCGTTCGATATTAAAACCCCAAAATAGACGAATTGGCTCACTACCTTAAATTACCCTATTTGACTGACGTTGGGCTTGTTGCTTTGACGGCCGATAATCATTATTTTTTTCCCCGTTTATTTCTAGTCTAGTCTATTTCTAGGCACAGATGGCTTTCATTCTTTGATTTTTTTGATGATTTGATTAATTTGAATTTGATTGAATTGAATTATTAATTTGAAAATTTATACCTGTAGGTTATTCCTCGAAATATATATCCTTGTTTTCGATTACATCAAGCCATCTTTGATGCAGTAACTCAGCCAGTTTTTACTTCGTCTTCAGTTCTGCTTTTTTCCTCACAAAAAGTGAACCAAAAAAAGTTGGACTGGAACAAGGCGTAATCCAACGGAGCGAGGTCGCGGCTGTATGCTGAGTGAGGAAGAAGTTCAAAAGTCCAACTGGTTAATTATTTAGGTGATCAGATGTGAAGTGCGTGGTCTTACGTTGTCCTGCTGCAGAAGGACTTTTAACTGGATATTTGGCTACCATTAGGAATTGATTCAAAATTAATTATTCCTCTACCAAACATATTGCATGAGCTTTTTAACAAATCTTTTTTGCCTTGGTACCGAAAGAGTTGGTTGACCGGGCTTAACACACTGTTTTACGTCATTAGAATTGTTGAATTAAACCCATTTTTTATAACAGGTAATAATTTGTTTGATGAATCTGGAATCAGCAGGGTTTTTCAGGAGTATCTTCACCTCGACGCATGGTTTGTTGCCGCGACAGTTCAGGACAGTTGCATCTACAACCCTTAGGCACCTTTCCTATACTTCACAAATTATGTCAATGATAGCTTGCGATACTCCTAATTCGCCTGAAAGTTTCCTATTGTTTGTTCTAGTTCCGGAACTTTTTGAACTAGCAGTGAGTGATGTGGATTGGTACAGCACCTTCCCTTCAAACTTCGCAAATCTCACGAGTGACATTAGTTGCTTTGAAGCCATTTTAATCCCAAAATAGTCAAAATCATGTCTTAAAATTGCTATAATTTCGTTACTTATTTCACTCATTTTATCGTTTTTGTAAAAAACCATCGAATAAATAATTCGCAGTGGAATCACTTTAATGCCGAAGAATGAATGTTTATTTGCCGGAGTAAAAAGTTACAATTATATTAGAGCTCTGAAGAATGCAGTATAATTAGCAATTTATAAACAAACGAAAAAACGCAAATAGTTTTGTACACCGTGGTATCTTAATGTAGTTACTTGTATCCATTTTTGAAATAACTCAGAAATCTGTTGCTTTCATTTGATTGAGTTTCTCTGTGTTGACTGGAACAACATCCTAAGAGACTGTCTAGTTCAACTGATTTGTATGCAGCTACACCGGATTTATCTGGTGTGGTGTTTTTTCCTAACCAGAAATGGACATGGTATTCTATTGGCTTTCCTCTCAAATCTCTTGTCTGAAAAAATGTAGGTGGTTTAATTTATACATTTTTTAAATCTGAAATGTTTAAAATTTGATATATGTTTGTTTACAAGGATATTCTAAAATGCTATTGCATTCAAAAATGTTTTATTTGGACTTGCTTGTAATTTTATAACAGATATACCCATAAGTAGTGATATTTATTTTTTAGATTTTAAAATATTAACATCTTCCAGGCAAATGATAAGCTAATTACTGCAACACCTACAGTTTTTTTTGTTACAGGGGGTCAGTGGTGGAGGAAAAAGGAGACGAAATAAAACACACACGTAAAACGTGTTAAATCTATACAAAGACATTACTGAGGATTATGTGAATAAAAAATATATTACATGAGATGTCATACAACGACAAAAACTTTCACTTTTTCATGTTGTGTTCGGTAGCATCCTCTTTTTATAAAAACCAGCGGTAGTCACCCAACATAGATGGATTCCAGTGTCCCTGGTATATTGCTTTCATTGTCCTGATGTCCTGGTGCACTATCTCTCATTGTTCCTCGCTTACTGCACCCAAATTTTCCGGAAAAAATCCAAATGGGAGTGTAAAAAATGCAATTTAAAGACAACCTAATATTTCATAGGCTTTTAAGAGTTCATCTTTGAGGTTTTTCAGGTTTTTATAGTTTTCATCTTTCTTTCTTCCCAGAAATTCTTTCACTACACTTACAAAACACCTCCAAGCTGCCAGTTCGTTTTCATTTATTTTTTCGTGAAAACGGAAACCACATAGACGCTTCCTTGTCCAGTCCAGGTCCAATAAACATGCCTTCTTTTAGTTTTGCATGATTTAATTGAGGAAATATTTCTTTAAGGTACTTCAAACCATTACCTTCTTTGTAGATGGTTTTGACAAAGATTTTCATTAGTCTAAGCTTAATATGGAGGGTCGGAAGAAGTACCTTTTTGCATTAACAAGTACCAGGTTCAAAATAAGTTCTCTGAGGACAGTCTTTCTTAGAGTAATTTTCTTTTGTTGCCCTATTGTCCAATAGACACAAAAATGGCAATACTTTATAAAACCCCTAGCAATATACCTATCACATTTAAATCCCCACAAATACCCTACTGCCCAAAGACTGCTTTTAGGCTCTATTTCGACAAATCTATGAAAATACGCCACTCGGAAGGTAGATGTTTTATATTAGGCTCATTGATTAAACCATCAATATCACAAGAGATGCATGTCAACACTTCCATTTTATAAAAATTTGAAAACATTCCATTTTCGGTAAAGCAAAACACTTGAATTTTTATCTAACAGGTTCCCCTGTTGAAGTTTCGTACCAAGAAGTTTTTGGTTGGACAATCAATTGATGATTTGACGATTTTTGTTTTGACAATCCCAGGTCACGTACTAAATCATTTAATTCATTCTGAGTTATTAAATGAGGTGCACTGGTAGTTGGTAAAAATGTTGGGTAACAAATGGTGTGCTCAGAAAGCTGTGGATCAGATCCTGATGAAGAATTAGAATTACTGGGAAACATGTTGTCCAGGTTTAAAGACGCAATCAGTACCGGTAGTTTCTGGCCATGAGGAACTAAGTGCAGAAGGCCAATTTGGATACTGAATTTTGTCCCTTTGCTTTTTTCAAATCCCTTCTGTTTTAGTGATAGGAAAGTAGCAATCACTTACCATCCATATAGGAACAGCATGCGACATAGAATTTTTCTGGCGATGAGGAATGGCACCCAGCAAACATGAGGAGCTCAACTTTTATCTTGATCTCCAATTTGGCACTTAAAATGTAAAACATAGGCTTTTGACTTCCTCGGTATAGATCTGGATGGGATATAGATATCGGATATAGAGTGTATTGCCATTTCTTTAGATGCATGGAATATTTTCTTCGTGGAAAAAAGTTCCTATTACTATGGTTCTTAAAACTGCACTCGAAGAATATTTTAATTCAAAATCATCCACATTTTATATAGAGAGAATAGGATGTTTGTCAGAGATGTTACAATGAGGTTATATTGTAGATTAAAACTGTATTGATTCTTGAATAAAATAAAATGTTTGCAGTATTAATAATCGGCATTATTTATGGGTACGTTTAATATTTTTTAAATCGTGTTAAATTTAGATTCTATCATTCAAATGTTTCTCTGAAAATTTAATTTATATAGCTTATCGGGGTTGGGCTTTTGAAAACAGAATAATTTAAATTTAATCTATATAAAATGTTATGAGTTATGAGCTATATGTTAATTATTTTGATTTAACGAAAACTGGTGCTGATATAATTATTTTGGAACAAAGACATAGTGTACAGAGGGGGAAGCAGAAAATCGAATTGTAAAAGGGAAATAAGTATGGGGATAGAACAAAAACTTAGATACTTTTCTGATAGATTGATATACGATCGAAAAGGTGATTACATTCCTGAAAAGTAGTATTTCTAGTAATGTTTCATCAATTTCAAGCCGATATTGAAATTAGTTTTAAGAGATATTATGATATTTTTGGTATCATGAAAAAAAAATTGCTTCGAAAAACCATCGCGTAAACCAAAGAAAAGTCGAAAAAGTATTATGGGGACTGGGGTCCTCTTCATTTTATGTTTCATAAGTGGTTTACTGACTTTTATATGTGGTCGAACCAGCACGAGTCACACTCCGTACTCAGGAAATGGTCAATTCCATAATATCGTTTGTTGAACTATCGCAGAACGAAGAAACATCTCGCGTCCGAAATTTAAATTCAAATAAAACAAAAACCAAATTTGATGCCTTGACACTATTTATTTTATGTAAAATAACATTCAGTCGCATTTATATTTGAAAACAATTTTGGGCAATCTAATTTCCGACCACTTTCTCAAGCAACTGGGGTTTTATGTCCGCAATTGTTCGAGTTATGTTGGCTTTCAAGGCGTTAATAGTTACTGGTTTATCGACATAGACTAAATATTTAACATAACCCAAAAGAAAATAATCTTAAAATTATAAATATCGTTAAATCGAGAAAATCGTCCTTCGAGAAAATTTTCTCACCGAATTGTTCCCTTAATAAATCGATTGTTACTATGGAGAAGTCCACATGTTGCTCACTTGCAGATAAGTCCCGTTAGAAATAGATCTTCTCCAGATCAATAGCATTCAAATTCTAAATTAAATAATCATTGATCATCGCTCTGTCCAGCTTGATTTTTAAGCCGTTGAATCCGCACCATATGGTACATTACGTACGATACATTACATACAACAGTAATTATTGGATCATTTGCGGATTATTTTTACTTCAAATGCGACAAGTTTGTATATTAATCTAACCATTTAGCCAAAAATCAGCTTCGTTGTTAAACAAAATTTTGCAGTTAAATTCTGGGTCAAGTTGCAATTGATTTTGAACCCATTCACTGAACGTATGAAGTAAAGGATAATCTTGCGGCTTCAGTTCTTCCACAAGTTTGATCTTATAAGGTACCAGATCAAGATCTTTACGCAACTTTTCACGCAGTCGAATAACAGTCTAACTTCCTGCGAACGGCGATGAATTGATAAATTTTGATCTCCATCAACACTGCCAGCAACAGCGACGATATTTTTTTCTACTTTTCAAAAATGTACTTACATATGCGATGGAATAACCTTCAATAGGAAAAATAATTTATTTTTTTGCTGTATTATCGTATATTTTGTACGAGGGGTTTAAATACGGAGAAACGATTTGTGGAGGCAGATCGTGGAGAAAACATTCGAGAGGATGATTGATATATTGGGGAAAGCTTAATCTCTAAAGGCAGGAGGACATAACACTCAGTTAGCACTTATATTATCGCGAATGGGGATATATATGTAGTAGACGTTTAAGGAGCTTCCTCTTTTAATAACCTATGAGAGAAATGACAATGGTCGTTCCAGATGCGATTTCAAATCACAAAACTGCGAACATTCGATGAAGGGAACGGCCGTTTTCAATAAAGTTAACTTAATAGGTATATATTTTGAACGTATCCTTGATTAGGTCCCAGTCAAACTAAACAAGGTCATGGATATTGGAAGAATATCATACGAGCATTTTTACACTTGATATCGGCTAGTTCGTTGTTCTGAATTACCGCATGACCCGCAATCCACATGAATGAAATACTCGAACCACAGAAAACGGTTCTTATATATACTTATAACATTGACAGACTAATCTGCTCCGACTCCCTCAGTGCTTTCAACTTCCTGAAAAGCCCACTCCCCTGCCTCCTTGAGATCTTCTTTCCTCTCAATTATTATAGTATATATTAATATGGTATAAATAAAATGTTACTGGTCATAATATTAATTAAAAAAATTGAATTCACAGTATTTACTTGGTTTGAGTCTCCAAGCAGCATACAGTTAAAATTGCATCACAACCAGTGGCGGCTCGTGAGAGGGCGTTGAGGTGTCGCCCCTCCAGCATTTATCACAGTAAACAATTTTTCAGAGCAAAACACCATATTTTATTTTCATTCAGATTTTTTCCTTTATTTAAAGATTTTATTAACAATTAAAATCTCCAAATGTAGAAGAACGTCTGTCGACCCATCTCATCAAATAATGCGTATAAAAATTCCATCCTCTCGCCACAATTTTTATATCGTTCGTCAGACGTTTACCTCTAGCGACCGTACGCTACATTTTATCCCGTCGTTGGCCTTACATGTTTTGTTGGTTGCCAGAATTCGGGGGTTTAATGACTTTCTAAAACATGCGACTTTAAAATTAGTTTTAAACGCTGATTTGACTCGTACGAAGCGTTTGATATGTCTCGCGTGCCGTATTTCCTTCGCTTCGCGAATACTTGTTTTGCTTTGGAATTTGATACGTGTGTACACACCGAGTAGTACTTTTTATATAAAAATAATCAACTTTTAATTGCAAACATGAAGATGTGAGAAAATTGAATTAAAAACTAACGGTTGACCCACGCCCATGTTGAATTTGAGTCAAGTTCAGAAATAATATAAAAATAGTAAAAACAAATCTTCAGCAGCACTATTTTCTTCTATGCTCTCCCACTTTAAAAACCCACGAGCCGCCACTGATCACAACAGTAACTATGCCGACAGTGACTATATGATTGAAAATATTTTAAGATTTAGAGAATGTAGAGAATGAAGTAATCGAAAGCTTCAACAATAAAATAACTTTTAGAATACAGTCATAAATATATTTATTCGTTATACTTACCACGGAATCAACTCCTGAAGGTTCACCGAAAGGCGACGCAGCATATATTATGTATGAGTCGGTGTCGAAGAAAGTTCCGTATTGGTCTTTCGTGAGAGCCACGACATTCATATTCTAAAATAATAAGAGAAAATAACAGTTATTTCATTTCTGCGGAAAATGGTTTTTAAATAAAAGGAAATGTAAGGCGTTCACTGAACTTCAATTAATCTTTTATGGCTCAGATTTCAAGAAATAGGTGAATGAGCTGAACGATATACAGAACCTACCAGAAGCATAATCAGTTACCACACCATTTTGTTCACCCCCTCTTTCATAATAGTTAATTATACCAAATATCAAAATATTGTCGCATTATCTATACCTTTTCTATTTGTCTATCTATCTATTAAGAATCTATTAAGAAGTATAAATGAATTAAGAATGTCATCAAATGTAGTAAAGAATTATATATTAAACATTATTTTTTAATGTTTAGTAAACAATAAACATAAAATCAATAAGAAATAAAAAAATAATGTGATGGTATGAAGCTGATGGAGTTTTAACAATTTCTTAAAATCGGGTTCCAATTTCGTTAGCATCTGTCGTAAATTGCTACGCTCAGTGATGTGCAGTCTGTTTTTTTTTCTTAGACATTAAATTAGTTGCTTCACTGAATTCACCCTCGGCCAAATACAATGAAGGAAATGGCAAGGAAATTTTTTAGGCCAGAATTCTTGGTATCCATTTTTGAATTTTACTTTTATTTCTTTGTTAATTGTGAGTTCTATGCGTTCATCTTCTAAATTTGATGATTTTGCTGTATCTGCATTTGCGAAAGGATCTAAAACCAAACTCATTCATGTTTAAAATATCCTGGAACTCTCTATAAAATCAGCATTAAGATCGCCCAAGTGTTGGCAGTAATAATTTTGGAAAAGTGGCTGTATTCACCTATACCTAGATTTCGCTTGAAAAGATGTTTTCCCACAAAAGCAGCTCTGACGTTTTTTGTTTTAATCAAATTTAAATCATTACTTTGCAATTGTAAATTCTTCATTAAATATTTTAAACAGACCTGTCAAATAAGCGAGGTCTTTTTGGATATAACCAAGTTTTCGCTCAGTTTTTCGTCTCGGTTTTCAAGTTCAAGTCCAGTACTGAGTCAAATAGATTGAAAAAACAATTCAGACAAATACAATGAATAACACAATGTGCAGCAAGTACAATTGGTACTGCTTGTTTCAAATGCTCTATGAAGCCCTTATGATGTCCTATCATTGCTGGAGCACCGTCAGTAGCAGTTAACGAAATATTACGAATATATATTATTTTCTCTTGAAATTACTTATTCATGGTATTAAATATCGGTTTCCAAATTTTTTGCAAATAACAACTCTTGACAATTTTTTCTTTTTTTTATAAATTGAACGTATAATAAGAGTTATTTTTCGTTATTTGGTAGAGTTGATTCGAGTTGAATGGAAAATTTGTAATCGCATAATGAATATCAACGTCTTTCTTTGCACTGAATTATTACACAAATGATTTTCTGATGATTTCAGACGATGTCCTATAATGAAGAACAGTTTTTATTACCTCTTTGACAACCAACAAGATTAATTAATTCCTCGTCAATTGTGCATGGTTTTCTCGCTTTTGCGATTAACAATGGAATATTATATGAAGCCCGTAGTTCGTCATCTTTTTGTTTAAAAGATGAAAAAGGTCCGATATAGTTGGCTTGTCTTTGAAAATATGATAAATCTATGCCCTTTTTAACACATTTTTATTAGCTTCACCTGTATCTATCTATGTAACGGAATCTTTGAACGTCCTTTTCATCCACTTGATAAAGATTAAATTGAAACTTTACACTTTTATCAAGGACCGATGACAATATAATAATTTAATAAGTTCGTCCCATTATCCTGAACAGGATCGCGCAAATTACCCACACCCGTCACGGGTAGGTAGTGACGAAAAATAAATAATAGTTTAAAAAACTAAAAAAAACACGCTTTTGTAGCAGATGGAACTAAAAAATTAAAAATAAATTTTAGTATAAAAAAACTAAAAAACACGCTTTAATGGTAAACCGAACTAAAAGTAAAATAAGTAAAAGAACTATAAGTAAAAAATAATTTTTAGTTTAAGAATAAAGCGATGAAACAGAAAATTAATGTGTCATTGTAAAAAAACATGGGGTACTTTGTATCATATTTTCATACTAACTCTATAGAAACGGTATTGATGGAATATTGATAACAACTTACATCGAGTACCCCACGCTTTTTTCACAATGTCACATTTATTTTCTCGTTCATCACTTTATTCTTATACTAAATATTATTTTTTACTTTTTTGTTCGGTGTACCTCTAAAGCGTGTTTTTTAGTTTTTTTAAACTATAATTTTTATCAGAATGCTTTTTATTCAAATGCTCTTATAGTCTAGAAGGCTTCATGGCTTCATTTGAAAAAACTTTTTGGCAAATTAAACACATAGGTAACTATTGGTTCATAGGAGAGTGCGTAAACCTCTATTTTAAATACTCAATACTGTACTGCCAGCATTTCTTCTTAGATTCAGACATTTTGAAATACAAAATTTGCCACGGTTTCAACATATCACTTACTCATCACTCACGAATACGGATTATTGGCAAAGCACACAAAAATAATAATTCATTCGTACAGTTATCCTTGCCTTTTATAGATTTGATTTAGTGCACGCATCAACTTGTATGCCTTTGCTAGTTGGCTACACTGGTACACTTGCTCTGTAAACAAGTTATTACAAGGTCCCACATTTTTGTCGAAAGATACTTGATTGCGTGAATCGCGTCTTTGCTTACCAACTTGCAAACCGACAATGCTAAACCGAATTAGGTAAACGTATACCTATTGCTAACTTAAAATTTTTAATGCTTATGAAAGCGATAATAATAAGATACAATTTTAGATAGCTATATAAAATATTTATTTAAACAAACAGTAGGTACTTTCAAAGTATTTTATTATATTGACTTCCGTAATACGTAGATACGCCACGATCGTCCTTCTTGACTGTCTTAACGCTCCCCATTTGCTTATGGACCCATTACTGCCATCATGGAAGGCCCCAGCGCTCACTGGGTTACGGTCTGCCTCTGTGGGGTTTTATGCTTTAGAGGCTTTACGGTACCACAATATGTTCTAGCCTTCCTCATTGTTTTATTCTTTGCAGAAGAATCGTGACCAATGGAAGCTCAATTGTTTACGGTTTTTTACGACTCCTTCTCGCCAAAGGTCTCTATTTGTGGCTTTGTTCATTGCATATTGTAGAGATGAACAAGCTAGGTTTATAATTTAGTCTGTCCATCCTTTTGGAAATCTGCCGCGTGATCTAGAACACTACATTCGTTTCTATACCACCAGTGTTTATAGGTTATTGCCATCTCTGATTTCAATGTGGCTGAAAAATCTTTGTACCGCTTTATGAATAATTTCGGATAGCCTTGTGGGTTCATTATTTTTTGAATAACAGATGCGTTTGTTCGTCTGACAGTTCATGAAATGCGAAGGACCCGTTTCCAGCACCAAAGTTCAAGTGAATCAATGCGTCTGAAGTCTTACTTTTTAATGGTCCATGTTTCAGGATGGATATAACTCTACAGGAAAAAATAACTATCTGTTAGTTAGTTAACTATTTAACTATCTGTGTCTTTGTATGTGTTATGTTCCTATGCCTCCAGATCTTCTGCGAATTTCGCATTGTATTCCTTACCATTTCGCATTTTCTTCCGATCTCATAAGTTTTACAGCCTTCGTTCGATATTAAAGTCCCCAGATAGACGAATTGGTTTATTACCTTAAATTGCCCTAATTGATTTTGGGTATATTGTTGTTTTGATGGCCGATAATCATTATTTTCATTTTAGCCTCGTTAATTTCTAGTCCGTAAAGACGTTTTTTTTGGTCTATTATTTTTCGATAATTAAGGGCAGTTCCTCGGCCGATGTCACAAAAAGTGTATTGTCACCGGTATATCTCAAGTTTATTGTTGATAATACTGACACCACCGGTTCAATACTCGAGACCTCTCCGCATGATATATTCACCAACATTTTTAAATAGAATTGGCGATAGAATGTATCCTTGTTGGTTTCTTTGTTGACGTAAAACTCATTGGATATTCGATACCATAATATCAACAGCAGTGCAATTAACAAATAGCTGTGTATCACACCTCAAGTGGTAGTTATTAATCAAACCATCAGGAATAGAGTTCATGAGGTCAGACTTTGTACTCGAAAATCTGCTAGAGCGCGTGTGTTATCTAGAGGAAATCGCGTCAATAGACTTTAGCATAAACAGTCGTAGGCACGACTAGTCCTTTCTTTTGTTCTTTGATGTGTTTCGATTTGGATTGCTTGCTCCAGATATATGTAGAACAAGATTTGGAAACTCAGAACGCTTGGCAATAGTTCAGGAAATTTGTAAACAGCATAGTGTGAGTATTATGGTTTAGGGCGGTGGTGTTAGTTAGCATCATCAGCAGCTGAATAAAAATAAAAGTAAGTTTTAGTCATCTCCTGATGATGATAACTTGATTTGCGAAGTGCCTGTCGAGTGATTTCAATGTGATTTGGTGTAAGTGAAAAACTCATAATATTTATTATTATTTTTATCAACAATAGTCTGCCTTAGGTTCTAGTGAAAGCTGAGATTTTTATTTTTATCATATTAATAAAATTATTCTACGCTTTTATTTAAAAATAAATATTAATTGTTACTCTGTTCTCACGGATAATGGTATATTTGTAAAGAGAGGGTCAACGTGGAAATCATAATGCATAAGATAACATGGTTGTCTCTCTTACAGGACACAACATATTTTATAGTGAAATTATTATCAAAATTAAGTCTTTATTAAGTTGAAATAAAAAAAAAAACCTTTTTAGATGTTTGAAATATTTTTTGCTTTATAATTATATTTAAATGTTGATATAACATATAAATGAATATAAAATTAAAACCATTGGGTTGCCCGGAACGTTCGTAAGGATTTTTTGAAGAAAAAAGGAAACAATTTGTTGATGTAAATATTCAAATTTTGTCAATGTAATTGCCATTATTATTTGCAACATTTTGCTAGTGTAGTAGTAAGTCCATAATGTCTTTTTGCCAAAAATTATTATATTTATTGCCACAAAATGTCAACATGTTCATCAATATGTCATCTCTTCTTCCGTTTTAAAATATTTTCCATTTAAACACCATATATGTCTAGGTAACACTGATCAAACATTTCTATTCTCTGTAATTTATTCATTATTAATTTAATTATTCTGTTTTTTTCGCCAACGTTCTTTCGCTTCTTGTCACGATTTTGCTGTATCCTTTAAGATCTCACTCACGTTGCTGTTCCACGTCTTTCTGGGGTAGTCCTCTTCGGTTCTGTCCAATTAATCTTCCTTCCCACCCTTTTCACTCCTCTCATTGATTCATTCTGAAAAGACCAGCCCATTTTAGTTTCATTTTCTTGATTTTGTATTTTAATGATGTTATGTTTAAATTCTTTCTTTCCGCGGCCAGAACTTGATAACAAACACCACATTGTGGCTTGTCGCCCAAGGCAATGAATCTATCTTTTAAATACTTTTCATTTTACAATCGGGTCATTTTCTTCACTGTTTTAGCAGATGTAGACGGTGCATTTAGTTTTGTCACAAATTTGTCCATTTTATGTAATATTATTAATTTATATAATTACCACACTTTTATTAATTTATTTAACACTGAGTGAGAGAAGAAAGGCTGGTATGTAACAATAGGTGAGAGAAGAAATCGTAATTCTTGTTTTCGTAAAAACGTAATTAACAATGAAATTCTTCGTCTCCTTCCTTTGTTTTTATTACCAAAGCGCATAGCTTGTACAAATCTACCTATGCACGTTCGGGACAAATAATCCGTCTCGTATGCGCGGGCGGGTGGCACGAGATGCGTAGGTTGGTCATTGTAGAAGTGCATGCAAATGCAGGCCACAAGTTTTAACCGGTAAAAGTTTAAACTGGTAAAAGTTCGTAATATAAAAATAAGGGGTTTCACAAGCCTTGTAGTTCGGTATTTGTGGCTGTGTGTGGTATTTCGTTATAAGTGTAACGGCGCATTCACACATACATCCGTCATTTACAATTCGTCAATTAATATAAAGACAAATAAATCATTCGTTTTTCTTACGATTCTTAGGCGTGTGAACACGCTTGTAGAAATATATAAGCCATTCAAAAATAAAAATGATTCTTCATAAATCATGATACTGAAAAAAGGACAATCGTCGCCGTGTTAACCAGCTGATCTGAAATTTTGATAAACGTCAAATTAATATGTTGTAGTGAGAGGATAGCAACGTTTTTATTAGTAGCAACTTTTTGACTATTTAGTGTGTCGCGATACTAAAAAGGCTGAGACATGATATCCTAGATTTATAATTAAGTTATATATTTTTTGATTCTTCTTGCCAAGTTTTCATATTAATTCCTAAATCAAGTACATCATCATTAGCAATTGCACAAGCTTTCACTTTAACTGCTTGCATATTTTTGTATCCGATCATATTTTTTTTGTTTTTGTCCAAGATTTTTTGATTATTTCACCCATAATAAATTTCCTAATAATAAATAAATACGAACAGAAGTGGACTCAGTATCCTTAATACTGACGTGGTGTAAGTGACGTGTAAGTGAGGATACTGACGTCGTGTAAGACCACTATGGTGGTCTTACACGACCACTATTATCAAATATTCTACAGACTAGGTTACATGCTCTTATTGATTGTTAGTTTGATACTGACGTGGTGTAAGTGACGTGTAAGTGAGGATACTGACGTCGTGTAAAACCACTACAGTGGCCTTACACGACCACTATTATCAAATATTCTAGAGGCTAGGTTACATGCTCTTATTGATTGTTAGTATTATAGTAAAGCTTTGATCGATATTTAGAATCTCTTCATCTACATCTCTGCTCCTCAAACTATACTATATACCCACTCTGCTGACCATATCAAAAGCTTTTTTCATACCTAAAAAATCTGCGTATAACATTTCACCTTTCATAATTACTGTTTCAATCAATTGCAGTAATATAAAAAGTATGGTCTATTACACTATACAAACTACCCTGTATATCTGCCAGTTTTGGTTCTACTGCAATCACTAATTTATTTGCTATAATGTTTTCATAGAATTTTAAACCTGAACATAGGAGGGAGATTTCCCTATAGTTATCACAAACTTTTTTGGGGATACTTTTTTCTCCTTTGGGATACTTCGACTTATTCATGCTGTCCAAGTCCAAACTGTTCAATACTCTCATTTTCTGCAACTTTATCAATCTTCAGTTTCTTCAATGTATCTTCAATTTATAGATCTATTTTGCTACTCACATATAGGGTTTTTGGGATATCTTTTTGTAACTTTATCAAGTTATTAGGTTATTTTTACTCTTATTCAATAATTCATAAAAATATTTTCCCATCGTTCCATTAAAATCTTTTCTTATTTTCTCCACAAAACTATTCTGAATTATTATAGTCTTACATATCAGACAGATTCTTCAGAGTAAAGCTGGAGGAAACATACACAGAATTGAAATAAATTGGAGACAGGAGTGCCACAAGGAAGCATCCTAGGGCCTATACTGTACCTGATCTATACAAGTAACATTCCACAACTAGAACAAGATACAATACACGATACAATACAAGGATACTGCTATCTTAGCGGTAGATAATGATCATGAAGATGCTGCAAATATCAATTAATCAAATATACAACTGGACCAAAAGATGGCGTATCAAACTGAACAAGACCAAATCTGTACACATTAATTTCACAAATAAAAGAAAACAACAGATTCCAATTAATATAAATAATGCCCAGATCCCCTATGCAAACTCAGCAAAATATCTAGGCATCAAATTAGATGCAAAACTTCGCTGGAAGGTTTATGTCAAAAAGAAAAGAGGAGAGCTTGATATAAGGTACAAGAAAATGTATTGGCTACTATATAGACACTCCAGTCTATATACCTATAACAAAATATTATTATATAAACAAATCCTCAAACCGGTGTGGACATATGGCATACAGTTCTGGGGCAGTGCCACCAAGAATAATACTTTAATCATCCAGAGATTCCAGAACAAAGTGCCGAAGAACATCGTCAGTGCATCAGAAATAGTGATCTCCATCGAGACCCACAGATGGACACTGTTGACCAGTCTGTTACCAAATTCGCACAGAGTCACGAACAACGATTCCATCAACACGTGAACGTTGAGGCAATCCAGCCCTTCGAGAACACCAGTCTAACAAGAAGACTCAAGAGAGTGAAGCCTTTCGAGTTAGCTAAGTGATTGTGCTAGTGTAAGGCAGAGAATAGTGCGGTTGTGCGTTACACATTATTTTAGTGTAAATTAGTTATTAGACTCTAAGGTATTCTAGTGAGTAAGACTTTAGATTTAAGTTTTCGAAGTCGCAATTTAAGTTAGAACCGAATTACTTATTGATCTACATTAGATCAGATTGTAATATCAGTAAATGTCCTTCTGGGTGTTTATTTAAAGAAAAAAAAATCTTATTTTCTCTGATGTTCTCCATTGTTCTTCCAAATTTCATCAATGATTTATGCTTCACCTCCTTTATAATTATTTTGATTTTATTCCTTTGCATTGTATTCATATTTAAAGCGAATAAAACAATTTTTATTATATTCTCACGGATAATGGTTAAAGCTAAAAGAAAACGCAAATAACTGTACAGAAATATAAGTTTAAAATTATTCATTTTGTCATGAGTTAATCATTATTATTAATTGGCTGCTTTCGAAGTGTCTAAATTAATAATAAAAATTAATGGTGGTAAAACCATAGTGCTTAATAGAACATGTTGGTGAGTTTCTACTTGTATATGAGGTTGTTTTTAGTTTTATAGTTATTTGTATTATAATATTTAATTATTTAGAAGTAATTATGTTTTTACCTACATAAGATCGCCCATAATGTTCTGTTGCAAAACATTCTACGGTAATAAGCATTGAATATAAATTTTATAATTAATTATTAAAATGATTATTAAATCCTCTTGATTACATTTTCGTCAGTAGGGTTTAATTACCGAAGTGTGGCCCTAAAAAATTCTAAAATAAAATTTGAAATTTCTTAATAATTTTGAAACGGTTTAAAATAAAAAATTGAAGCTTGCAGGTGTAATCAAAGTCGCTACGAGGCATAATTTGATGATATTGCTGAAAATAAACAGTGACGCAGATTGAGGGTAGTGGTATAAATAAAAAATAGTATATCGGTATTTTTTTTTGCACTCTGTAAAATTTTTCAAAAACAGCTTTTTTTGTATATAAAAAGTGTGTATAAAATCAACATCAGCGGTTCTACAAGGATTAAAGGGTCTTGAGTTCTGGTAGAATCTCGCAATATTGGTTCCTTTTCCGGCTTTTGTTTTCCAATTTGCTATTTTAAGTGTCTTCATGTCCCCTAATATTTTTTTCGCGTTTCGCGCCCTCCATCCACCCGAGATTATTTTCTAAAATAATCCCGAAACTTCACTGCTGGTAAAATGGGATAATGTTTTCGTAGTCGTAACGTTACTCACTAAACCGTTATCTGTTCTTTCCTTGGTGTTTCCGCTGCTTGCCCGCCGGACGGGGTGGGCCAAGCGCTTCGCACCACTCCCTTCTAAGGGACAAGTACCAGAGGGGCTGTAGTCTTAAAATATTATTTTATTTGCCGATGATACTGAAGGTGTTTCGGCGTAAATTATGTTTCTTACTTTTGTACCTGTAAGAGAAAAACTTTCACTCCACATTTCACCAATTTCTTTTTTTCCAAACTGGGACATGGCGTCCCTTCCCACGATGTTGGTGCCTCGTTGGGCAACAGTCAATCTAGTCCTCCAAAAGTTGGAGTTTCGGTCTTCTGTGCCGTCTGCCACCCAAAGCTGCGAAGTCTTCCGGACGATAGTCCGTTAACCTTCGCAGTTCTTGATTTGGTTCTTTTCTCTAACCTTGGCAGTTCTTGCATGCACTCCCTAAAGGGAGTTCACATCATCTCTGTGTGTATCTGCACATTGGAGATGTACCAGGGGGCATCGAGAGCAAGTCTGACTAGCTTGTTCTCGTAGCTTTCCAGTTTCTTGATGTAAGATTTTGCCGCGTAGCCCCACGCGATCGATCCCTATATCATGACGCTTCTCATTAATGATCTATTCATTAGGATCTTCAGCTTCATGTCTAATTTGCTGGTTCTGCAAATTAGCGGGTAAGCTATCTTCGCAACAGCCACGGCTTTACACCGTGCGTTCTTTGCAAGTTGCCTCCATGACATCGTCTTGTCAATGGTGATACCTAGATACTTTACAGTATTATTCCATGCCACTCTTTCGTCTTCAATTTAGCTGATGACCGGTTCTGCTCATTCTCTGCGTAACGTATATAGCCTGTGTCTTGCCGATATTCGCCTTGATCCTCCAGGCTATCAACCATTCAATTCAGTGTCTTATATATTTTACAGCCGATTGCGGTGGTCTAGTGGGTTAGTCTCTCGCCTGGCAATCCAATGGTAGCTGGTTCGATTTCAGAGCTCGGATGGTTGTTTTTCTTTAATTCTGAATTATTTAGACAGAATTATTTCTAATTCTGTTCGTCTTACTTCCTACCATACACACACACACATATATATCCACACCTAAATGTCTGTGATTGTTTCTAGGCAAGAGTGTAAAATCCGACAACGAATTACCCCTCAGTCATGCCAGTTAAAGGCTGGATAAGGCCGGATGCCTTCGGAGAAGTGTTCCTCCGTTGGTCACTCGCCAGTCGGTAGGCTTCCTGATAGAGTTATGGGTAAGAATATAACCAAGGGTTGATAGCCTGAGGGGGGTGCTGGCCTGGTTTTGTCTATGGCTGATGACCATGGTTCGGAACCCACGTTAAGCTATAGTTCCAGTCGCTAAATAGCCTTAGATACTGATGCGCCTCCAACCGTAAATTGTTTCCTTTCCTTTTTTATGTTGCCCATTTATTGGTTTTTGACACACTGCCAGATTTTAAATGCTAAAGTAGCCCGAAGAGGTCTTGTTTGCTAGATACATTCTTACATTGCTATGATGCTTAGATTTGCTAGATTACATTTTGTTTGTAACATGAGAGCCTAGGTACACAAACTCATTCACGGATTTAATATTGCGTGTGTCAATTGTTAGATTCTGAGGCGGGCGCACTCTTCCAGTATGCACTGTCGCATGTATGTATTTGTCTTGCATATTTTATATTGAGGGTATTTTGCATGTTAATTTGCAGCTCCATTTGTCTTGCAGCCTCTCCAAAAGTCCATAAAAAGTACCTCTTCTAAATTTTTAGTAGGGGGCACAGTTTTAGAAATAATTATAATTTTCGATAACTTTCCAGTATAGTAGCAAAATATTTGTTCACAATTTCGTAAGTATGCTCTGGACATTGGATATGACAAATCATGCAAAAGAAATAATTAATATGTTATTTTTTAATAAACAATATATATTAAATAAACGATATTTAGAATGAAATTATTATCGGTATCATTAAAAATATATCGTAAGGATTATTACTAAATTTATGTATTATTTTAGCAGCAGTAAAAGCTTTTCAAATAATAAAACTACATTACTAGTATAAAAAGATTTTAAAAATGGTCACCATGCGATTGTACACAAGTTTCTGCTCTTTTATAATTCCATCTTATTAAAAAAATATATTGCTGGCTTATTTCTGATTGTGTTCTAGTGTTCTATTGTTTCTAGTGTTCATCTGATTACCATAAACTAAGATTTTTTGTATATCCCTATATACATAAGTCTCAGGTTTAAGTATTGACGATATGGCCGGTCAGTGAATGGGACTGCTATTTCTTGATACGTGATCTTTGACTGATTCTGAAATATACCATTTAAATTTATTACCGCCTTAGTTTTGCATTTTGAGCTGGATGGCCGTTCTGTAGATACCACATTTGTAATATAATATTTAATAGCACGTTTTTAACAAGTTGGAGCAAGTTTTCCTCAAGAAACCCTTGGCAGAGCAGTCTAGGCATTTATTCTATTGGGTAATTCAACGGATCCCAATAAATAATTGTAAACACAGGCCTACACATTTAGTGAAAATCAATGTTGATGGTGCACTTGTGCAAAATAGTCTGATATGGATTTTCTTCTGGCTATACATGCTCATTGTACATATTAAAATGCCGCTGATGGTAAACATAATTTTTAGTGCATTTTTGTAGAAACCATGTAAAGAGGTTGAAACTTATAATAGGTTGAATATAATATAGTTGTAACTGCTGTTCATGTAATACTCGTAGAATTTTTAAATGCAAAAACTGAAAGTAGATAATTTAAGCCTTTTCGAGATTAGATAGCCGAAAGCCAGGCACTGCACCCATAATGACTGTTATATATTACTCCGGCATGAATAATCAAAATCGTATCAACAGGGTCGGTATGATTATCAAAAAAGAACATTAGCAATATGTGTTCAGCTTCATCCAATACAGTGACCGCATGATGTTGATTCAATTATATGTATAACCTATAAAATTAAATTTATTTCAAATATATGTCATCAACATCCGACCGCAGTGACAATGATATAACAAAGTTTTACGCATATTTAGAACTAACCTTAAGTTTAAAACTAAATCTTAAAAGTAACTGGTATTATGGGATACTTCATTGCAAAGTTTGGAAGGAGAAATTTTGACAAGATGGTAGAATTTGTATTGGGAGTGAGAAGCATGACATGGAATAGACCGGTTCAATACTGTCAACAAAAAGACTTAGATATAACAGATACTTTCTACGATCTACCCGCAGGAAAACTATTACTTGTACGTTATTAAGATATAAAGAGATCAAAAATCAGGTAGATTGTATAATAGTAAATAAAAAACGTACGGTAATGCAGATGAAGACACCGATCATAATAATGTTGCTACCAAACGTCAGCATAAAACTTGGACAAATTAATAGAATGCTAAATGCCCTAAGAATGAAACCAAAAAATCAAAGAAGTAACAGTTGTTGACAATATCTAAATATGGAAACATGGCAAACAAGTCAACGAAATATCTCAGGAATATTGAGTGGAATATTATGAAAATGCCATAATGGAAGCAGGAAAATAAATTTATGATGAGAAAAAAAACAAAAAATGATTGGAAGACGCCTGAGATAGTCTGATTAATACATACAAAAAAGAAAATGTAAAAACAAGAATCGTACCAATTATAAAACGCTCAAAAATAAAATGACTACGCAATCAAAGAAGCAAAAGAGCAATGTATGGAAGGAAACTAAAGAACTCGTAGAACTGGACAATAAACAGGCTTCTTTGAACCTTCTGAATGCCATGCATCATCAGAAATAGTCAAAGTGTAACAGAACCAAATGAAACAAAAATAAAATTAATGTGGAAAAGAATACATCTAAAAACTTTTCGATGGTGAAAGGAAACTGAGCTAATGATATTTGAAGGCGATTCTTATTTGAAAATTTTAAGTGAAGCAATCCAGGCCAGTAAGATCATCAAGGGTGGTTCAAAAGAAATTCCCATGGATTTACTGCAAGCACTAGATTTCAAAATGATAATATGGTTACCAGATTTCTTAATCAAATATGTAGCGACGATAAAAATCTAGAAGAGTGGCTCAAGTCAGTATACATACCACTACTAAAGAAAAATAATCCTATAGTAAATCATGTAATGATAACAGATTAATTTATAGTGAAAATTTCGAGATAAGTCTCAGTTCTTCGGTTACCTTTATCGGCTTCAGTTAAATATACTAAAGAATAATTCATTAATTGAAAATAATCCGCAACAGAATGTGTACAGAAACGAGCAACAATTAGACGAAAAACTCACTGACTGTGTTCCTTCAAAAATGTCAATAATACAACAAAACTGTATATGTGTATACGAAACTAATAGAAAAATTAACTGAGATTGGCCGAGGTAACAATGGTATTCAATTCATCTAAAACAAAATCTTGGAATCAGCAGTGGTAAAAGTTAATCCTGTAAAGCTTAAAGATTGGAGGGAAAGGAATTGGGATTGGGAGTTTTTTAGGACAAAGGGAAATACAAGTAGTTTACCATATGCAAATGTTTATTTAGTCTGTTATGTAATACCGTTATTATTTACACCTTTTTGTCAAGATAGTGGTAGATCCCTAATACTTTTTTGTCAAAAATTAGCATCTTTTTTGACAATTTTTTTTTGGCTAATTTTTTTTTCGGAACGGTTGATTTGCCAATATTTAAGTTATCCGCTATTTCACGAACCGTGAAGTAGTAGCGTGGAATATAGCCTTTATTTCATCGATATCAGTTCTTAAAGAACGGCCAGAATGAGGCAGGTCTTCCAGATCAAAATATCCGCCTGTGAACCGATCAAACTACTTTTACACCGAGGTCTCCCCCAATCGAATTCTTCCCTTAAAAGACACAAATCCCTAATAACCCTTTTCTTAAAATGCATGTAAATAAATATTATTAAATTTTTGTTTACAATGGTTAAGAGCATTTAATGGAAAATCTCTACAAACTTTCCGGCAACCCGATAATAAACCCAGGGAGATTCACGAACCATGCAGTAATTTCTATAGAAACTGTAGAATATTTAGAAACAGTGTTACAGACTTTCCGTATACAACAAATGCTTGCAAATGCATTTAAATATTAACGTGGATAAAACAAAACTTGATGATATAATCTCCAAAACTCCTACTAATAAGTACAATTAACAGTAAATAGACTGCAAATGGAAATACGAGGGTTCCTATTTAAGTATCCGTAATAATTAATAAAAACAAATATTTATCATTGAAAATGGTTTTATTGTTTTTCAAAATATTCTCTACTATGATCGGTACACTTTTACATATGTTTCAACTAATTTTTATAGCACTTCTGGCGTGATCTAATCGTCTGATCGAATCTGATCTGATCTGATCTTAATCTGATCTAATCGTTCATCACGTAGTTTATTTTTCACGGACGGGAACAAAAAGAAATCACTGGGTGCCAAATCAGGACTGTACGGCGGATGACCCATTAATTCGATGTTTTGACCGGTCAAATGTTAAGTTGTTCGATCCGATGTGTGAGAGCTCGCGTTGTTATGGAGAAAAATGATCCTGCGTCGCTGGTTATTTTTATTATTTCTTTAAATATTTTTGGCAAACAAATCGCTATATACCATTCAGAATTGACTATTCTACGATTCTCTAGTGGCACTGTAGACACATGCCCATTTATTCCAAAAAAAACAGGCGACCATTAGCTTCGAAGTGCCTCTTGTGCGAACAAATTTTGTTGGGTTTGACCCATTTTGAAAGACCCATACAATCGACTGCTGTTTACTTTTAGGCTTATACGCATGTATTCAAGATATTATATACGGCTTTTGACGTACCACGATTGTATTTTTTGAGCATGTCTTGGCCCCAATCGGCACGAGCCTTTTTTTGAGCGATTATCGAATTATGCGGAATCCAACTCACACAACCTTTTTCACTGCTAAATGTTCATGAAAAATCTTATTTGTGCTTGTCAAACTAATGCTCAGAGATGCTTAAATCTCACGGTATGTCACATGACAATCTTGTTTTATCAGTTCGTGCACAGGATCGATGTTTTCTGGCATAACAACCGATTTTAACGACCTTCTATAAATTCGTATATGAGCGAACAACGGCTATGATTGAATTCACTAAACTAGTGATATACAGTGGTTTTAGATGGTGCTTCATCGCCAAAATTCGAAGTGAGTTAATCGATGCACTGTTGTCGAGATAATCTATGTTGAATGTCATAGTAAATCAAGGCACTAAAATTCTCACGAGTTAATTCCATCTTTTGACTGAGTTGAAATTTTCAAGTCACTAAACAATACAAAAAGCGTCTGTATAACAAAACGTTCTAAGTACGTATGCAGTCAACAATGTCAAACTTTACGATACATGTCAGATCACGCCTAGCAACACCATTGTTGGCAATTCCGGATACATAAATAGTAATCCTCGTAATTCAGAAATACAAATGCTAGAATTGGCGAGATCTCCGTTTTTAAATTTTAATCAGCGCTCTGTGATAAAAAAGCAAATTTGCTACTCAGACCAATGTTTATTGGAATATTACGACTGATCCTAACTGTTGTCAGTTGTAGAATCTTGATCTCTGAAAGCTCAAATAAAGAAAAAATTGAGACGTTTGAATTTTGGTTGTATAGACGTATAAAAATATCATGGACTGCGAAAGTTGCGAACGAGGAAGTGCTTAGAAGAACAGGTCGACAAAGAAAGCCGTTGAGAATCATCAAAATACGCACAATATCCTATCTTGGCCATATATAAGTTATGACGAATGAATGGAAATATGAGCATAGAAAGAAAGAAAGAGTCTTGGCCTCAAAAATATATGGGGCTGGATGTATATGAGTGTTGAAGATCTATTTTGCATTGCATTGCATCAATCTTCGTTGATGGAGTCGACATAAAAAGAAAAAGAAAGAGGACGTTGAATACCTATAGAAGATAGTATTATTATGTAATAATTACTAACTTCAAAAAATCACATGGAACATTTTCAATATGTCTGTTGAAAAGTCGTGTCAGTTAATTTTTGTTAATACATTTTAGGACTTATATATAGAGAAGGTTCAATATTTTATAGAGTCAAATTGCTTATAAATCTAGTTATTCGGAGTAAGATGAAGAGTTGGTTTTGGAGGAAGGTTACTAACATATCAACCATCTTCATCTAATCTAGAATCAGGAAATGCACATTACTTTATATTCAGTAAATTAAAAACCGTGTCAAAATTACGTCAAGTAGTTATTTCACATTAAGGTTAATTTGTTGAAACAGAGATATAAATATTAAAATGAGTTGAATAAGCTGTAAAAAATGATTTTTTTACACGAAAGAGATGGAAGGATGAACATAACGACCCAATGAATAAATACATATTAAGTATGTATAAGTACATACATTTTAAAGCTATTGTGATGTATTGCACAATTTAAATTCAAATTTGAAATAATCCCATTCTTTTGTCATTTAGTAGAAATATTGGGCAATATTATACAGTCTATCCAAAGGAAAATATAACTGATGCGTTATTAAATATAAGATCGCATATAAAACACTGTCTAATTTGCATGATCAATAAAAAATTACGGTTAGCGTAATTATTATCGAAATTTTATTGGTATATAAAAGGGACATGAATGACATAAATTTATTCGTTTTACATGAGTTACTTAGCATTAATACAAAACTTAAGAGCTCTATAAAGCTGTGAAGAAAATTATAAGAAAATATACACCACGTATATGGATAAAACAGCATGCACAAGGCGAACAAAAACAGATATCGTTGGCATTTTAACCGAATTGAAACAATATTGCAGCAAACTCTTCAAAGATGTATATAATCCCAGCATATAGTGCGGTTCAAGATATACCATTAACTGAATGGCTGCAACAAACGGTTAACAACCCCTGTCGTAAAGAAACATGGCAAAGCTGCATGAAACGGAAACAGGGCCGGGCCTAATAAAATACCAGGGAAATTAATTTTATACCTGCTTTAGTAGTTTAGTTTGCATTCTTTTCTTAAAGTGTGCAGTTTTATAATTTCGATCGTATTTTTTGTTATTCCAAACGTGCTAAAAATATGGCGTTCTTGGCAAGATATTGAACATTGTGCTTTTGGTAGTGGAAATTCTAAAACATTTATCGCCCGATGCTAAGCAAATTGTTAAAAATGTATATGTTTCTTTATTGAATAGGGCGCTAATGTAAATGCACAGTAGAAACGTCTTCATTAACGAAAACTCCGTTGTATACAGTTAAAAATACTGTGACGGAACCAATTAAAGCCAAAAAAGTTCGTAGTGATTCTGGTAAAATCAAATGTGTTGACGAAAGCGACAAAGACTTAATTCGAAACAAAATTTATGCTATGTATGAAGAGTAAACTGTGCCTGCATTGCATTTATTGCAACATTGACTAAGGAAAGATGAAAAAATTCTTAGAAAAAACTAGTCTCTGAAAAAACTAGTCTCCGGAGAATATTATCTCTAATGGGTTTTGCATATCTGCCTATTAATAAGAGACAAATATTAATGGAATCACAACGATTGCGATGATGGCGGTTTGACTACTTAAACTCTATAAAAAAATACAGATTAGAAAATCGTTCCATTATCTACCTTGATGAAGCAAGATTCAATAAACATGAGACGCCAGCAAAAAGATGGGTAGAGACATCAAGAAAATGCCAAACCAAAGCCCCAGCAAACAAGGGAAAAATAATTACAATTTTACATGCTGGTTCCGAGGATGGATGGGTTCCAAATTGTTTACGGTTGTCCTCCATAAATATTAAACTTTCATCTTTGGATTACCATGACGACATGACACAGGAGAATTTTTTCAAGATGGGTTTATAAATAGCCTTTTGCCCAATGTGCCTAAGGAAAGCGTAATTGTAATAGACAATGCTAGTTATCATAACCGCCAAAACATAAAGTTCTTAATGCTAATAACACTAAATTGTAAATTCAAAACTATATGTTAAAGAACGATATATACTTTTGAAATACATATAAAAAATGTGATCTTCTAGAAATATTAAAGACATTTAATATTAAGAAGGAATATGGATGTGATACAATTGCTGCCGATATAGGACATACGGTTTTACGCCTTCTCTCGTATTACTGCATTTTTAATCCAATTGAGCATATGTGGCATCAGGTAAAATCCAATGTTAAAGCAGAAAACATTTGTCCAACTCTAAGTGCAAGTGCTGCAACATTAATTAGGAACGTTGTAGATAGTATTCCCAAAGAAAGTTGAATAAATTCGATTAACCATGTTATTAAAATAAAAAATTCCTATGTATCATTTTCTAATAATATGGATTTTTTGGATGGAGTCACCGCAAAAGTAATTAAAGCAATGGGTGAAGTAGAAATAGACATTTACTATTAATGTAGATCAAAGTGACAGTGAGAGTGAAACCGAATTAAATGTATAATTAAGTTTAAGTTATATTTTTTATTATACTAATAGATAATTGTATTTATTTATTTATTTATTTTTATTGTACTAATAAATTCGAAATACATAAACCAATAAATAGTGTTTTAGTCATACATAATAATAATAATTTAACAATATTTTATATTTTTCAAAATTATTCAGAAATTAAACAACACCGACTCTGACACCTTTGAAGGAACTAGGAATAATTTGATTGAAATTTATTGGGGCAATTAACATTTTGCCGAAAGGTAACGAAATATCTTGAACCGGACTAGACCTGATTTGGGAACACGTGAACGTAATATTTTAAAAACAGAAATAAGAAATGCTATACGCAAGCTAAAAAATGATAAGGCCCCAGGTTTGGATGGAGTCACCGCAAAAGTAATTAAAGCAATGGGAGAAGTAGAAATAGACATGTTTCACAATAACTGTCGGTATGGGATTGTGGTGAGAAGATTTGTCGATTCCAGCATTTATACCTCTATACAAAAAAGAGTCTAGAGGGAAATGCAAAAATCTCTATTCCCTTATTGCTCTCATTCCACGTGTAAGTAAAATCCTCCTTCAAATTATCAATGAACGATTAAAATTCTACTTATCATGGCAAATTTCCTCAGAGCAGACTTGATTTCTTTCAAGGAGACGAACAGATGGAACAGCTGAACAAATATTCGAACTCGACAAATAATAGAAAAAACCAGATTGTTAACTACCCTGTATAATTCTGTTTCCTTGATTATCGAAAGGCGTTTTACAGCCTAAAATGGGAGAAATGACAGCAAATTTTTCAGAAAATGGGAGTATAGATCACCTGATTCTCTAAATTTGCCCTTTATATGAAAATAAACAAAGCAGTGTTGAAGTTTGAAGATTGAATATCCGATGAGTTTTATATGAATAACCCCAGCCAGACAAGGATGCATATTATCGCCAATTCTATTCAACATTTACGATTAATATATCATGTGTAGAGCTCTTTAGGAGTGGACGGGCGGTGTCAGTATTGATGGCATACAAATAACTAACTTAACATATGCCAATGATACCACACTTATATAGCAATGATAGCCACAATTATAGCTTACTGACATCTATACTATGTTTGTAAAAACATAAAGCTTAGTTCATTGTGTCTAAATGTGTATATTATCAAGTTTTTCAGCAAAACATTGTGGAAATTGTTTTTTACTTTGATAACGATCATTTATATTTTACGCGATTACAGAGATATTTTAAAGGACATAAGGGAATTATTATAAGGAAATCGTAAATTGATAAGAGAGCTTTTTTGTAGAGCGTTTAATTTCCTACAAAACTACGTATTAGATATTGCTCTATATTTGCTTCTAATATTTGAAAACATTAAAGTTAAAAAGTAAAAAATCCCATGCACGGCCATAGCCAGGATTTAGTTTTTGGGTATTAAATCTAATAATTTAACTCTCTTCACTCCTCGTATTTTTTCGGTATAATATTAGGTAATATTTGGCTTATTTCGGGGGGGTTTGAACCCCCAAAACCCCCCCTCCCCCCTTGGCTACGCCCGTGATCCCATGTTATTTAAATAGGAAATTAATTGTGTTTTTGGCAAGGTTTAATATTAGTTTAATATTTTTTTTCAATAAACTAAAAGTTAAGTGGGCACTGTTAAAACAAAATCAACTTGGTAAAAAACAGACACTCTAATAAATAGGTTCATTAAATTTTACGGAGTATAAGTTCTAAGACATTGTGATTTGCCTTTGCGCACGAACAAATCACTGGCTAACACATTAGGATGCGCTGACATTCTATTTAAATAGTTCTCACTGCGTTTGGATGTCGCCTTTCTAATTGAAGCAACAGGAATATCTTGGTGTATAATTTTGTTAAAAAGAAGGACATGAGACGAAGGACCTTATTTTGAAAATACTGAATAATATCTACGTCAGTAGTGTTACTTGCAGTGTCCCAGAGTTGAATTCCGTAAGTCCTGGTCTGCTTTAGAATAGTTTTAGGGAGCAATATCTTATTCTCCTAGAAAATGTGTGACCTACAATCAATTATCCACTACATTTTGTTCAGTTCAATAGCAAGCTGTTTTTTGTAGGGTTTTCTAAATATATCTGTTTGCCACGTTGACCTTCTGTTTAGGTGTATGCCAAGATTTAGCTTCTTCGTCTTGTGAAGGTGACATTAACATTCATCGGGTCTGAGTTACTATTTTTTAGCCATAAGTTGGCCTAGAGATTGTTTGAAGTAACTATTGGATTGTTGTTTGGTGTTCAGCGAACACCATCAGCGAACGTTGTCACCATTGTTGACTTGGTCGTTGGCAAGTTGCTCGTGTACAGAAGATATAGGATAGGCCCAAGAATTTTTCAGATTGAATAGAATTGAGATTTCAATATATTTTGAAAATGTACATCCGTTGTTTGAAGTCCACAAAAAACTGTACAAAAAATCACAAGATATGCGATGTGGGAAAGGGCCAAACAATATCGCCACGTAAGAAAATCAGCCAATCTGGAAAAAAAAACTTTCACCATTACTGAAGGGACAGTAAACCTATCTTGCAAAAACTCTTTACTGAATTTTATTGTGCAAAATAGAGTTGAAGGTCACACACTCCAAAGGATAACCTTTACCCTCTTCCGGGTAGCACAATCCAATAGATATTAATCTGAAAAGTTATTATATATATATATATATATATATATATATATATATATATATATATATATATATATATATATATATATATATATTATTGGATCAAAATTGGCTTTATCACTGGATAGTAAAACTTACATCTTGAACATCAAGCGTCTGGCGTAAATACATTCGGTTAGCCAAGGCTCTTGCATGGAGTTATTGCACAACTACCATTTAGTGAGAATAGAAGTACAGCTTGCTGTATAAGATTTGCCGTTTCTCAATTAATTCCTAATCCATAAGCATGTTTTCGTACTGATCTTCGGGGCGACTGTATGATTGATATCCTCACAGTTACGATTTTAGGCATACATTTGCTCCGTGGATGGCCAAATACTTTCTGAGAAATTGGGGCTACTATAACCTCTCGAAATATTATTGTGTCATACTGTACAAGACGATAATTATTTTTATTTTATTAAAAATATATTCTGTGTGAGTCAAGTCGACGCTGAAAGTCCACTTAGAATTTGTTGAAGCATTGAATTTTTTTGGCTGTTCGGAATAATGTCAAAACTCTTTTTGATTTTGGGAATAGTCAGAAGCTTCACTATAAAAAATCGGAAGATTTATTTGGAGTGAAACTTCATCCAGGAAGCGATTATTTCAGGCTTGAGAAAAGGAAGTAATTACTAGAAGCCAAAGTCGGTGAATATGGTTCATGTGGAGTTTTATGGCCAGAACCTGAGACGTGTATGTAAGAATATACCGTGCGGAAAGACTACTTTCTTCTCGTCTAAAGGTGGACGTTTAGCATAAATATCATTCTTCCATTGGTACAGTAGTGAAGGCTAATAATCCGGTAATAGATCTGTATTTTACCAGGTTCTTTTTGAGCACTATGTCACGATTATCTCAGAAAACCGTAGCCGTTATGATTTTTCCTGCAACATCTCATACATGAGGCATACATCTCTGGCATATAATAGTACATCTGTATTGCATTTGCTGTTATAAAATATCAAGGAAACTCAGCAGTTTGCTTTTATATACGTTAAACATATTGTGTAAAATGATGTGGAGACCGTCTATAGAGATGTTTCTAGCAGTAAGCTCATCTGTTCGTTCGCGTTCAGTTGGCGATCATTTAATACGACATTGTGGATTTTTGTGATGATTTCGTTGGCCATTGCACTTATTAGACGTTTCGAGCATTCAGTCTTCAGAGTATGAACGATCGTGTTTAAATTTTGCAGCCTATTTATCAGCCCCAGAAAACGAAAATTCTTTAAGATAGAATTTAGCTCTTTTAGTATGCTTGTCGGGGATAAACCCATCAAAAAAGCACTTTACAACAGCTCAAGCTTCAATTTTATCCATTTTTCAGAAAATGCCAAATTTGTTTGTTTTACTGGATCACCGTTCTGTCCGAAATTTTTCAGCTTGCCATCTAACGAATCATACTAGACAAATAATATAGTCTTATTTGTGCTATCTCACTTGTGTGTCAGGCCGATAACTTTTCGAACGACCTTCGTATTCAAACTTTCGTTGATCTACCATGATAGCATTATCAAGGGATGATTCAGTTGGGATTATTATTTTCTGATTGAATCATCTTCTGATGATATTTTTATAGTTAGCGAAACGCGCGTCCGAAAGTTAAATAGTGATTTGGTGTTTAATGGTAAATCTCCTTGAGCTTAGTTTTTCGCATAAAAGAAGAATTGATATGTTACGTAAGTTTTATGGAAATCTAATGAATCTTCACAAATCTTCTCATTTGTGTTTAAGAGTCATTTAAAAAAAATGTTATGTTTATACCTAATAATAATATTTTCCTGCCAAACCCAAACCTCGAGGCTACAAATGAATTACATACAATTTTGTTTACGAATTTACACAATAGTTATTGTTAAAGTGTGAATTGCTGAACAAAACAACATTATTTTGTAGGTCAAAACATAGCTATTATTTTTTCTTGGAAGTTATTTTAAACGTTTGTTTTTTAAATGTTTGTACAACGTTTTGTTTGTCTTAAATGCATCATAGTATACGTTACATATTATTGTTCAGGCAAAAAAAACAATGGTAAAGCGGAAGTTATTTTTAGTTTGATTGAATGAAATTTTTGAAATAAATGTGACTTACCTCAACTTTCCACATAAGAAAATCTGCATAACTTTTGTTAATTTTCTTAAAAGCAATATCGATGTTTCCGTTGAGGCCATTGCAAAGACCATCATCCTGAAATAAATAATATTTTATAAAAATATAAATTTCTATACTTGAATACTATTTATTTAAATAGGTATTTCGGTTAATAATGTCGATTTTTTCGCAAAATTTGAACTTAATAATCAAAGTACTAGCCATGGTTAGCTATCACTTTTTCCCATCTTTTGATCAGAGAATGGTTCCGCGTCAAAAGCACTTTTGGTTTTTTGAGGCCAACCATTTATCAAGCCAAATTCTCATTTCTTCGTAATAATGTAAGTGTTGTTCTGAAAGTCTGTGCTGCATCGATCGTAATAAGTGGTGTCCGAAGGGCCAAAATCCGGTGAATACGACGGGTGGGGTAGGACGCCCCAGTTAACGTTTTCCAAATAACTTTTTACACATTTTGCAACATGGAGCCGAGCATTGTCTTGTTGAAAAATTCCTTTAAATATATGTAGTGTCTTTTGGCGCATTCTGGCCATTTTTTCTTCAATGTTCGGTTCAGTTTTATCTATTGTTTTCCGTATCGATTGCCAGTAATCATTGCACCAGGTTTTTATATCACCTGTCATAACTCGATGCAAAAAATGTTTTTCTTTATTGCTTGGCAAGAAAAATATCACAAATCATTTTCCGCTTTTCAATGTCTTTTTCCTTTAATTCATATGGAACCCATTTTCCTTGGACAATATTCAATGCTTCTGCTAATTGTTTCAACGTATGAGCTGAATCTTCATGCAATCATACTTCCAAATCTGCATCTTCAAATTTTTTCGGATGTCCCTTGTCTTTTATATCAAAATCACAATTTCTAAAGCGTTTAAAACATCGTTCACAAGTTTTTTGCCTTAGAGCACGTTTACCATAAACTTTAACCAACAATCGATAACTTTTAGCAGCCGTTTTCTTCAAATAATGAAAGGTTATTAAACCTTTTTTGCACAATGACAATGAATCACGAATTGGATTTTGATGGCGTATGTTTACCCTTCAAAACGCCATAGACGTCATGAGTCTATACGAGTCTTTCCCAACCTTTTTCAACGACGAACTCCTGCGAGAGTCTACTATAATCGGCACGGACCCTTTAATAATAAAAACAAAAACAATGACTCAACCACGCCTCTATCTATGCTTTCGTAGCATGTAGCTGTGTATTCGTAATTTTTACTTTTATTTTAATTTCTATATTTGGATAGGTTTGCTGGCCCCAGGTTAGGAAACCCTGTCTGTACCAACAAATGTATTAGTAATGCCATCTCTTAGCAAAATCGACATTATTAACCGAAACACCTATTATGAGATATCCACATCTCCGTAATACGTCGCAGCAGATACTTCTGGAATCTAATCCTGATGGTTCAAAAGCTTTCGTTGGCATTGTAAAATTAAATATTTTTTATGGTAATAATATAATATATAATAGTATATAATATATCAACATATCAAATCAGTTTCATCATATCATTTTATTATTTCGGTTTTTTGTTGTATAATTCAACAATAATGCATCAGATACTTTCATGCAGCATTTAATGATAATAAAACACCAATTAACAGTTTCCTGAATTTAAGCAGGAACGCACAAGTTTCAGTCACAAATTAGGTGAAGATTAGGTATCAACATTTATCATATTTTTTTTTTACAAGAAACGTCGACTATGTACGAGAAACGATAGCGATTGATCGGTATACGACAAACAGTGGGATTAAGGCATCCCTAAACATTGATATAAAACCAATTAATATAATATTACTCGAATATTTGGATAGAAATTAAAAAATACTAAAGCAAAACAATAATGTTTTTCTGTTAATTTGGTAAAAATAATCGAAATAGTCGCATCCTCCTTTATGACATTTCTGAAAAGTACGAGGATAGAATGAACAGTCAAATGCTTTTCCGATAAACGAAGGGGTGATCGCAAAAGTGATTTTTGAAAAGTGGTTTCTTTTCTAATAGCGCTCCACGAATTTCAAGATGGTATGATATTTAATTTTGTTTTGACATCGATTAGGTAAAAAAATCGAATGGAGAGTATTATGATGCGTTATTGATCAATTTTCATATAGAGTTGACAAAAAAACAGGCCTTCATTTGGTGAAGAAAATGTGATGTTGTTTACTGTTGATTTTTGAAGGAGAAAATCGAATTAATATACCATCTGAAATACAGCTCTGATTTATGACCATGATTTCATTTTGTTTATGACTATTAAAAATTGGGTGCTAGTCGATTTTTAATGTCTGATCAGTCCATTAAAGCCTATATAATGAGATTTCTGACATCTTTACATCCGATTAGTGTAAATGTTTGGAAAATCGCTTAAATGTTTTATGCAACGGGAAAATATTGTGAATACAATAAAGCTATTTTTATCCATTATTTTATGCGTCTTTCTATTTTTTGCAGGCAATTTTGTAATGACCAGATAATGCAATATAATATATTAATAAAACGCTCAGTTTAATTGAGAATCAATTAAAACAATTAAAATTAAGAGACTGACTATTTTCTGAATTCATTTCTAAACATTTCAATTATGTTAACTTTCAGATATTTTCTTTTAAACAAATAAGTTATGTTAAAGTAAGTTAACTTATCGTTATGGAGAAAATTATATATTATCTATCTATCTATATATATATATATATATATATATATATATATATATATATATATATATATATATATATATATATATGTATATATATATATATACATATATATATATATATATATATATATATATATATATATATATATATATATATATATATATATATATATATATATATATATATATATATATATATATATATATATATATATATATATATATATATATATATATATATATATATATATATATATATATATATATATGTTACATCTAATATTTTCACGGATGGTAGATAATGTTTCTAAATCATTCCGGGTGTTGATCCGTTGATCCTGCCAAGAGTCACGACGTTTCGTAAAAATCGCATTTGGCATTTTCAAGTGTTGTTCACTTCGACTGAAGAGTCCAACTGGACTTGGGCTCTTCTGGACTCACAACAGGGTCAATTCTCGATATTTAGCTTCGCGTTAAAGATATTGAAAAAAAGTTGTGCAGGATATTATTTTTTTCATAACAAAATTGCTATTTTTAATTTCTTCATTATTTTGGTATATACCCAAAATTATTGCAAGTTCATTTTTTAATTTGATAATTAGTGTGCTATGGAAAGTAGAAGGGTGCCTTCATTTGAAATACGACACCCTATATATATATATATATATAATATATATATATATTTCAATTTTTCCTTGCTAATACTATTATCCATATTTATAAATTTCTTCTCGTCGCTTTTCCATTATTAGTTAGCATCGCAAGAAGTCTGCAAAACCTCACTTTTTTTATCTACTCCAGCTCCAAATTTACCTATATTCCGTATGTATTCTGAGTATGTGCCATCCATCCATGACTATGTTAAATACCGCTGGATCAAGTACTCTGTTTAGTTTTAAAACGTCACTAACTATGAACTATTAAGGAACAATATTATCGTTTGTTAAATAATTCCTTGTGTTTCCATTTCTCTTACCAAAATTTTTATATAGTGTCTGTAGTGGAACCCTGTCCAATGCTTTTTCAATAATATTGCAATATCAGTAAAAACCATGTATATTTTCTGTCCTATTGTTTTAGTTTAATTTATGTTGTATTAAATTTTCTAAATAACTTGTCAAGGCTACATGGGGAAAACGCATGTGAATTGAAATCCTCTCTATTCTGTTTACAAGGAAACCACTGCTGTTAGCCCTATTCATTTATAATTTTAGCCTTTCCTTTTTTAGTGAGTTCATTGCGATTTGGTGTGAGTCCAAAACTCGTTATGCAGTTTTTATTTAACAGCTAATAAATATTTCAAAACCAAATTTGTCAGAAAAAATAATAAACTGTATATTTGATACATATTTTTTTGTCCCTATTTGTTATTTAAAACATTGAATAGTTACTCTGATATATTTGAAGAAATTTGATGTAAGATATAATCTTCAAAGAGTTCTGTTCCTTTATGAAATGTATTTGGATGTCTCTAGAATTTACTGTCCTTTATTCTTATTGGTTATGTTGGAAAAAGCCAGAAAAATATATTGTGAAATAAATACATTAATATAACTTTATTATTGGTGATAAATACTGTTTGGTTCATTGGTCGTTTAAATGCGACAGATTGACACATGTCCAATTTTTTTTATTGACAAACCTTTTGTTTTATCTTGACAGGTGAGAAACTGCAGAGTTGCCATTTATTAACTGGCGTAGCACAATACAAAATAGGTCGAAATAATTCATTACCGTTACCATGAAAACGACCGAAATATATAATTGCGCTTTTTATTTTAGGTCCTCCACTTAATTAATGTGCTATTTTTGAGGTTCAAAACGAGGTATAACATACAAGCCTACTATATATATAATATGAAAAATCCATTGCTGACTTCATACCGTTCGAAAAACAAAATTTGAGGCACTGTATTCTTTTCGCTTTTTAATCAAAAAAAATGCTGCAGAAGTAAGGACATATTGTTTCATACAGTACTTGTAAGAAGTAGTTTTAGCAATTCCGAATTTTAAATGTTGACTAAAATGATGCAAAAAAAGGAGGAATAATTGAAAGCACTGCTGAAAGAAAATCTTTGTTGTACACTCCTAGAGCTCGATCAAAAACTCGGAATAACACCGAAAGCCGTTTACCGTAACCTACAGAAAATTTCAAAAAGAGAGTCTTTGGGTCCCCTATAAACTCACCACTGAAAATAAGACTAAAAGCTTTAATTTTATTGTGTTATTGTTCCGGAGATTCAACAAATGTAACTGTATGCATAATATTGTGACATATAATCAACTGATCCTCTATGCTAATACAAAGGGGTGAAAATTGTGGATTAATCCTGGTTAGGCATCAACCAGCGCCGCAAAACTAAATTTTCATGCGAAGAAGCTGTTCTGTATATATAGGGGATCAGTATCGTGTATTACAAATTGTTTCAATCTGGTCGAATGGTTACTTCTAACCGTTATCAGCTACAACTGATTCGTGTTACTGACGCTCTGGAGGAAACAAGGCTGGCATGGGGAGGGTCCTACTGGCAAGGAAAGAAAGGAAGTGATTTGGTTCATGACAACGAGCAATCATTAATATTATAAAGTGATTTAAAAAGAAAATGATCAGTGTGTTTGGCCGGATATTCATCAGGTTTGGTGGCTGAAACCTGGTGGTGCGGAGTGATTGATCAGTATTTTATTCAGGTGTGCCACGTTTCCTCAATTTTTGCATATTTTTTGTACCTTACGGAAAAACCTTTTAGGTCAATTTTCAGTTTTTTTTCATAATCCATTTAAGATCTCAATTTTTGAGAAAATCACGCTTTTTTGGTGTTATGTCAATAAGTTCTAAAAATATGGACCAAGTTAGATCGTTTTTTTTTAATTTTCGATTTTTATATACTGTTTAGAAGAAAATAAAAACATTGTTAAAAGTGTTTTTACCCTCGATTTTTGAGTTTGAAATTTTAAATTATTTTTTTTTTTATATAATACCTACCTATAATATACTACCTATACCTATTAATATAATACCTACCTATATATATATAGGTAGGTATTATATTTATATGTTTATTTTCCTTATATTTATATTTACAAAATTTTAAATATTTTGTTCTCCATAAATCATAATTAAAACCAATTTTTGTTATTAAATATTTATTTTTTAGTTATTTTAAATTGATTATCAAACTTTTCCGTCGTCGATAATAGGTGTTTAAGGTAAATAATCAGTCTTTTAGTTCATTTAAATACAATAATAATAAAGGTTTTCATTTATTTACCTGATATTTTGAAAATTTTACGTATTCGACTATCATAAAAACGAAAATACTCTTTAACAAGTATATTTCCATTGGCAACTGGAATGATTGAGTGTAATTTTTGTGTCCCCGTGATTGATTTAGCAGTAGTGTATCGCAATTCTAATTTTTCTCTTGTATCCATATAATTTGTTTCGGTGAAAATTTCACAGCATTATTTGGTTGACTATTTGGTTCGGATGCCAATGCATATAATTTTTAACTGTTGCAAAATAATAACTTTTGTTATTTGTTCATTAATTAGTCGGATTGGTCGTTGAAGGTTTGCTCTCGCTGCAATTTTTATACCGTTCATTAAATGCCATCACATAATCCTTTGCCATCATTCTTAAAATCTTCTTTGTGATGATATATGTTAACAAATTAAAAAAAAAATTGCTGGGGAACACCATAAGAAAAGTAAATAAAATAGTCGCTGGAAAACAGTTGTTTTATAAAATCTTAATTAAGTGTCTTTAAACTCCTAATAAGTGTTTCAAGGCTACAATGAGGATTTTAAATCCAATATTTATATTTGAAATAATCTGCAACATTTTCATCAAATATGGCGTCTAATAACATCTATATGTGTGCACTTCTCACCTTTTTGGAAATAACAATCGGATGATAGTTTGAACATGGTATTATTTTTAAGCAATGACTATATTGCATTAAAGGTGCTATCAAATGATGAGTTAATGCTGCTAAACTAGAACCTTTTGCAACATAAAATTCCATGATTCTTGTAATTGTATAGAAGCTTGTCTTAAACTATTTTTTGATCGATGTTTTTCTAACTGTAATGGGTTGCAAGACAGATCAACCCGATGTTGAGATTACATAATTAAATATTTATGAAAAAACGCTCAAATAAAAAGTACACAACTGACTAAGCCAAATCGAATTTTTCTCTAGTATCCATATAATTTGTTTCGGTAAACATTTCACAGCAGTATTTGGTAGACTATTTGATTCGGATGACAATGCATATGATTTTTAAATGTAGTAAAATAATAACTGTTGTTATTTGCTCATTGATTAGTCGGATTGGTCGTTGAAGGCTTGCTCTCGCTGCAATTTTTTTTACCGTTCATTAAATGCCATCACATAATCCTTTGCCATCATTCTTAAAATCTTCTTTGTGGTAATATATGTTAACAAATTTTTAAAAAAATTTAAATTTCTGTGGAGCACCATCAGAAAAGAAAAAAAAAACACCGCATTGGAAAACAGTTCTTTTATCAAATCATAATTGTCTCTAAACTCTTAATAAGTGTCGCAAGGCTACAATGAGGCTTTTAAACCAATATTTACATTTGATATAATCTGATAACATTAATAATATAATAATAATATAATAATAATATAATATATAATCTGCAACATTTTCATCTAATATGGCGTTTAATACCATCTATTTGTGTGTATTTCTTTTAAGCAATGACTATATTGCATTAAAGGTGCTATCAAATGATGAGTTAATGCTGCTAAATTACAACCTTTTGCAACGTAAAATTCAATGACTCTTGTATTTGTATAGAAGTTTGCCGTAAACTCTATTTGATCGATGTTTTTCTTGCTTTAATGGGTTACAACACAGATCAACTCGATGTTGAGATTCTATAATAAATATTTACGAAAAAACACTCAAATAAAAAGTACACAACTGACTAAGCCAAATTTTCAATAATATGTGACAAAGGTTATAAATATGCGTAATAATACGCAATTTCACTGTGGATGTATAAAAATAGTCGAAAGTACTACCATGGGGTAAAGTAGATCTTTAAGTTACACAGCTATTTTTAAAGTTAATAATGAATGATTTTATGGTGATATTAGTAAAGAAAAAGAGAATATCTAACAACAAAAATTGGTTTTTATGATTTACAGACAATTTTTTTCCAGCTTTTAAAAATAAAAACAATAATAATAATTATAATTATCCCACGATAAAACCTGGCTTAAATATTGTTAAATGGACAGAAGTGTAATGTAAAAAATGTTCGAAAAAATCAAAGTATACACTCAGTTTCAAAAAAAAGTATTTAAAGTTTCAAAGTCAAAAATCGAGAATAAAAACACATTGAATATTTTTTGTCTATTTTTTTCTAAACTTAGAAAAACGAATATTTTTTGATAAAAAAAAACGGTCCAAACTTGAACCATTTTTTAAGAAGTTATGGACATAACACCTAAAAAGGCGCGATTTTTTTCAAAAATTGAGACCTTTTAAACGGATAGATCAAATAGTAGAGATCAAAATAAGGTTTATTAGTTAATAAATGTATCGTCAAATGTTAGTCATTAAAAAGATTCAGGGCGTTGAAATTGAAACTAAATTTTCGAAAAATTGAGATAATTTAAAAATGGTTGAAGATATCAGGTTCAAAATCGGGGTAGTTGGGTTTTTAAAAGCGACAAATCCGAATTTGGTACTAGCTTGAGCCTAGTTCCTAAAGGCCGCTTACTACCTACTTCTGAGGAATTAACTCGCTCATATTTTTTACCCTATAAAGCTGGGAATATTTAGACAACAAAATAGATGAGTCATAATTCCCACGTAAAAAAGGTACCCTTGGTCAATATCGATATCTCACGCCGTTTACGAGATATTCGTGTTCGAATATTCTATTGCAAATCTTGTCAATGGCTGAAAAATGAAAGTGTGCCTTGAATATTATGTACAAATCATTACGGCTCGATGACAACTGTCATTATTTTCTATCTCTCCTATTAAAGGTAGGTGGGAACAACTTTCTCCAATTTTGAGTTGGAATTAAATAATTTGTAAACATTGCCCAGATTTAATCAGTTTCCTAATGGTGATTTAAGGGATATATAAATTTTTTTCTCATTGCAATGGAAATACTCTAAACAAATATATTAAGTGAAATAAACGCAGAAATATACCTTAATTATTATTTGCGATAAATACTGTTTGATTCGCTCTTTTGTCGTTCTGAATTCCATGAAGGCCAAAAACAAAAAGTAAATGAAAACTGTCACCAACTGAAGACTAATCGAACGCGACAGACTGATATCTTGTTACGAAAATAATTCCAACAAATTGCTGAATATTCCGAAATTTATCATTAATAGCCGCAATATCAGCATCTATCTTTCTGGTAGGTTTCACAAGGGCAATTAATGTATTATTACATGACAGGTAATCGAAGTCTTATCTGTTACGGCAACAGCAAAAAAAAACATAACGATCGTCTTCATAGCGGTGCTCGTGGAGGTTTATTAGCGCATTTAATTAAATTTTTGTTAATTTAATTAATTCGTTGCTCTTCGTGTTATTAAAATTAAATCGACTAACGTTATTTAATAACTAGATCGGGTAATCACCTAACGGAAAGAAAGAAAAAACAGTTTGCAGTGCAAACTTGATATTAAGAAATTGGTTTGATTGATTACTATATACAGGGTGTGACAAACAAACGGGCGATTTTCGCTAAATTTCTCACGCGTTAGTGGGGTAGGGGTAAACAATGATGTTCAGTGTATTTGCAGAATTAATAGCCTAATTCCTAACCAGGGAGAATGGTACCTGGTTCATGGTTATAAGAGTTAGTTATAAGAGTTATACAGTCCTTTATTATTTACTATACTATACAATACTGTGCTATACCACAATTCTTATATTATTTTGTAAATATTTTATATATTTTGTTTTGCATTTTATATTTATGGTTTTTTTCAGATAATCATGGCTGATAACACAGGTCGACATGATTGTTGTAACATTGATGAGAATGCTCTTTTTGTGTTTACTTAGCTAGTTATTGAAACAACTTTTCACAGAAATGGTCTAGCACATCCCATTTTGAAATACCTGCTTCCCCTTTATATCATGGGGATTTTGAAATTATTTGTATGTGACTTTGTACTGGATAATGTAGAAATTATTACAAGACCGTAGAGGGGCTATTTCCACATTATACTACGAACCTTTAAGGACAGTTTTATTGTTTTTTATAGTTTAGTTTGTTTCTGCTTCGTTTACTGTACAGTCACGTTTTTAAGTCGATTTTATATAAAATGGCAAGTTTTAGTCGTCGATTTTGCAAAAATCCAACGGATAAGTTTTGTTATATATGCTGACGATTTATTTTAAAGTCATAAGCTAAATCTATATCCAAGAAAGTCATAAAAGCCTATGTTTTATATTTTAAGTGCCAAATTGGAGATCAAGATTAAAGTTGGGCTTCTCATGTTTGCTGTGTGAGTTATTTCTTGCGATGCCCAAAATTTTGCGATGCCCAAAAATCTATCCCGTTTGCTGTTCCTATGGTGTGGAGAGAAATCATAGCCAGGAACTACCGATACTAATTGCGTCTTTAAACCTGGACAACATGTTTTTCGATGATTCTAATTCTTCATCAGGATCTGATCCACAACTGTCGGAGAACACCACTTATGACCCAACATTTTTTACAACTACAAGTGAATCTCACTTAATAACTCTAATGAATTAAATAATTTGGTACATGACCTGGGATTGTTAAAACAAAAATTGAAACTTCTTGGTTCCAAACTTCAACAGTGGAACGTGGTAGATAAAAATGTAAGTGTTTCACTTTACCGAAAACGGAATGTAACATTTTTAAGTTTTTATAAAATGAAAGGATCGCTATGTGTGTTGTGATATTGATGGTTTCATGCAGGAGTCTCCAAACTTTCCAGCCTTAGGTCCATATTGATTACTCCAGTAACTTCCAAGGGCCAAAACCATTTAAATTTTCCTGCCATTATCTATAATTTCTAAGCTAGTCGCCGAGTACGCGCCTTAAACGAGCCTACGCTTGCTAAATTTGCTAGCCGCGGACCGGATTGATGACACTGGAGGGCCCGATTTGGCCCGCGGGCCGTAGTTTGGAGATCCTTGGTTTAATGAATGAGCTTAATATTGAACATGTACCTTTCGAGTGGCGCAATTTTATTGATTCGTCGAAAAACAGCCTAACAGGAGTCTTGCTTTATAGTGAAAAAAAAAACCATCTATTCCTTTAGTCCACGTAGTGACAATGAAAGAAACCTAAGAAAACAGCAACAATACTAAATCGCGTTAAATATGAACAGTATCAGTGGGATATTTGTGGGGATTTAAAAGTGATAGGTATATTGTTAGGACTTCAAGGGGGTTTTACAAAGTATTGCTGTTTTTTTTGTGTCTATGGGATAGTAGGGCAACATAAGAACATTATAGTAAGAAGGATTGGCCTCATAGAACTTCTTTTGAACCTGGTACTTCAGACTGGAATGGACCCCTTTGTTAAACCGAAAGAGGTGCTTCTTCTGCCTCTCCATATTAAGCTTGGACTAATGAAAAACTTTGTCAAAGACATGGACAAAGAAGGTAATGGTTTCAAGGACCTAAAAGAAATATTTCCTCAATTAATTGATGCAAAACTTAAAGAAAGCATATTTATTGGACCTCAAATAAGGAAGCTTCTAAGGGATTTCCGTATTAAAGAAAGAAATTAAATGAAAAGAAGTTGGCAGATTGGAAGTGCTTTATAAGTATAGTGAAATGATTTCTGGGCAACAAGAAATATGAAAAGTGTAAAAACTTCATAGATGAACTCTTGAAAGTCATGTCCTTAAAAATGCATTTTTTACATTCCTATTTGGATTTTTTTCCAGAAAATTTGGGAGAAGTAAGCGTTCAACAAGCAGAGAGGTTTCACCAGGACATCAGGACGATGGAAGCAAGATACCAGGCCGTTAGAACCCATCTATGTTGGGCGACTACTGCTAATTTTTAAAAAGAGATTCTAAAAAGAGAACACGAGAAAAATGTGAAAGTATTTTTCGTTTATGATATCTCATGTAATATATTTTTATTCACCTAATCTTCAGTATTTTTTTTGCGCAAATTTAACACGTTTTACATGTTTATATTAAATAAATATTAGATTGCAAAAATATAACGTCTCCTTTTTTTTCCCACCACCGACCCCCTGTAACAAAAAAACTGTACGTGTTACAGTAGTTAGCTTATCATTTTCGGATTTAGGACTACAAAATACTTCATGTATACCTATTTTCATCAATGTTACCTCAAAAAAGTTTAAATTTGTAACCTGTGTAATTTAACCAACGGAAGTGTATAATCAATCAACTGGTGGACAGAAAAAGCTGAAAATATTCGGCAGAAATGGGCTGGAGAATTTGATATACCTCCACCAACCAAACTAACAATTTACGGCCAGTGTTACTATTAGTCACTCTTACTACCCATAAAAAAGAAATGTTAGTTGCTTTGGATTTTGGATTTGAAAAAATCAAAGAAAAAAGCTTCTGTTGAGTTAGAGATTTCCTATAATATTTGGGTCGTCTGATGCAGCGTTTAGATTTGAAAATGTATAAGCCAAAATGTATAGTTCATGAATTATTAGAGGACGATCCAGATCGCCGTTTACAATTCTATGAGGTACTTTTGAATGATGAAAGACAAAGTGATGGCATCACTCGAAACATTTGTTGGTCCGACAAAGCGAATTTTAGAGTTTTAGACGCGGTGAATATGCATAACTGTGTATATTGCTCAACAGAACCCCCCCCCCCCCCCCCCATGTAACGATTGAAGAACAGTTGACTCAACCTGGGGTACCTGTTTGGGTGGGCCTTTCATCTACAGGGGTCATTAGACCTATCTTTTTTCATACAACTGTTGCCCACGATCTGTATCTAACATGCTGAGGGACACTGTTGTTCCACAATTACGGCTATAGCATTATAGTGAAGCAAGATGGAGCTTCTCCCACTATGCTATAACAGTTCGTTAGTTTCTTGACAAATAATTACCCAAAGAATTACTCACCGCGATGATCGCGGTCACCTGATTGTGATATGAGTGTCACTAGTACTGAAGACGCATTAAATGTTGGTCGGCCACCCTTCCAAATGGGAAGTCACAAGTATTTCCCGATTGAACGCTACGCCACCCGTCTCATTACTTTATTTGCTAGCATGCCTCAGATTGGATTGATTTAGTATGTCGATCCGGTTGAAGGCGAAGGTTGAAGGAGAACAAGACTCATTTGGATTGTAGCAGCATAGGAAGAAGAAGAAGAAGAACCGATTTAGGTCATCAATTTTCAGTTCTCTTTGACGAAAATAAAAACATTATTAATAATTTGTTTATATTTGATGAAGCAAATTTTTGTCTTTCGGGTTTTATTAATAAACAATATTTTCAATAACGGCTTGACATAAATTCGCAACAACGGCAGGAGAAGCCGTCCTTTCATAGTACAAAGGTTAATGGGTTTTCATAGTACAAAGTGTAATATAACTTTAAGGCATTATTGGTTCTTACGTTTATGAGGATGCCAATGAAAATACAATTACTGTAATATCAAATCATTAAATTCATAAAACTGCGACGTTTTTAATACAGAAATTAACTAGATTTCATGATGATAAGATGGGTTTACAAGTTATCGGTAAAGGCTGTTCAATTGTTGTTTCCTTATCGTGTCATCTCTAGGTATGGGGATATTCCCTAGTCTGCAATTTCACTAAATTCAACGGCCTGCCATATTTATTCGTGGTGTTAGTTGAAAAGTAAGATATTCGTTAAATCCCCATAAATTATTGCTGAATTAATCAACAAGAATTAGCCTGAATACCAGTAGGAATATTGCATCGTGGAATGAGTAAGGTACGTTTGCGTGGAAGACCCTTTACGAAGAGATGGAGGATACTTTTAAGATGTTATCTTTAACAAATAAAATATTTTTGTTATCAGATGTTTTTTCTTACAGCGCAAAACGCACAACGTCAGTTAGAAAGGTGTTGCGCTGGAATTAAATGGGTTTTAGAAAAAAAATCTATTTGCTTTATGGATGAGTTTAGATTTTATTTATATGATTATGGTAGACGTAGAAAAATTTAACTTTCGCATTAGAATGGCATATAGCTAACCCTCCACATATGATTGCGAAGCAGATTACTCTTAGTAACTACCAGAGGAGGTTTCAGTGTAGAAATATAATAGAAATATTAACTAGAATAAAATATTGCAAGCTCGTCCAAATATCATCTTTAGATATATGTATAGTTAGGAATCAGGACACTTCTAGTAACAACCAGATAATATTTAAATACAGACCGCTATGTAACTAAAATATTGCAGCTCGTGTTTGGACCGTACTTTCAATAACGTCCAAATCTCAATATCTTAAAACAGTTTGTAGAGTATTTTGAGCTAACTAGACAATGCGCCTGTGATCCTTGCTAAAAGGAAACATAGATCATCTAATTCGATCCATGCTTCTCAGAGTTACAGGGTATTGAAGAGCTATAGAATTTCTCGTATCAGAGGTAATGTTTTCTTGATTATTTTATTTTTACAAAATACCGTCACGGAATACATAAAAAATTACAAAGTTAATCCAACAAAAACATTTTTCATAGCGTTGCATTTTTCGTACTATATGTAGAAGGAAATATGAAAATTAAGAGGAATACGAGGATACAGTAAAAAGTCTAATACTTTTCTGATATATGGCAGTGGGATCCCACTAATAGTAGTTAGTAGCTTTCTTTCTAGTAATGTTCCATAAACTTCCAGTCGACATGAGTTTTTGAAAGCAAATAAATTTGATAATTTTGCTAACATGGGAAAAAGTGATTTTTTTATATTGATAAAAATATTAAATTTTCCGAGAAAAAACCATTGCACAAACCGAAGAAAAGTTCAAAAATTTTATGGGGACTACACTCCCTTACATTTCATGGTTCACAAGTGGTTTATCTGAGTCTCGATGTGGTCGAACCAGCATGAGTAACGCTCCATATTTAGGACGCCTTGGATGTCTCGGTTTTTACAGAGAAAATGGTCAATAAAATCTATGATATCATGTTGGCCGAGCACAGAGTGAAGGTTAGGGAAATTATTGAGATGATAAATACCTCGGACAAAAATTACGGAATATTCCAACATTTAGGCACTAAAGGCTAGAGCTATCCCTAGAGCTACCAGGGCAATGGAGGTCGCATTTACTCACTGTGGATCAAAAAAGGAATATAGTAGCCATTTTATATCAGTGATTAGACATGTGTATGTGCAATCGTAAGGAGTGATTAATGATTGTTGATGAAATTTAGATTCATTGCTATATTGCAGAAAGGAAGGAACAGATAAAACAGTGGGTTTTACCTCGCGAACATGCTCCGAAGAAAGAGAAGACGCTTATGTCTGCCGGAAAGATCATGGCCACCTCTAGTCTGAGGTTCGCAAGACTATTTAGGGGGAGTATTATGCTGCGTTTTTGGTCTAATTTAATAAAGAGTTGAGAAATGCCCTTATTTGTCAAACATAAAAATGTTGTTACCACAACAATTGTTGTTTATCACAACAATCCAATTAGCCCAATCGTCAGCCGTAGCAACAGTGAAGTTAGTCAGTTTGCGCTACAAATTAATGATGCATTTACCCTATTATTTGGACTTCGCTTCCTCCGATTTCTTTTTCCTTTCAAATATGATGAAATAGCTGGCTGAAAAGAAATTCATATGAAATGAAAGTATCATCACCGAAACAGGAGAATTATTTTGCTAAGTATATTGAGCCATAGGTAGGCTATGTAGAAAAATAAAACGATTTCCCATTAAAGATTTTCCATTTCCCATAAATCCGTATCTTATATTAATACTTTTATTATTCTTGTTATCAAAAATAAAAATAAACCTCAACTGATTTTTTTTTAGTACGAACAAAGTTTAAATTCAAATAAAACAAAAACCAAATTAGATTAGTATTATTTATTATATGTGAAGTATTTATTTTATGTGAAATAACATTCAATAACATTAATGTTTGAAAACAATTTCGGACAAAAGTCCTCCGTAGCTACTTCTGACAAAGCGCATTCTGTCAATCCAATTTCCGACCACTTTTTCAAACCATTGGGGTTTTATGTTCGCAATTGTCCGAGTTATTTTGGCTTCCAAGGCGTCAATAGTTTCTATTGGTAGTTGATATAGACTAAAGATTTAACATAGCCCCAAAGAAAAAATCTAAAGGTGTTAAATCATATGGCCTTGGTGTACTGGCAGCTCGTGAGTTTTTAAAGTGGGAGAGCGTAGAAGAAAATTCCTTCTACTAACGATTTTTTTTTGCTTTTCGTTTCTCAGCGTCAAAATCAGTTTAAAACTAATTACCGATACGCTCGGTCACAGGGAATCTACGTCCAAATCGCATATTTTAGAAAGCAGTTAAACTCCCGAATTCTGGCAACCAACAAAGCATGTAACGCGCACGACTATATAAAATGACGTGTCGTACGGTTTCTGGAGGTAAACGTTCGACCAACGATGTAAAAATTGTGCCGAGATGATGGAATTTTTATCCGCATTATTTGGTGTGATGGATCAACAGACGTTCTACATTTGGAGATTTTAATTTTTAATAATATCTTAAAATGAGTTAAAGGAAAACTGAACGGAAAAAAAATATGGTGTTTTGCTCTGAAAAAATGTTTACTGTGATAAATGCTGGAAGGGCGGTGCTCCAACGTCCTCCCTCACGAGCGGCCACTACCTGGTGGCCAATTAACAAGTCCGTACCTTGAAATAATTTTTCACCGAATTGTTCCCTCAATAAATTGATTGTTGCGTTGGCATGTGGAGTCATCCTGTTGGAATCACATCTCCTCCAGATAAATACCATTCAAATTTGGAATTAAATAATCATTGATCATCGCTCTGTAACGATCCCCATTAACGAATTGATAAATTTGAATTATCATCAAAAAGACTGCACCATAAAATACTCTAATGTGCCATGATGACATTTGCAATTGTAATTTGACAGCGACTAGTATCGGAAGTTTGGACATACCAAGAAAATCACCCCTTATTATTTAAATCATGAAATGATTGGATCATGTTTCATTATGACAAAAATTATTATATTCATCATATTTTAATATTACAAATATACCACATTCAGGAAACTCGAAGTGAAACGTGACAGAATGAAGGAGCTATTTAAATCTAAATGATAAATGAAAGAATGCTAATATATGATGTACCTTATATTTCGATCACTGAAATTCATTTAAAATAACTGTAATACTTAAAGAAAATCGAGATCTGAGTAGCACATATTCCCAGAGAAATTATCATTTAATATGCGTTTTAACATATGCGATTCGTTCTGGAAACGTGAAGAAATGTATCCATTTATAAAACGTATGTTAACAGCTGATAAGAAATAGGAAATGTATAACTGTTTCGAATGGAAAATATTTTGCTGCAATGTGTGTAATCAATATACTTTTATTTATTATCGTCAGGTATTTTTCTAATTTTGGTAGTGATAGATGGAAAACATTATTCAAAACCAAATTATTATACAGGGTGTTTCATGTTATTTGGTTAAAATTTCGGGGTATAATATTGGGTTGACCGGAAAGTTAGTAGATAGTTTTTTAAGAGAAAGAGAAACGCTTAAGTAAAGTAAGTATATATAACTTTTTGTTAACGTAGTCGTAGGTCGATGATGCCTTTTTGCCAACAATTAGCATCTTTATTGCCCAGGAAGGTCAACTGGTTGTTTTTCACCTCTTTCTCAGTTTTAAACAATTTCTCATTTAAACAATTTTGAAAGGATCGGAATAGATGTTACTCCGAGGGTGCGATGTCCAGTGAGTAAGGTGGATGGGGCAAAACATCCCAATTGAATTTCAACAAACTTTACCGCGTCTTGATTAAAATGCGTGGTCGAGTATTATCATGATGAAGCACGACGTCTTTCTGGTTTGCTAATTCTGGTCGGTTTTCTTCAACTGCTGCCTTCAGCCGATCTAATTATGAACAGTGGAGGTCGGTGTTGTTGGGTTGATTGCGTGGAATAAGCTTACGGTATAAGGGTTCAATCTAATCGCACCAAATGCAAAACATAATTTTCTTCGGATGAAGGCCGTCATGCACCGTTTTTAAAACTGACTCAGATAACTCCTATGATTTTTTCGTTGGACGCTGTACACAATCCATCTTTCATCACCAGTTATTATTCGCTTTAGAAATGGAGCCTCCGATTTTTTTTTTTTTTATTAAAAGATCCCACGAAGCGATTTGGTCCAGCAGATTGTACTCACTGAGTTCGTGAGGGACTCAATCATTATATCAGCAGGCTTACCACAATTTTATTTCACATGGTCGAAAACGATAATTTTGGCAATATTTAATTTTTGGTATGTGTTACCTTATGGACCTCGGCAGAACGTCAAGGATTTTTGCTAGTTTGGTAGTGATAGATGGAACATATCGTGGAATTTTTACTTGTTACCAGATTGGCGTATATACCGGGCGTGGTGGTTAATAATTCTTAATTTTTTATTAAAAAAAAACACGTTTAATATGGGAGAAAGGTAAAAAATGGATAATACAAAGTATACGCCATCGCTAGCTGCACATTTTTTCCACCTTTATGGCAATTTGTGGATATCCTCCCAGAAAAACCATACATTTGTTGAGATGGTCCAGTCATCAAGCGATTTTTTGATATCTCCGTAATTTTTAAAGTGATTCACAGAAAGTGGGTCAGACTTCGATGAAAACAAGTGGTAGTCGGAAGGGGCCACGTTTGGTGAGTATAGCTGGTTGGGCAAGAGTGGTGTGGTTCCCAAGTGCAGAAATGGTATTTCTGATCGCTTTTTCTGTGTGTGATGGAGTGTTGTCATGCTGCAAAATCACTTTTCCTTATTTTGTAGTCCATTCTGGTCGCTTTTTGTTCAATGCATGATTCAAGTTAATCATTTGTTAACGGTAGTGAATAGTAGCAACTGTTTCACCTGGTTTCAGAACTGGTTTTTTCACCTGGTTTCACCTTTTTCGCTTTTCAATTTGTTTGTCGTTCAGCAGACGTGGTCCCCATTTTCTTGCCTTCTGAACTTTTCCCATGGCATGCAGACGATCCCAAATGGTTCGGCAACCAACATTTAACCTCTCTGCCATTTGTTGTTAAGTTTGTATATCGTCTTCTTCCAATAATGCTTGCAATTCGGGGTCTTCAAATTTTGTGGTTGACCTGGGCGTTCATTTTTTTTTTCGTTTTGGCGGAAATCGCCACTTTTGAATGGTGACTCACAAGCGTCTTGCATTGTGATATTCTCTTTTTAATTTTAAATTGAATTTTTGAAGTGAAGTGAATTTTTGTTTTTATTGAACAGGAAAAGCACTACGTACCGGAAATGCTTTTTAGTTATCTTAAAACTCGATATGTTTATCACACGACAAAAATATGACGCTAACTGGAAATTGTTTAAATATCAATGGCATTTTAAGAGGTACTATCGTAGCAATAAAATGACATAAGAGATTAGACTGTGAACCAACCCTTGTTTACAGCACCATCTCTTAAAAAATGAAGAATTATTAATCGCCATACCTGGTATATGATCAACCCTTGGTTGCTTTCGAACGTTCAGCTTGAGTCCGACTGATGACGGTTTAAGACCAGAAACCCGTCTCGGAAGATACTTGCTGCCGTTTGATGGCGACTGAACGATTGGGCAATTTCACATGGGGCACGGAAAGAAAATCCTTGTTTTTTTTGAATATTTTTATTTATGATTATGCAGCGGGAGTATAATAGTTGGAGAAGCATCAAGCAGTTAGGAAATACCGACATCCGGTTTATAAATGGGCGAATTACAGGCTTATTACAGAACATTTTTGGAAGTGCGTAGGCGGTTTCGAGAATGTGGATTACGTGACTGTCCCTTCGATAGAAGCAGAATTTGCCACCATATTTGGATGAACAATTGATAGATGCTATTACTAGTAATACAACTACCAATGTATGTCGAACAGTAGGCAAGTTGAAATACTAAAAACGATAGTTCGGCGAATTTTGAAACGTGAGGCTGCATTCATATCATTACTGAAAGGTGTAAGTTTTGCTTTAGGCAGGACCCCCTTGTCGTCTAGTTTATTCTACTTGGATTCAACGACCGGTATTATAAATCTAATAAGCTTGCATGGATGGAGACTGGAAAATTCCAAAGCAATGCGTACGTCTAACTTTCAGCATAAATGTTTCTGCGACAGTTTGGACTGACTTTATCGATGATTTTGTACTTGGTCGTTACGTTCATTCTGTAAGATTAAATTGGACTCACAGTTCCATTTTAGGAAATTGCCAATATTTTCAGAGAATGTTTAGGAGTGATGTGATTTGAAATGGTTGCTGTATAAGCACATTTCGGAATTTTATGAATTATGTAGAACTATTCATCATTGATTGGTGGTGATAGTCCTGTAATCAGATCCCATGACTTTTTTTTGAGATTTTTTTTTGTGTTTTTAGTGTACGCACAAGTTTCAAACACCTGAGAGGAATTAATGGAGCGTATTCAGTAGGCTGTCCAAAAATTATGAGACAATAAGGATGGAAGCACAAGTCTGTTATCAGCAAAAAGGAGGGCATTTTGAAAAAAATTATTAATTAAAAATTCGTGAAATAAGGTAAGTTTTTAGTTGGTTTTAATGTGATTATTTACTGTTCATAATCTCATAGGTCTGTAACTTCGAGGTCAACCTACCACTTTTGTGTTTTTTAGTCTTAGAATTAATCCATTATAGTATTGGAACCTGTGGTGCAAAAAACACTAAACTCAAAGAGATTTATCACTAATACTAAATCACTTATTTTTAATTGCATGGACATTCAAGTCAACCATCGGGAAAGTTCGCCTACGGCGCCTGACTCGTCAGTACCCCGAGTTGAGTCACAAGGACGATTGTTGATTTTTTGCTCGTTGATTTTTCGATCGAAAGTCGAATGGAATATTTGTTTTATTCATTTTCAATATGGTGGTTATTGAGTAATGGGAGCCTACATGGCTCTCATATGCCTCATATATGGCTCTCTATCAAGATGCCCACTTCTCAAAACAAGATCTTGAAAAACAAACAGCATTTTGAAATCTTAACAAGCACACCTATGAAAACTGTATTCGAAGAAGAAAAGAAGAAACGTATTGAAAAAGAGAGTAAAACAAAAGTGAATCAGAAAAACAAAGGGAACTGTAATAAAGACAATTGTGCCAAAGGAAAATATACCAAAGAGAAATGTACCAAAGATAAAGGTGTTAAATAAAGATAGACTACAACCAAAAAACAAAGAGTTAAAAGAGCAAAGAAACATTTATCCAAGAGTGACGATGAAGAATCGTCTATTGAAGAACTAAAGTGTGGAAGTGGAAGTGTGAAGTGGAGTGATGTGTTCACTTTTCCAAAAGTGGAGAGATGGTAGCGTTGTAGAAGTTGCGGAAACTGGGCTTATATAGATTGTTCTGGCAGTGATAATCCCGCTTCTTATATATGGACTTTTTGTTTGAAAACTTAAAATGTCTATTTTTTTATTTTGTTCAATAATATGATTTCTTAATTTATGTTACAAATAGTTCTCTATATTAACAACTAAGATTATATTAAGCTTCATATTTGAGACTGATTAAAAACTATGGCTCTCATTTCAAATATGAGCGTTAAATGGGCTCTCATTTCCCGAAGTATGGGGTAATGAGAGCGAATGACTTTCTAAGAAAAATTTCTTAATTTACCGAAATATACAGCTATTCTTGGTATAAACTGTGATTATCTGATATTCACATAAACAAGGTTTATATCCCTAACTAAAAGTTATAATAGTTGAAACAAATGTGACTTTTATTAACAATTTTCCTTAGTAGACTCCAATTTCCTCGTGCTCACCTTTATCAAGCATGTATATATTGTCATCAATTGTGTAATCTAACTAATATGATTAAATAGAAGTGGCTAGGGGGATGAAAAAGAGGTTATTTTCCATTACCAATTTTGTAAACAAAAATTGTTTACAAAAAATTAAGAATATTATATTAAATAAAGTTGTTTTTGCAATTAAAGCTAGACCGTAATTACATAAATTGATGTTCAAGATTTCTGTGTGCATATTTTTCTTCATAATTACAGGTAGAAAATAAACTATTTTAATAAGTGCATGAAGGAATGCATCTGATTATACTCAAAAAGCGAAACATTTCTTGATTTAATATTTTAATTGAATTCAATTTCATTTTAATGACGAGAATTACTCTTTAGAATCGCTAAATTATGTAGTTTACGAAGAAATATTGATAAATATAAATTGTTGAACTAATCTAGAAATATATTACATGTTTTTGAAGAAGTAATATTTTATTGAACATTACGAGTTTTTATCATTATATATTGAATAGAAGCAAACAAAATGTTACCTATCTCCTGTTTTGGAAACCGCGACTACGCAGGATAAATTACACTATTACAGTCAATAATGTCCTTCTATTGGTTTGTTAAGTTTTGTAAATAAATTACAGTTACTTTGAGCTAAATCAGGAAGATACAGAAGATTATTGACAATTTTAAAGTCTTTATCTTATTAATATTTTGTTGGACGTCATGATGGGCTGGCGCATAATTCTGCAAGAAGACACTTTTTAATGTTTTTTTATCGATGCGGACTTACATTTTTAGTCTTGTATTTTTAGTTTGTTTATCCATCTTGGTTTATCTCCAGACAGTGTTTTTACTATTTGTTCTATATCTGTATGCTTTGCTCCGTTAAAACATAAATCGCTTTATTTAAGTAAGTGGGTTATCTTGACTCACAAAATGATGGGGGCACCGTAACGGAGTACCACATATTACCGTAGCATAGTTGGCATATGGTGGGAGTATAAAGATAGGTTGAACAATTACTAAATATTTTCGGAGCGATACGATCAGTGATTCAGTAGTATATTTCTCGTTAAATAATGAAAGTGAGTAAGTAAAATCTATAAAATACTCAAAAATGGAAAGGGAGTTCGTGTACAATCAAATTATTAGAAGAATATTAATCACTCAAATAATTGGTTAATCTTGTGTGGAATGTTTTTCTTCATTCCCTAGATTTTCCTTTCATCCTAGATCCCCTTTGATTATCCAGTCGTTACAAAATTCTTTGAATAGGAATACCTTCATTGTAAAAAAGAGTGATTAAAAATACCTGCATCCAGATTTTTATGATATGATAAGCCTCAAACGAGTTATAAATAGCGCATTATGCGTGTTCAAGTTGCAGGTTCGAGGGAGACAGTGTCTTCAGCATACAACACCATTCGTGAACAGCAATATATATATATATATATATATATATATATATATATATATATATATATATATATATATATATATATATATATATATATATATATATATATATATACATACACATACGTATATTTTTTTCAAAGTTTAGCCATTTATTTTTACAGGTTGTAGAACTGGTAAATATAAGTACTTTTACCAAAAATCATTAGTATTAACAGTTGCAAAATAAAGAAGTAATTATCAGTAAAAAAATTTGAAAACGGATCTGACTTTTTGATATTCTCGATCACTGCGTTATAAACACATAAAGTATTTATTTACTGCCGATACTGGATATGACTAGTTTTTTGTATTATTTTACGATATTTTTGAGTGCGATGTTCGATTTGACGAGTGGTAATAATTCCTTAATAGTATTTGTTTAATTTTTGGGCACTTTCTGCGATATCACACGTTTATGAAAACAATAAACTAGTTGATATAATATTAATTTACAAAGAGTGCCAGCAAAATGCAGCCGCAGCATGTCGTTTGTACGCGGAAAGGTTCCTTTAAGAAATCATGTGGCTCTGTGGATGTTTGTAAATTTAGTGACAACATTTCACGACGCAGGGTACTTAGGCATAACGAGATGGTCACGCTGGAAGACTGTGAAATAGTACAGATTGAGAAAAAAATTTTAGAAATTGTCAAAAACGAGCCAACAACGAGCAATAGGTCTGTAGTAGATAGAGTTGAAGTTGGTCATAATAAAGTGTGGAAAACTATAAGACAAGAACACTTTTATCCCTTTTATTATCAACAAGCGTTACAACCCGAAGATTATCCTAGAAGAATTGAATTTTGTCAGTGGCTTTTACATTAGTACAATAGTAATGAACATTTTACCAAATTTATTATAGCTACTAACGAGTTCACATTTACAAGAAATGGAGTAAATGATTTTTCGTAAATTTTCCTCTTTGCGAGTTCTACAAAACTTTTATAGAAATGATTTTTGGTAAAATGACTTCTTTTTACGAGTTACTTTAAACTTTAACTTTAACTTTAAAAACACCCTTAATATATAACAAAACATTTTTAATATGGTAGAAAGAAAATAAAAATAATTTATTCAAAGTATGTCTACCATCGCTAGATGCACAATTTTTTCCCATCCCTTTGGCCGATTGTGGATATCCTCCCAGAAAAACCGGAAAACTGTACATCTTTTGAGGTGGTCCAGTCATCAAGCCATTTTTTGACATCTCCACAATTGTTGAAGTGTTTCATGGAAAGTGAGTAAGACATCGATGAAAACAAGTGGTAGTCGGAAGGGGCGAAGTCTGGTGAGTACGGCGTGTAGTGAAAGAGGTCCCAACCAAGTGCAGGAATTGTGTCTCAAACCGCTTTCGTCGTGTGTGATGGGGCGTTGTCGTGTTGCAAAATCACTTTTCCGTGTCTTACAGTTCATTTTGGTCGCTTTTTGATCAAAGCAATTCGGTCTTGCGAACGATGTTGATGGTTGTCCTGGATCAACCCATAATTTTGTGCTTTTTGGATTCTCGAAATATACCCATTATTCATCTCCAGTCACGATCCGATGCAAAAAATCTTTCTTTCCTGCCGAAAAAGCAAAATTTCGCACACCGTTTTTCGCTTTTCCATCTATCTGTAATTCTGCTGATGTGGTATCCATTTTCCTACCTTCTGGATCTTTGCCATGACATGCAGAACATTTAACCTCTCAGTCATTTGTTGTTGAATTTGCATATTGCCTTCTTCCAAACAATGCTTACAATTGGGCATCTTCAAATGTTTTCGGTTGACCTGGGCGTTTTTTGCCTTTCAAGTCAAAATCACCATTTTTGAATCGTTTAAACCAACGTCCATAAGCGTTTTGCGTTGGGATATTGTCATGGTAAGTTTCCACAAATATACGCTGACTTTTACTCGCGTTTTTCTATTGATTGAACAAGATAAGCAGTACGTGCCGCTAATTCTCTTTATGTGGCACAAAATTTGACATGTTTACCACACGAAAAAACTACGACGCTAACTTGAAATCATTTAAACATTAATGACGTTTTAAAAGGTACTGTCGAAGTAACAAACTGCCTTAAGACACTGGCCTGTGACAGTGACACAGCTCTTTATTTTCAGTGCCTTCTCTTAAAAAATTAAGAATTATTAATCTCCACATCTGGTATATAATTTATATCGTGTATTAAATACTATGTTGTTGTTCATGCTTTATTAAGCCAAAACCGCTTAAATATGGAATGTATATGTTTCAAATGTGTCAATGCCGAAGAATCTATAACATATGCCATATATTATAAAACATTTAAGACAAAAATCAGAATGATATTAAATACTATGTTGTTGTTCATGCTTTATTAAGCCAAAACCGCTTAAATATGGAATGTATATGTTTCAAATGTGTCAATGCCGAAGAATCTATAACATATGCCATATATTATAAAACATTTAAGACAAAAATCAGAATGAATTAACTTGCAAAAATCATTCGTTTTTTTTTTCATATTCTTGGTTTTGGAAATAAATTAGACTCAATATTGTGATGATTGATATAGAGTGCCTGACAAGGGCTTTCGCCATGTTGGGAAGTCAAATAGGACTATTTAGCGCAAGTTAGGTGACATTAGAATGAAGGAACTGAGATGGTACGCAAATGTATAGATAATGAGTAATGAAACACATTTTAGCATGGTACCCCCATGTAAGAGAGAAGAAAGAATGTAATGTCAAGAATATTTTAATAGACTTAATTCACGAGGGGACGAGGACCGAATGAAAAGCCGTGAAACGATAAGTGGTGGTCGAGATTGTGCATCGTAAATATTCTACAAGTGATATAATCAGTAAATTTAAAAGCCGACCATTTCTACAAGAGAACTGGTACTTAGGATACTTTTTCATTATCATTTGGATGTGATGCTGATCCACTCCTCTCATTGTGTCATTGTCATCGATGACAACTTAAGCCTTTGTTTTACTTTCTTACTTTCTCCTACATTCAGACATATATCTAAATGGATAGTTAAAACCAAATCAAAGATATTATAGTTTTCATTCTTCCATACCACCATTGAGCTCTTCTTCTTCGTCTTTTTGGAGCGAAGCTATTTCGACCTTGATAGTTTCTTAGAGTCGTAACTACTGGAAATGATAAAGGAATAATCAAATTTGTTTGATTTGATAGATTTGTTTATTTACTGGTATATAAAACTGAACTGTATATAAAACTGAACTGTCTTTATACCGTTAGTTTTGATTGATTGCGCGGTTGGCTCTTGGTGAAACATAACAACAATGCTAATGATTAAAACACTTGGTATTTCTTTTACAATATATTCAAGATATTCTCTGACATATAAACTACAGTTTATATATAACTTTCTTTGAGAATGGTCGTGGGCGAAACATGTCAGAGAATATCCTGAATATACCATGTATTTTAATCATTATTATTGATACCGTTAGGTAAATTGTTCAATTGATTTTAACTTAATGTTCCTAAGTATAAGTTCGCCAGTCTTTCAACGTTTAATTCATTATTTTTAAATAATATTGTATTATCGATAGATAATAATATTCTAAAAAGAGTTGACATAGTTAAAAATTTGGGCTTAATTTTTGACAGAGATTTGAGGTTTCGGCCACAGATCATTAAGTGTGTTAGGCAGGCCTATACTAATTTAAAGATGCTATATCCACATCGACACTTTTTGTCTACTACATTAAAAATCAAGTTGACGGACTCTCTGGTTCTTTCATGTTTTAACTACGCTGATGCAGTGTATGATCCGTGTCTTGATCAAGGAGATATTGCTCGTATACAGAGAGTGCAGAATTCTTGTCTTAGGTATATATATGGTATCAGAAAGTTCCCTCCGATAACATACAAATTAAAAGAAGCTAACTGGATATCTATGGCAAAGAGACGAAGAGTGCATACGGTCGTTCTATTTCATAAAATAATTTATAACAAATGCCCTCCGTATCTCATTGACAGATTAACGTTCCGAACCGATATCCATAATTTGAATCTTAGGTTTGGGGGCCTCATATCGCCTCCTTCGCATCGATTACAAATTTTTAAGAGATCGTTTACGTATAATATTTATAAACTTTATTACAACATTTCGCGCAAACTAAAGAAATTATCGCCAGATTCGTTTAAATATCACTATAAAATGAACATCGGATAATGTATCCTCCAGCATCAAAAAAGGAAAAAAAATTAAAGAGTATAAAGGGCTAGAAATGGAGAAATTGATTGTTTGGCTTCTTTTTTTTTTTTTTTTTATTGATTGTGAGCAGATGGTGTTTTTTTTTTCTTTTATCTCTGTTACTGTTATTGTTTATTCATTTATTGGTACTACATTGATCAATATATTGTAAAAATTATGGGCAAATTGTGTATACTCGGTTATTTCTAATATGTCGAATTAAAAAAGAAATCTGGAACTGGACTAGATCTTTTTTAATTGCTTCCAGTTCCATTTTGCGTATCAATAGTAGGTGTTAGTGCATAATAAAGACGGATTTGTATTTTGTTATAATTATAATTGTATTATTGTATAATTTAGTTATTGTATTCAAACATTGATACAGCAAATAAACTTATTATTATTATTATTTTACTGCTGTTTTTCTCACTTGCTCTTCCCATCTTATATCTGCTGCTTTTATTTAACTTTTGCTCTGTAATCACGCTTTATATGCTAGTCTGACTATTCCTGAGTTATCCACTCTGAAGAGCTGAGCTGTCCAACCAAATTATCTTTTTTCAACTGTATTCATTTTTTATGTTTCTTTATTCTAATTGTATTTCATTTCTGATGGTTTTATCTACTCTTGTGATACCTTTTCCTAGATATATTTGACTATATAACTGACTTAATATTAAATTTGCATTATAAAACAATGTTTTAAATTAATTTATTTTTGTCATACTGTATAAAACCACTTTTAGGTTAAAAAGGAAAAATGTTATGAGAAATGCAATTAGTCACTGTATATTTGATAATGTGTGTGGAAGAGAGGTCGAATGGTTTAACAACCCATGAAATAATGTTCAACATCCGCTAGACTGCGAGTTTGCGAGAATTCGCGACAATAAAGAATAAAACTGACAAAAAACAGCGTTTCCTTGCCGCAATGCCGCTATCTTTTGATTAGATTGGTAACGTTTAAAACGGTAACAAAGACGGCAAAAAGCACAGTTTTTGCTTTCTAATTTTTGAACTTCAGAATATTTAAAAATATATAAAATGAGAGAATAATTGGGCTGGGTTACAAATAAGCTGAATTATTTTAATGATCCTGCCATGCAGATTGTATCTTTATGAATACAAGTAGTACTTTTTTTCTAACTATTCCCAATTCACTATGGTTATATAGAAAGTTTATTTTGTGTTTACCGTAATGGTGTGCACTAAAGAAAACCAAATTCTCAACTTTCAACAATAAAAGGTTTTAGTTCTTTTCGTTACCTATGTCAGTTAATGTATAAACATTTTGAAGTCTGGTTGTTGATACTGGAAAATAGTTTTAATTATTATGGTCTGTTTAATTTTCTTCTACTAGGTAGAGTACTCTATTAGCCAAAAACATAATAAAGAATAGGATATCTTTATGTGATCAATTAAAATATTCATAACATCGCAGTATAATCTGCGAACCGTCATGTAGTGCCTTCTCTATTCTGAAGTATAGTCAGTATTTATCAAACGTGCGAGAAGTATTATGAGCTCAAAAGTAGAAACCGGTCTCGGAAAATGCTTGTTGACGTTCTAGCGGCAGTTCACTTAAAATATGAATGAAAACTTATGAAAACATATGAATGAAAAAAAAAAAAAATATATATATATATATATATATATATATATATATATATATATATATATATATATATATATATATATATATATATATATATATATATATATATATATATACTAGCTGTTACGGTAACGGGTACCGGGACGTAAATTAAACTTTAGTAATAATTGATTTTTTTTATGATTGAAATGACTTACAATTCCATAGCTTTTACTTGCAATTTAACAATTTTTTTCTATATATTACTACATTAATCACTTTTTTACTCCCCCCGTAAGTCCCCTTAAGAGTTGATTTTCATGAGCCATCCTCCTTAGCTAACATCTACGACACAGGAGAAACATTTCTGCCAAATTTTAAGTTTGTAGGTCTTATAGTTTCAGAAAAGTGAGTGGTACTTTTTTTATTAAACGATCATTAGAACAGATACACACAGATTTTTTAATATATATTATTCCTATATATAGTACAAATCTATATTTTTACACATATCTTTTTTTAATATCTTAATATACTATATTTACGTTATAGTATTAATTGTAAATTATTAGTTGAGATTTTTTTAAATATATTATTTTTTGAGTTTGACATATTTTGTAAATTTTTTACTTTTAGATTTTTTTTAAACTAACAATTTTGGGTTTTTTACTTTTAATTGTATTAGATGCAAAAAAATAGAATGCTAATTTATCATTTAATTATTTCATTATATATATATATATATATATATATATATATATATATATATATATATATATATATATATATATATATATATGTATATATATATATATATATGTTATATATCCATTTAACCCCTGTATACACTATTCATTCAACCCTCGTATTAATATTTACAACATTGTAGTTTGCAACATTGTATATAAATGCATGTCAGCATTTCAACCCACATGTCCTCAGTACCATGCCAGTAAACAAGCCAAGGTTAAAGCCACGTCAACGGAATCGTTCATCCACGTCATTTCCCGCCGTTCCAGTAAACAGATTCAAGGCTGCAGCCTCAGCAAAACTTCATATGGCGCAGTTCCCTAAGGTGACCTGTCCCCCACAAGGCCCAGATGCCAAGTCAGCATGCCAAACACAATAAGAACCAGGACCGCCGTCCAGCCATCATCATTTGATCACAAAAAGTTAACGTTAATTATTCTTTTCAAGATTGTCGTCATAGACGTAATCTTCTTATTTTTACATTTATATACAAAGTCAAACAAAATAAAGTAATACAATTTAAATACTAACTAAAGTGTTAAAATCCTAAATAAAAGTTTTTAAAAAGTAAAGTTAAGTGTAAACCATTTAACAAAATTGGCGCAGTCGGTAGGATCAGCTGGAACGTTGATAGAACAAGAAAAAGGTCTAACTACAACGGTGGATTCCAATCCTTCATCCAAGCTAACCAGAAGAAGAACAAGAGAACCAGAAATCCGCGGCGTCCTCACTCGTCTTTAAACTACGGATAGGAACACCTGGTGAAGCCCCTGGTAGTCAATGCTGACAGAGAACAAGACAAAGATGATCTTTGGAAAACTCTTGTAAGTACAACAACTAATCATCTCGTTTTATATTTTCTCTTTTACTTATTTCGCGATATTATACTATATTGTACGGTATTGGAATGAGTGATTAAGAAACTTTTCATTTTCTCATAAATATTAGCTATTGTTAGTTAATTCCATTTACAACATCAAAACCTTATAACATCAAAACATTGGTTATATAAAAATATAAGTCATTAATAATAACCAAGCCATTCAAATCAATCAAAATGAGTGAAAACGAAATTGAAATTGAACCTTACAAACTATCTGAAATTTTTTCAATAGTCCCTGAGTTCGATGGAGAACAAATGTTTTTACACACTTTCTTGAGCGCTTGTGATTGTGCTAACAGTATGGCAACAGGCAATCAAAAACTACTACTAGTCATTCACATCAAAAATAGACTTCGCGGTAAAGCAGCACAAATTATTAATTCTCGAAATCCAACATCCTATCAAGAAATTAAAAGCCTACTAAACACACATTTTGGAGACACCAGAGATATGTCCTCGTTAATCCAAGATCTACAACGATTACGACAACTACCTAATGAATCTCCAATGATGTTCGTGAACCGTCTTGAAGTTTTAGATGCCCGATTACAATCTGTAATTCGTAGATCCCATCTTTCAAACAGCGAAAAGGATGCTCAATCAAATTTAATTGATTCAATGGTACTAAACACTTTATTAACCGGATTAGAACCAAGAATAGGCCATATAATTCGTGCGAGCAACCCAACTGATTTATTCTTAGCGAAAAAACGAATTAGACGTGAACTACAACTGTCTTATTTTGAAAATCAAAAATTTAACCAACCAAACAAACAAAACACGTATAGACAACCACCCTTAATACAACATCCAAATCAACAAATTAAAAGACCAAATTTACAAACCCCGAAATGCTCAAATTGCGGACGTTTAGGTCATTTTGCGAACAATTGCTATTCAAAAATGAATCAAGGAACTCCAAATCCTAACTACCAACGATCAACACAAAACTTTCCGAATAGACCACAATTTCCAAATCAATCGCAATCTCAAAACCAACCACCACAATTCCAATTACGACCAAATATTCAAAATAATCAACCACAAAATTCAAACTTTCAACAACGCCCTTCAGTAATACAAAGAAATCCAAATTTTAACCAGAACTTCAACACAAATCACCAAAGAGCCCATCTTATTAACCAAGATGTGTATTACGACAACCAATTTGAGGAATATATTCAACCAGATTATTATTCGCAGCCAGAATTTTATCAAGAGGAAAATTACCAACAAAATGAATTTTATACAAACACTTCTCAACAACAATTTCCCCAAGAACTTGAATTGCAACCCGAATATTACGACGAAGCTGATATCAACCAAAATTTTCCCATAACTACAGATCACAACCACCCCCCGATAGAATCTTCAGACAACAAAGAAACATCCCTCGAACATATACAAACTCTGAATTCAATCAAACCAACTCTCAACCTCATAGATCAGAAATTTTTGTAAATCCTATGTTTACAATAGATTCGAGCAATCTTTATTACATCAAAGATGCTACCAACACTTTCAAAATTTTGATAGACACAGGAGCAGGAATTTCAATATTTAAAGAAAATACAGTTAAAAACTACAGAAATCGCATTCCAGAAAACTTAACCATCCAAGGTATAACCGATGAAAAATTATTAATCACACAATCAACCCTTGTACCATTCACAGACGGAGATCCACATAAAGTCTTTATATACGATTTAGACATAGAATTTGATGGACTTCTAGGACTAGATTTTTTCGAACATTACCAATGCACAATTGATCTACAAAACAAACAATTAATAACCAACTTTAAAACAGTACCTCTTTTTAAAGCAAACGATACTGAAAACTTTAATCAAAATAAAATTCAAATCAATGGCAGAACAGAACAAATATTTAAATTAAAATGTAACCTTAACAACACAGATGCAATTTTATTTAAACAAGAAAAAGAAAAAGTTCATATTCCAAACGCCCTAGTACATGTTAATGAACAAGGAGAATTTCTAACATCAATATTAAATGTGAATGCAATCCCAAAAACAATCGAATTTTCTGACATCCAAATAGAACCTTTCGAAATAAAAAATTTTAATTCAAATAATTTTCAAAATCTAAACCAGATTGATAGAGTTCAAGAAATAAAAAACCAACTTCGCACAGACCATCTTAACGAAGAAGAAACAGAACTTATAACAAACTTATGTTTGAATTATCAAGATATTTTCTACATGGGAGATGACGAATTAACTTTTACAAACGAAATCAAACATACAATAGATACAAATAATTCGAAACCAATTTTTACAAAATCATACAGATATCCACACATCCATAAAGAAGAAGTAAAAAAACAAATTAACGATATGCTGAAACAAGGAATCATACGACCCTCTGTATCGCCATGGTCATCCCCAGTTTGGGTCATCCCCAAGAAACTAGATTCATCCGGAAAACAAAAATGGCGTATTGTCATCGACTACAGAAAATTGAATGAAGTTACTATTGACGACAAATACCCTCTACCGAATATTTCTGATATCCTCGATCAACTAGGCAAATGTGAATATTTTTCAACTTTAGATCTTGCATCAGGATTTCATCAAATCGAAATCAATCCTTCGGATATTTCTAAAACAGGCTTTTCAGTAGAAAACGGACATTATGAATTCGTACGAATGCCTTTCGGATTAAAAAATGCCCCTTCAACATTCCAACGTGTCATGGATAACATTCTAGTAGGAATACAAAACGAACGATGTTTGGTTTATATGGACGACATTATCATTTATTCGCCTACAATCCACGAACACTTATCCCGATTAGAAGAAGTTTTTAAAAGACTTAGAAATGCAAATCTTAAGATACAACCTGATAAATGTGAATTTTTGAAAAAAGAAGTTGCTTATTTAGGACACTTAATAACCCCAGATGGAGTAAAACCAAATCCAACAAAAGTTCAATGTATCAAAGACTTCCCACAACCGGGAACACCTAAAGAAATCAAATCATTCCTAGGCTTAGTAGGATACTATCGTCGTTTTATACCAAATTTTGCAAAAATTTCGAAACCTTTAACAAACCTACTTCATAAAGATATAACATTTAATTTCAATGAAAACTGTAAACAGTCATTTAATGAATTAAAAACCGCTTTAATGACAGATCCGATTCTCGTATATCCAAATTTCGAACAACCCTTCGTGTTAACAACTGATGCCAGTTCATTCGCAATAGGAGCAGTTCTATCACAAGGACCTATTGGAAAAGACTTACCAATAGCCTTCGCATCCAGAACCCTTTGCAGTGCCGAAGTAAAATATTCCACAATTGAACGTGAATTACTTGCTATAGTATGGGCAGTAAAACACTTCAGACCGTATTTATTTGGTAGAAAGTTCACACTCGTAACAGATCATCGCCCACTTACCTGGCTATTTTCAATTAAAGACCCTGGAAGCAGATTAGCCCGATGGCGATTAAAACTCGAAGAATATGATTACAAGATTATTCACAAATCTGGAAAAACCAATAAGAACGCAGACGCATTATCCCGAATTAAAATAAATCACTTTAAAGAATGTTCAAAATTTCAAACTAAATTAAATTTACCAATATATGCATCTAATGAAACATCTGATAATGATAGTGACCATAATGAAACTGCTAATGACAATACTGAGGAAATCTCGGAAGAATATGATAAATTTATTGAACTTTACGACAACAGATCATTAATTGATTACTCTAAAATTAAAATTTCTAATAATCAATTGTTAGACAAATCCCACAAAAATATAATCACATTCTTTTGGCAAAACAAATTAGAAGAATTTCACCACAATATAATTGATGACATACTTAATGAAAACACTGATTTAAAGATAAATGAACTAAATATTCTTGATAGCAAATCCGTCAAAAAACGAAGATATTTTATAATTCCACTTCCCTTCGACCCAACTTCAGTTACACCCCTTTTATTCTACATCTTATATAAATATCAGAATGAATTCAAACCACAGGAAATTTATTACGTGGAAAACCAAATAGAAATCCCAGTCTTAGAGATATTCTCTTACATCTTCGCGGACCAAGATATACAATTAACAATATGTCAAAATCTCGTTAAAAACCCTGGACAAGATGAAATACCCATAATTCTTGATCAATATCATAATGGAAAAACAAATCTCCATAGAGGAATTAATGAAACTACACGTCGAATTAAAGAAAAATATAATTGGCAAAACCTAACAAAAGACGTTGAAAATTTCATAAAAAAATGCGAAACATGCCAAAGAGTCAAAATTAATAGAAGGAACCTAAACAGACCTCTAGTAATCACGGAAACACCAAAAACTCCTTTTGAGCGAATCAACATTGATATTTTTGAATTCCCTATAAAAAATTATGCTCTAACGATAAGGGATGAACTTACTAAATTCACTCAAGCTTACCCAATCGAAGACAAGACAGCAAGAACAATCGTTAATACATTACTGGTGTATTTTCAACATTACGGAACACCCTTACGGATTCATTGCGATCAAGGACGCGAATTCGACAATACCCTAATGAAGGATCTTTGTGAACTATATGATATTAAACTAACATTCTCTAGTATAAGCCACCCTCAATCAAACGGATCACTAGAAAGATTTCATGCAACCTTAGCTGAAATGATCAGAGCTCACACACAAGAACACCCTGAGGAACATCCTTTCAATATCCTTCCCTATACTGTCATATGTTATAACAACACACAAAACAAAACCCATGGATTTACCCCTTTCGAGTTAATCTTTGGACATACTACAACGAGACCCCCTGAAACTTTATACAATGAAAAAAATTTAATTTCGAAATATATTAGGGATTTAAACAATCGCATGCAATATTATTATAAGACAGCTCGTGAAAAAACGCAATTGAGAAAAGAAAAAGCAAAGTTACGTTTCGATAAAAACTTATCCGAAAACCTTTATGAATTCAAAATTGGAGATAAAGTATACATTAAAGAATCACAAATTAAAGACAAAGCTCAAAATAAATTCAATGGCCCTTTCGAAATCAAAGAAACTTTTCAAAATTCAGCTGTATTATTAAACCCTGAGACACAACAACAATCGAAAGTAAATTTTGACAGACTCAAGCCATATCACGAATAATTTATTTTCAGATTATTCGGAGTCCTCTCCAATGTACAACCCCAATATTTAATCACCCCAATCAATAATACAATCGGAATATATCTACATGAAGATGGACTAATTAAACTATCAAACGACAAATGGACATTACTTGTCTATAAAGACTTACATCTCATTCAAGACAACATAATAAGGAACGACAAAATCCTAGAAAACCTAATAGATACCATCGAGGAAAACACACCCCGTATGACAGCCTTTAAATCAGAAGTACAAACTCATATTAATCTTCTGTCTCAAATTTCAAGATCAATTAACCTAAAATATACTGAAATAATTAGTGATACTAAAAAGTATAACTTTAGAGAAAAACGCGGTATACTTAATGGCATAGGCACTATATGGAAATCCATAACCGGCAATCTAGATGCAGCTGATGGAGAATATTTTAACGAATGCATTAATAAAGTCATCCATGATGAATATCAAATTGAAAATCTACTGAAGAACCAAATAACTGTAACAACATCAGTTATTAAGAACTTTAATTCTACCATTCAAAAATTACAAGTTGACGAAGAAACATTTAATAATGATATTATAAAAATTCGTGAATCAATAATGGATATTTCTAACCAATTGAATTATTATTCAGCCCAAATTACAACTCTGAACATATGTGAATTATTAATGGAAAGTTACACTTTCATTGAAAATACGATCAATGATATTATAAATTCCATAACTTTCGCTCGATTACATATATTACACAGTTCGATTATAACCCCTGTTGATCTAATGGATTCATTAAAACATATTTCACAATCTCTCAAGAGAAACAATCTCCCTTTACAAATTTCGACAGCATCAATTCCTTATTATCTTGATATAATTGAATTGAAAGCTTTTCAGATAGATACGAGAATCATATTTGTATTAAACATTCCTTTAATTGAACCTGAAGATTACACACTCTTTCGACTCTATCCGATTCCAATATTAGACAATCGCACACATTTACATCATATTTTAACAGTAAATACAAAATTTATCGCGCGACGTGATGATTCATTGTTGTACACCATTATTGAGAACCCAGACAAATGTAAACCATCTGGAAGGAAAATAAGAATCTGCTTGGACACATTTCCATATCCAATTGATAGTGACGCAATATGTGAAGCTCAATTGTTGAAGCACCAAGAACGCCTTCCACGTACTTGTCAAAATTCAATCATTATGGCAACTGATTATAATATCAATAAATTAAACTTAAATATATGGCTAATCATGGTATCTGATATATTACCAATAACCATAAAATGTGGCAACAGAGATATCATAACAAAAATGCTGGAAACGAATGCTATATTAAAATTACAACCAGAATGCAATGCTTTTGTAGGAAGTACAAGGATACAGGGACAAAGGGAAATAGATGCTTACGAAAATATTACGTATAATATAAATCCAATTCAAATCCCCTATGATTGTTGCAAACATCTTCCGGAGAAACTCGAAATCCCTGAGTTAAAACCATTAAAGATAAATAAAATTGATTTCGAAGATTTGAATATTGCCAATCACAAACTAAATCAATATTCAAACCAGTTGGATGATTTGATACATCAACCATTCGTGAAGAAACACCAAAGCTGGTTCACAATCCTTACGATCACTGTTATTATTGCTCTAATAACACTCTATATCCTTTGCAAATGTCGAAGACGAAGAAGAGCACCTATAGGAATCGCTATTTCTCATGACGATTATCCACCATCACCTCCAAGAAATAAATTTGCTACATACACAGCAAAATGGAAAAAGATTCTTCCACAAAGAAGACCAAGTATTCGTCTCGAAGAACCAATAGAAGAAGATGCCATCGAACTCAACACCAATAAAAATCGTGCCTAAAAGTTGTCTCCATGCGTCAACTTTTATCTAAAAGGGGAGCTGTTATATATCCATTTAACCCCTGTATACACTATTCATTCAACCCTCGTATTAATATTTACAACATTGTAGTTTGCAACATTGTATATAAATGCATGTCAGCATTTCAACCCACATGTCCTCAGTACCATGCCAGTAAACAAGCCAAGGTTAAAGCCACGTCAACGGAATCGTTCATCCACGTCATTTCCCGCCGTTCCAGTAAACAGATTCAAGGCTGCAGCCTCAGCAAAACTTCATATGGCGCAGTTCCCTAAGGTGACCTGTCCCCCACAAGGCCCAGATGCCAAGTCAGCATGCCAAACACAATAAGAACCAGGACCGCCGTCCAGCCATCATCATTTGATCACAAAAAGTTAACGTTAATTATTCTTTTCAAGATTGTCGTCATAGACGTAATCTTCTTATTTTTACATTTATATACAAAGTCAAACAAAATAAAGTAATACAATTTAAATACTAACTAAAGTGTTAAAATCCTAAATAAAAGTTTTTAAAAAGTAAAGTTAAGTGTAAACCATTTAACATATATATATATATATATATATATATATATATATATATATATATATATATATATATATATATATATATATATATGTATGTATATATATTAATTATCAGTAATTTCTGATTCTAAATCCTGAAATTAATTACTATTAGCTAAAAAAAAAGGAAAAAAATCTATAGATAAAAAAAATATAAATATAACAAAATTAAAAAAATGTATCAACTAAAAAAACAAAACAAAAAATAACATTTTTTTAAAATCTCAACCAATAATTTGGAATTAATACTATAACGTAAATATAGTATATTCATACTCTTTATGTTCAGGCTCTTCAGGGTACCTACATATGATTTCTCGTCCAGATACCCTACCCACAGTCAACCACTCATACTTTCGCCGAATTCTTATCGGATTGCGTATATAAGCAATGTTAGATTTCTTTCAACAGCGTCCAATGAGACAACAGTAGCTGAGTGTCACATTGTGTCACATTGTCAATTACCACATTGTCAATTAGCTAGGAAGGAGGATATGTAAATTCTGTACGCAGAGGTTTCATGCAGTTAAGAACTTCTCCAGTTAAGTTATTTTGAAGAATTGTGAAACCGAGGGGACTTCGGTTAGAAACAAATTGGTACTAAATTTGAGATCCTTGTAATACAATGGATCTCACTAACGTTTAATAAATGTTAAGAATCCACAGTTTAAAATAATTGTCAACATTATTTAACTCATAATATTTGATATTTGCATTATTTAGATTTAGGATGTAGATGAAGAAAATACTATATGGATAAAAGAGAAGTAGGAATTAATGAAATAACCAAAGATTTTGGTTTTTGGTTTCTAGGTATTACAAATAAAATGCGTAGATACGGTTTAACACATGTTTAAGTTTTGAAAAGTAAATTGCGGGAATAAATCAGATTATTCATTTAATATTAGAATGCAGTAAGATTGAGGGAGAATTAATTTATTATGTGTATCTAATGGGCAATGACTGTTTTGCTTTACTTTCGTATGATTTTTCATGATTTTATTTGAAGAAACATACTTACAGTATGTTATGAAAAAATATTGCATTAAAAATAATTTTTACTTACAAAACAAATTATGTTGAACAAATAGCAAAAATACAATTTCACTGTTGAGACTAAGGAAACTAGTCGGGCAAAGTCAACAAATAAATATTAGATAAAGGGCTAGTTGTCATCGTATTAATATTTAACTCCATAGTAAAAATTGGCGATATCTCTGCTCAGTAGAAAGTTAGTCAAATTATTCTTATGTTGAAATATGATGAACCCTTTAAGATGTCGCCTTTTATCGCCCAATTAGATTGCTTCCAGTACTATATAGGCTAATTTTAAAAATGCTCTAGTGCAGATTAAAGTCTGTCCTTAAACAGATATTAATTTTAGAAACTCAGTTTAAGTTCCGTGAAGCACAAGAGCAAGTCCATCGACTTGTAGAGATTATTCGCAGGCTTTTGATTAAATCAAGCGATGTCTTATTCGAGATAAAATATGCAAGAAAAATAATTTCCAAGCTATCTGCCGCCAAGCCCAAATTCTTCGAATGCCTCGCTATGCAACTCTTGAGTGACACCTTTTAGTAAAGTGGAATAGGCTACAAATTAAGTACTGCCGCTTTTCACATGGATCCTAATAAGTTGTGAGCCTCCTTCAGTATTTACCTTATGTGGTGCTCCTCTCTCTGTTCGCCATGTCTTGTTAGAGTGACTCTCTCATATTTTTAAACACCTTCTCCGCTTAAAAGGTTTACCCATCCCTCTGGTCTTAATGGATAATTCGAGCTCCATTTCATGTTTGACACTCGATTATTTGTAATATTTCTCTTTAGTTACTGCACTATTCGCATAGCTGTTAACGTAATAGTTCATTTGAGTTCCATTTGTCATGTGTTTACGTACGCTTTTATCCATGTTGTGTTTTTCTATACACCTTTTATGATCTATACACTATTTACTATACTAATAAATTTGCTAATTCATTCTTAAATTTTTCCCTGTTAGCCTTTTAGAATTATGTTTTACCGAGCTCCTCTAGTCCCTATTTTCTCCATTCTTCCATTAATTTATGGGTCATGTATTGGATGTTTTTGTAGTCATGTTCTATTAATATTTGGTCATCAACAAAAAGTGTATATCATATGTAAATGCTGATGGGTATTCCCATGTTGTAACGTAATGGAACATCAAGGCCCGCAATATTAGGAAATGCTGTGTATTAGCGAATAGACGGGAAGGAAGATGTTCCTCGAATTTAATAGTTTTCACCAATTCTAAATGTCAAAAAAAGTATATTACGGTGTGCTAGTAAAATTACTGTTTGACCGTTGGGTGAATTAATGACAAACTGAACCAATCATTTTAAAAAACTGATTAAAATTCTAATGCGCTGAGCTTTTAACCGCTCAGTTAGTTGGAATATTACTGAAAACGATTTCTATAACTTTTTAACTTTTTGCGAATAATATAAATTCTTACAAAATTTGAATTATATTATTTTGTGGATGTTTTGATTAATTCAGAATTAAAAATTCATTATTTAAATATCCTGTATAGTGGACAAAATGTTAATTTTCCCCTAGAATAACTAATACTTTCTTAGACCATGCCATACCATACCTTACCATACTTTCTTTCCATTACCATGAACAACAAAATATAATGAGGGGCATTCAGATAATTGCAAAAATTATAAATATAAAATTGATATCTAAATTTACAAGTTAGGAGCAATTTACAAAATTATGTTTACCATGTTTTTCGCACCACTAACTTAATGCACAGTTGGTCGAGAAAACAATTAATATAAAAAAATGTCATGCTAATAAATATTTACTACAAGCTAAAGATTCTCCTTAGAGTACTTTAGCAGCACTTCAAATAGTAGGAAAACCGAAAAAAATCCTGATACATGAATGCTGCTGTAATAAAATTATTCTGTTCATTTGTGAAATTTTCCACAAAATAATTAAATAGACAATGAGGTGAATAAAATAATTTTGATTGTGTTCATAAGTTTATCTCTACATATATTAGTAAACACAAAAATTACAATACACAGTATGGCACATTTTGAACACAAAAACAGACACACTTTTTGCTTGATTACCATTATGTTTCTAAAGGTGTTCACTCCACTATTCATAATATGGCGATCTATATTGCTTAGGAAGTTGATTAATCCTAGTAACCAAAAAAAAAGAAGTTTAAATACTGCTTATTATGTAATCAAAATATGGCACCCTCTGGTTAGGTCGTACCTGTAATCTCGTTCAAATATTATCTTTCGGTAAGATAACGACATATTTTATGCAGTTTGTCAAAAGAGCCGACGAGAGGAATACTCAACTGGCCAGAAATACATCCAGATTAAGCATCCTATATATTAACATATATAGGGCAGCATTGGTCGAACTCTTGGCCACCAATAATTTTAAACAAACTTAAAGTGTACCACTAGCGTGGGATACTTATGTGATATTAGATATATTATCTAATTAGGTGTGTTCTAATAACCGTGGTGGACCTATTCATTCATTTTTGGTATCAAATTTAAGAGTAATACCTTGACTTTTTAATTATTATATATGACCTCTATAGTTCAACACAATATATATTCATACTGTTGCATTTGTTTTTGTTCTCAGTATATTTATATTAGGGAGAATGATACATTTATATATAAATATATAATTTGACAAACATAAATGAAATTTATGTTTGTCTGGTTTCAAAACCCTTCAAATCCATTTTTAGGCTAAAATGAGTTATATACGCTATCGGACAGAAAAAAATATTTTGAAACTATTTAGTTTTGAAACTATTTAAAATAGTTTTCTATCAAACTATTCAATAGTTGTGTCCAAAAGCGCCCTAATTCTATATAAATACTATAGAAAAACTCGCCTTCGGCAGTGAAATCCCACTAAATCCACTTCTAATGCATTGCAAACAGCGGCTAATCCGTTCCAACCAATCACAAGCCTAGGTTTTGACACATTTCATAATAATTTGTTTTACGGGCCGGTATTTAACATAATTACAATTTCTCGTAACATTCTGCCTATATATATATATATATATATATATATATATATATATATATATATATATATATATATATATACATTTATATATACATATATATATATATATATATATATATATATATATATATATATATATATACATATATATATATATATATATATATATATATATATATATATATATATATATATATATATATATGTATATATAACTGCTACGAGCATTCGCCGTATGATCGCGTGAGTTGTGTGCTATTACGACCCACCCGGCTGAAAGGCTAAAAACCGGTCCCGAGAGATACGTGATGGCGCATGGTGGCAGTTGGGCGAATGCGAGCGGTGGCACCACGTAGAAAGGGCGAAAGATTTCTTTAATATTTCCCTCCACGGTCCCGTTAAGCTATCTTGTGGGCATACCTGGTACTACACTAGAGATTTCAGGCAGAATGTTAAGGGCAGTCCTGACTGCTACGAGCATTCACCGTATGATGGCGTAAGTTGTGTGCTATTATGACCCACCATCAAAATGGCCAGTTGACATAGTCTGACCCCGATCGTCTCTCCGAACTGCTTTCCTTGCATTCATTTGGAGCTCGGCTAATGATGACTGAAAGGCTAGAAACCGGTCCCGAGAGATGCGTGCAGGCGCATGGTGGCTGTTGGGTAACGACGAACGGTGGCACCACGTGAAGAAAGGGTGAAAGATTTCTGTAATATATATGTAATATATATATATATATATATATATATATATATATATATATATATATATATATATATATATATGTAATATATATATATATATATATATATATATATATATATATATATATATATATATATATATATATATATATATATATATATATATATAGTCTGACCCCGATCGTCTCTCCGAACTGCTTTCCTTGCATTCATTTGGAGCTCGGCTAATGATGACTGAAAGGCTAGAAACCGGTCCCGAGAGATGCGTGCAGGCGCATGGTGGCTGTTGGGTAACGACGAACGGTGGCACCACGTGAAGAAAGGGTGAAAGATTTCTGTAATATATATGTAATATATATGTAATATATATATATATATATATATATATATATATATATATATATATATATATATATATATATATATATATTTATATACATATATATATATATATATATATATATATATATATATATATATATATATATATATATATATATATATATATATATATATAAGGTATTCGGCTGTTAACTTGTCCGAATACCCAAAATGCAATCACTGCACAAAATCCTACATAGTAGTAGCATCTTGAAAAAAGAAGATGTTTTAATATTTCATATGGCGTTCTATTTTCGAAGTAACAAGATTCGGCAGAATAATTTCATAATAAACTTCACCAATATACAAAAGCCAAAATGTGCAAGAAACAAAAAAGTGGTCCATCTTGAAAGTTTTAAACTACATATTAGGTCGAAACAAAGGGGAATTGTTGGAATTTTGTGTATTGGTGGAGACAGAGTAAAATGAGTACCAAATCGACACTTTCAAAGGTCAGAAATGGCCACTGAAAGAAGAGGTGGAGATACAAAGACCAATAAAGTTTCGAAAAAAAATAAGAATTAAGAAGTTTAAGCCATTAGAGTCTCATTACTGCAGAGCGAAACCTGCTTGTCGCTGCTACCTGCCCAGTGATCTAGATATCAGAAAAATGTGGAAGATGTTTCAACGAGAAGACACTTGCGATGAAAATGTAAAAGACAGTTACTTTCGTTTTATTTTCAATACATGCTTCAATATCGCCCTTGGATCCCCTCGTACCGATGTTTGCTCTAAGTGCCTCGAACTTAGGCAAAAAGTTAAGAATGAAAAAGAAGCATCTACTAAAACAGCGCTAATAAGGGAGTATCATAAACATAAGCTCAGAGCTAAATCATTTTTCTGGCAATTTCGTTTGAATGTCTGAAAAAAATGGCACTAACTAAGATACCCGATCACAGCACCTAATACAATAGACAAATATATATTTACAACTTTGCTAGTCTCGCTAGACACTCACAAGCTTCCCTCTCCAAAGATAAAGTTAAAATTTTTATATGGACGGAAGATGAACATCTAAAGGGTGCCAATGAATACGCGAGATTTTTTACATTAAGTAACAGCAACTTAGAGTGAATAGATATAATACGGTTGGTTGTCGATGAGTGCGACGGCCAAAATAAAAATACTATTTTGTTGTCTATGTGCTTGAAATGGTTAAATAGTCAAACTAGTCTAACTGTTTTAATAAAAACAATCGAATTAGTATTTCTTGTGGTTGGACACTCCTACATCCTACCTGATAGAGCATTTGCTAAAATTAAAAAATCAATAAGAAAGAAAGAAGAAATTGTAACGCCAGAAAAATACAAAAACATTTTTAAAGAACATAGTACGATTTTAAAACTTGGCAAATATGTCCCCGATAGTGACTGGAAAGGTGCTGGTTAATAAATCGTTAAGCCACGAATACAATACCATTTGAAATTAAACCAGTGGTAAAGGTTCATTATACGAAGCGGCAACAATCACCATTCGAGGTGAGTTATCTTACCGTACAGATACAGGAGTATTCAAAGGACTCTTTAAGAAAAATCAGACTACTTTCGACATCCAACCAAAAGGAATTTCTACCGGAGAGAAACCGAAAGACCTGAGAATACGGGAGGTAAACAACCTATTAAGCAAGCACTATGGAAATGAGTGGAGAAAACTAAAAAGTCTGGAATATTATAAACATGTCTTAGAAAAGTTTCATGATAATAATATTTCCAGAGGTTCCGAAGAAACCAGTGAAAACAAAGATCATTGTTATTGCGAACAAACCGAAGATATGCCTGATTTGAGAGTTTAAAGCATTTTTGTGTGCCATTTTTTTAGAAAAAACTTGTTATTTTTTGAATAAGGTTTGCTTTTTTGTTCAATGAAATTTGATTCACTTCTGTTACTTTCATCATCCCAAATCCATTTTGTTTGTTTTCATATTGTACTTACTATACTGTTTGGTAGCAAATGCCACCAAACACCAGTTTTCAACTCAAATTGTGATTTTATATTTATTTCAAAAGACATGGTTGTTGAAACCTGATTAATTCGAATAGCAATAAATAGTGTAGTTATAATTAAATAAAGTTAAAATCATTCAAAAACAATTTTTTTTGCGTTCAAATGGGTTTAAGGGGAAACCAGACAATTTAAAGATGAGTAGCTTTATGAAAACTAAAAGGTTCTCCAATAAGTGTGTCAGAAATTTAAAATGAGGCACAATAATACGTACAAGTGATAATCCGATAATTCTTATTCTACGTTGAAAAACAAATAATGCATTATGTTTTGAAAATATTCCCTCGGTTTGGTTTTGTCATTATGGAATGCTTTCTGGAGACCCAATTCTCGATTACTCTTTCACACATGTCGCGTGATATATTTTCATTGGTGGTCTAAATATGTCATCAATCAGAGATTTGACATAACTCCACTAAAAATAATACAAAGTCTTGAGATCGCATGATCTTGGTGACCTGTTCGTGAAATAACGCGTCCTATAAACTTTCTTATATTAAATCGATTATTTAGCCAGAGATGTGACAAGTCATATCGTTTTGTTGAAAGAAAACACTGTCTATATCCACATTTATCAATTCAGGTCAAATATATTTTTACCATTAACAGAATTTCCATCATAATCTACAAAAAACTTAAGGTTCTATCACTCCTTCAGTCCAAAGACCGCACCAAAGATAAACTCTCTAAGGATGAAGATGTAAATCCTGAATCACTTGCAAATCAGGCAGTTATGTCTATTCATAAACCCATTACGTTAGCAGTGCGTTTCGTTAAAAAATGTTATAAGAAGATATTAAGTAAATATTATGTTTTCCCCAAAAATTGGGTTTAAAAAATATATTCGAAGCTGAGGGGATCATTGGAACGACATTATTTTCAAAACATAATGCTATTATTTGTTATTCTAGAATAAATAAGAATACAATTATAATAATTATAATAAAATATTTTTCCATTATTATACACTAACATCTATTAATGATACGCAAAATGTTCCAGTTTTTTTTTTAAATTCAAACATATTAGAAATAACCAAGTATATACAATTTGTCTATAATTTTTACAATGTATTGATATATTATTATACCAATAAATGAGTAAAAAATAACACTAACAGAGACAAAAAAAAAACTCCATCTGCTCACAAATAAAAAAAATCCAAACAATTCATTCCTCCATTTCTACTCCTTCATACTCTTTAATTTTTGATGCTGGAGGATACATTATTCGATGTTCATTTTATAGTAATATTTAAATGAGTTTGGTGATAATTTCTTTAGCTTGCGTGACTCATTGTTATAAAGTTTATAAATATTATACGTAAACGATCTCTTAAAAACTTGTAATCGATGTGAAGGAGGCGATATCAGGCCCCTAAACCTAAGATTCTTAGGTTATTAATAATTAGGTTATTAATCTGTCAATAAGATATGGAGGGCATTTGTTACAAATTATTTTATAGAATAGAACGACCGTGTGCACTCTTCGACTTTTTACCATAGATATCCAGTTAGCTTCTTTTAATTTATGTGTTATCGCAGAGAACTTTCTGATACCAAGAATACCACGAATACCAAAAGACAAGAATTTTGCACTCTCTGTGTGATCATACACTGTATCAGCGTAGTTAAAACATGAAATGACCAGAGAGTCCGTCAACTTGATTTTTAATGTAGTAGACAAAAAGTGTCGATGTGCATATAGCATCTTTAAATTAGTATAGACCTGTTTAACACACAATTAATGATTTGTGGCTTAAACCTCAAATCTTTGTCAAAAATTAACCCCAAATTTTTAGCTATGTTAACTCTTCTTAGAATATTATTATCCATCGATAATACACAATTATTTCAAACTGGATCTGTAATTCTGGAAAAAAACATATAACAGGACTTGGCTATGTTAATTTCAATGTCATTGGGGTAAAAAGAGTACAAAAGTTGGGTATCATCAACGTACAGTTGTATAGAACAGTTATTGACTCTGCACTCTCTGTATACGAGCAATATTTCCAATATTTCTTTGATCCAGACACGGATCATACACTGTATCAGCGTAGTTAAAACATGAAAGGACCAGAGAGTCCGTCAACTTGATTTTTAATGTAGTAGACAAGAAATGTCGATGTGTATATAGCATATTTGAATTAGTATAGGCCTGCTTAATACACAATTAATGATTTGTGGCCAAAACCTCAAATCTTTGTCAAAAATTCACTGGATGTCAAAAGTTTGTCAAAATAAAACTGGATCTGTAATTCTGGAAAAAAGCATATAACAGGACTTGGCTATGTTAATTTCAAATTGGTGTTTATGCGAAAATTTACACAATCTTTCCAAAATATTATTAACAGACTTCATAGCCTTATCAATGTCATTGGGGTAAAAAGAGTACAAAAGCTGGGTATCGTCAACGTACAGTTGTATAGAACAGTTATTGACCCAATCGACTATCCTGTAAGTGTACGTACTTAATATAAGCGACTCCAATACAGATCTTTATGATGTACCATTAATAATCTTTTGGTTACGAGATTTCTTTTTATCAGTAACAACATTATCTAATTGATTGCTCAGAAAAGTGCAGATGATGAAAGATAGAAATTTAAATACAATGATTTATTTTATCGAAAGCTTTTGTATAATCTAATAATATTATAGCTGAAATTTTACCTACATCAAGTGCCCTAAAAATGTCGTTAGTTATATTTAATAATGAAGTTGTACAACTAAATTCCTTACGAAATCCGGATTGATTATTTGAAACATTATTGTTTAAATTACTTTTGATTCATTACATGATAATCCAGAATAGTAGTACCTAACTATTATTCTAAATATAGTTTTGCTTTGGAACTTCAGAGAAATATTGATGTAAAATATAAAAATACTAAAAAAGGTTTATTTAATTTAAATGAAATAATCTTAGTAATAGCAAATAAATAAAATAATTACATGTTCATTGGATAAGTCAAACACTTGCATCTTGATAAGCACTCACAAAAAAAAACAACACGTAAACTAATTGATCATAATTAGTTTAGTGACCGATATGATTATTTACTGTTTTGAAGTGAACTGACCAAGAGACGGTAAAGAAACGATAAAGTTACCGAAAGAACGAACTGAAGATCCGGCAGTATTTTACGGTAGTGCGGAAGACCTAGTGCCCCCACCATGGGTATTTAACGATGAGAGCATTTCAAGCGGTTCGTTTTTAATTGGTTTAGGTTTGAAAAATGAGCGAAACTAAGAAAGTATTTGAATACTTGTATATTCTGCAAATAAGAGAATCTTTACTATAAAACACCGGATCCATATTAATTACTTTAACTAGCTTTTGATGTGTTGATAATTATGATTGCTAAATGCTAAAGATTCAGAATTTGATATTAACAACTTAGCTTCATCAGAATACGAGGGTTGCTATTTATGTATCCGGAATAATAAATAAAAACAAATACTTATCTTTGAAATTGGTTCAAATATTTATCTTTGAAAGTGGTTTTGTTGTTTTTGAAAATATTCTCTGCGATGATCGATACACTTTTGCATACGTTTCAACTAATTGTCATGGCACTTTTTTCATTTCGATTGAGGTATCTATAAAGCCTGCATTTTGAACGCATCAATCGCTTCTTCTGGCGTCGAAAATCGTTGACTAAGTGGTTTATTCTTCACGAATGGGAACAAAAAGGAGTCATTAGGTGCCAAATCAGGACTGTACAGTGGATGATCGATCAATTCGGTGTTTTGACCGGTCAAATATTGAGTTGTTCGATCCGATGTGTAAGAGCTCGCGTTGTCATGTGAAGAATGATCGTGCGTTGCTGGTTGTTTTTTATTTCATCAAAGACTTTTGGCAAGCAAATAGTTGTGCACTGTTCATAATTGACGGTTCTAGGATTAGAAAATCTAGAAATCACTAGAAAGTGGCACTGTAGTCACATACCCATTTATCCTAAAAAACCAAGTGACCATTTGTGTCGAAGCGCTCTTTGCGCAAACAACTTTTGTTGGGTTTGGCTCATTTTAAAAGGGCTATACAGTCTACTGCGGTTTACTTTTTCGTTCATACGCATAACACCAAGATTCGTCACCTGTGTAGATGTTACACACATCTTTTGACGTAGCACGATTGTATTTTTTGCGCATTTTTTTACACCAATCGATACGAATTTTTTTAAGTGATTGTCAAATTATGCGGAATCCAATGCGCACAAATCTTTTTAACGACTAAATGTTCATGTAAAATCTTATATATGCTTGTCATACTAATGCCGACGGATGCCTCAAACTCACAGTCACATGACATCTTGCTTTATCAGTTCGCGCACGGTATCGACGTTTTCTGCACAACATTCGGTTTTTAACGACGTTCTTTAAATTCGTCCACTTCTGTAGACCAGTGATATACAGTGGTTTTAGATGGTACTTCATTGACAAAAGCCGAAGTGAGTTGTTGAGATAATTCACGTCGATAGTCGTAGTAAATCATCGCACGAAAATTTTCACAAGTTCATTCTCTTTTTTGACTGAGATGAATTTTTCAACTCACTAAACAACACAAATAGCGTCTGTATGATAAAACGTTCTGAGTACGCACACTGTCAACAATGTCAAACTTTATAATATCAGATGGAACTCAGCAACACCATTATTGCCAATTCCGGATACATAAATAGCAATCTTCGTACAGTACAAATGATTTAAATCATAGGCGATATACGAGGGTAGAGTGAAAATTCAGATATTTTTTTTATGAACACAGTAGTTTTTTTATTGAACATTGATTTATTCTTCAACGTAGTTTCCTTTTTGGTCGATATATTTTGCCTAACAATTTTTTTAACGATAGTTTAATGAACTTTTTTATGCCTTTCAATAAGTATGACTTATACAGTACAAACTATACAAAATAGTTCTCTGTTTGGGCGATGATCTCTTCATTTTATGTGATTTTTTTCTAGCCAGCGATTTCTTCATGTTTGGAAAGGGAAAGAAGTCGAAAGGAGCAAAGTCCGGAGAATAAGGTAGATGCATCAATTCGTAGTGCAAATTGACCAATTTCTCTGTTGCAACGGCGGACGAATAAGTGGTTAAACAACACTTTTCTTTTCGTCAAATAAGGGCGCTTTTTATCAACTCTTTGTAAAATTTAACCAAATGGAGCATAATACTATTCTTTGATGGTCTTTCACTTTTTCATATAGTCGGTGAAGAAAACAGTGGCTGTGATCCATCTGGCTGATGGAAGTGGTAGTAAAACCTACTATTTTGACTGTTCCTTCATTTCTAGTGTATAGTAATGATTCAGGACTTATTCACGAATCGCTATAGAAACTTTTTCGGATTGCCGTGGCGTATGGCGTGTGGTGAAGTAGTCAGTCGATTACGTTTTTGGTTTACAGTGAGTAAACGCGGCGCTTATCGCACTGATAACTTTCGCATTCCAAAATGTTCGTGTAGGATGTTTCGTGCATTTACCCAAGATGTTTATCATCTCAATAATTTCTGTAACCGTCACTTTGCGATTGATCAATACAATATCATGCATTTTCTTGACCATTTCCTCAGTAGTGACTTCAAAAGGTAGTCCTAACCGGAGGGTCACTTGAAACATGAACGAGAACGAGAATACTTTTTCTCGGTTTGTGTGAGGGTTTTTGGTACTTTTAGAAATGGTGCAAAGGTTGTATAAATATACTAAATAAGTGATTTAATGGATTTGATTTTTGGACATAATTGACATGATTGAAAAGAACAAATATATATATATATATATATATATATATATATATATATATATATATATATATATATATATATATATATATATATATATATGTATATATATATATATATGGAGCATCACTTAAGTTTGCATTTATATATTGTGGGATTTCAGCAGAATTTTTAAAATAGAACAGTTAATTTACACATAGTAATTATTAAAGTTGTAATTAAGGTCGTGCGTTTTATTGCATGGCATTTTCAAATCAAAGTATAATCATAGATAATTTGTTGACCTTGAATATTTCTATAGAACCTTCATTTAATCTCTGAAAATGTAGATATCCAACACTTCAAGTTGCTAATAATTAACACGAACTACGACATACACGAAACGATTAACACGAAACTACGACATACAACTTTTTCCAATTTGTATAAATAATATTTTTCTTTGAACTATATACTCAGTTTAGCACTAATAACGAAAATAAACATAACATTTGATCAGTCCTACATTATTTTGAACCGAAAGTAAAAAAAAATAAAATAACTCCATCGGAGTAGGTGTCATGGAAAGGAAAATAGAAGAAGAAAAGCGGACGTTGCAGATTTTTATTGAAAAATATTGTTGATGAATTGAAAACAACGAAAATTATTTATTTTATATAATAAAGTGTGATTAACCCTTTACGGAGCTGTATTGCATGTCTGCAACATACCATTTAAGTTTATGTAAAAATATACCAATGGTAGATCGATCGTTTTTACGCAGCGTTGTATGTACATCAGCAACAAAGCATTCCAACTATTTAGTAACAGATCAACCAACTAGATGGCAGTACTTGCATGTGTTTGAGCCACTGAAGCGATGAACATGTACAAACCGGTTTGTGCCATTCGAGTTCAATTACGAGGAGTGATTTATTGTGAAATTCCTGATAATTGTCTACTGTCTAAATTGACGTGGAGAAAAGGTAAGAGTTTAATTTTCAGTAATCTAGTAAAGTTTTATTGTTAAATCAATTTTTTATTCATTTATGGATTGATTCTGTCTTGCTGTATAACTACAACATTGCGCATTAGTGACTGATTTTTACTACTGTATATTTGAATCTGATATTTAATTTTACATCATAAAAATCAGTCGCAGACTGTGTAATTTGACTGCTCAGAACCTGGAAGCTATACTTGGAGAGTGGGAAGACCGTGAAGATGTTCTAGACTTTTTAGAAGAGGACGATGTCGCAGATCCAACATATGTCTTACAGCAAAATGAGCGCGAAAGGTCTGTTGAGGACCCAGAGGAACCACCTGGCTTAGAAAATTATTTCCAGGTTGCCAGCTCCTCGGCAATCGCTTTTCAGCCCAGTACCACTGCAAATGATTCCAGTAGAACTAATCCGACCGTAGTTTGCCCTAGTACCCTAGTATTTTCACCGTGTGTTTTATTTAACTTCCACGTGTTTTCATATTATTCGCGCATTAAAAAACCTAATCTTTCAATAAACAACTGAAAGTCTTACTTTTTTATACACATTTTCACGCAAATTTTAAAAACGCTTCTCGTGCAGTGGCTCCAAATGCATTAAGGGCCGGTTTTACAATGCAATAATATATCTGGTATAAGCTATATTTGGAATAAAATTTGAAATGCCGGGCGTGGGTTTCAAATTTTATTCCAAGTATAGCTTTTAGCTGTTATATTCTTGTATTGTAGAACCGGCCCTTAATCGTGTACCTAAGGCCAATATCACATGGAAAACCTAAACCTGAATGACGACCAACGACGTTTTCGTGGATTTGAAGCTTTACTACTAGAAATATTACGTTTGGATACTCCTTTCCAGGTATTTTTGTATTTGTTTACTGACGACATTATTAACCTTAAACGAGATCACACTTATTTATATTCTGTACAAAAAGATGTTAGTAAACCTATAAGTGTAACAAGCCAGAAAATCAGCCAATTTATTGGTATTGTATATTACATGTCAATAGTTCACATGCCTAATGTGAAAATGTATTGAGCTGAAAATATTGGCTTCGCGCCGATAAAAGAGACAATGCTGTCAAAACAATTTGAACTACTGAGACAATCATTGAATTTCAATGATAATAGTCAAATATGACCTTGTGACCACGTCGATTTTGATTGATTATTTAAAAATTCCGCCTTTGAAAAACCGCAATTTTGAAAATGTTCCCTTTGAAGCACATTTATCCGTTGATAAACAAATGTGTTCCACAAAAGCTCCAAGTGTGTTGAAATAATATTTATCCGACAAACCTCATAAATGGGAGTACAAACTCATTGTAATATGTAGTGTAACTGGATGCGCCTACAAGTTCAATTCAGTAATTTACAGTGAACAGGAGAACAGATGCGCAGGCAGCGAGCTTCAGTTAGGTGCATCATCTAATGTGGTAGTACGCCTTATCCGCGATGTGCCTAGTAAACAGAACTACTGGCTGTTCTTCGATAATTACTACACCACGTCATCGCTTAACGAATACTTATTCAGCCGTGGCATTTCGATTTTAGGAACTATAAGAATTCCCAACCCTATTCCGAATTCCCAACTGCAAACTGACAGATGAAAAAGAAATTAAAAAAGAACAGCGCAGAATATCCATAGAACAGGTCGGTAATTGTAATGGAGTTGACGTGGCTGTGGTGGCTTGGAGTAACAATAAAATTTTCACACTTGGATCCAACTTTGCAGGCAAGCATCCTATTTCTGAAGTAAAGAGATACGACAAGCCCCGAAAACAATATATTTCCGTTGAACGTCGTTTCGTTCTAGCAGAATATAATCAACATACAGATTGTGTTAACTTATTAGATTGTGTCATGGGTCACTACAAAATACGATTTCGTAGTAAACGTTGGTATCTACAACTTTTTTTTTATCGTTTTTTTTTTTTGGACATGGCTATGTGTAATTCATGGCTCTTATACAGAAGAATAAACGTCGAGAACGGAAGTGCCAGTAAAATTGTCAATTTTGCTGAATTCAGAGTAGCTAAGACTTTTTGCAAATACATGACGAACTGGATAAAACCTTATAGTGATATTGAATGCCCAATTCAAAATAAAAAGAAGAAAGGTCCAGCTCAACATGTTCCACCAAAAAATTTTAGACTGGACCAACACGGACACTCGCCTGTTTGGACAAATAAAATAATGAGATGTAAGTTTCCGGGTTTCAGTGGGTGTACGCAAACTAAATGCGAAAAATGTGGGGTTGCCACATGTTTTACTAAACAAAACAACTGCTTTTAAAAAAATATACCTCCTACATTTTATAATTTATAATTACGTTTTGATGTAATATTGCATTTCTGGAACAGTCAATTAATAAGCCATAATCAATAATATTTTTGAAAAGCAATTTTTTAAATTATTTTTCCTGTCAACAAAACCCTATTTACTACCTAATATCGATATAATTATCAACATAAACATTCTTGCGCCGTGAAGGGTTAAGAAGTGTTTTTATATATCTTGTTGTTCAGGAAGCATAGACAGCGATAACAATCTTACACACCACAGAGTCTCACTTTCGTGAATACGTTTAGAAATTTCTCGCGATGAGATTTTCGAGAAAACATTTCGTTATTACAGAACCCTTCTGAGATTCTGCGACATTTTTCGTAAAGATGGATCATTCTTAATATTTTTTGACGTTTTTAATGTAACTTATGCTTTAAATGAAAAGGTGAATTTAGTCAGTATAAAGTAGAACTGACATCATCTGAGATCATTTCAGCTCAGTAATAAAAAGAGAAGAAGCAGTGCTACCCTGGCAATGCTGATTATTTCATGGGAGTATCCTTAGAATTGGAATTAGTTTGGTTTGGTTTTAATGGAACCTTCCTTTTTGAAAATGGGAAGAATAACAGTTTTTTTTAAGATGTTCATGGCTTTAGCAAATTCACTCAAAGTCAATTATCTGTCATCCATAACCATATCATGTATAGAATTAATTATTTGTTCAGTATTGCACTTATTGAACGTTCAGAATGAGGATCATCATTCAGGCTTATACGACTACGTTGAAACTCACCTGTCCTCTTACAAACCATTGTATTTGAAGCAGCAGACTTTCCTAATATTTACCATTTCACTACGAATTTCCATTGCCTTTGAACCTTTTTTTTTACAATGAATTTAATCACTGCACGATTTTCAATATTTTTCATTTTAAAAGACAACACTGATACGTTTATTTTAAGTTGCTGTTTTTGTACGAATGAATTGACAGATCGACTTGAAACTTCACATATGTTCATATGAAGGATGAAACTTGAAAATGTAGTAGATTATACAGTTCTTTTACTGCTCTATAGATGTCGCTCGTCGAACTTTTCTATTAGTCTAGTACTATCAATTGGATTATCCAGGTAAGAATGTTCCATTAGTTTCTCTTTTGATGCATATAAAGAAAAATCTGTGTTGGATTAGTAATGTATATTTACATATTAGTAATTACTGTTGTATGTAACAGATTAGCTTTGATTTGCATCCAGTTAGTCAAATATGTGCTTTATTATTTAAAAAAGAATAAGAACGTTGCCCAAAATTGGGGAGACAATGGTGTAAAAGTGGTTTGGTCGATTCAGGTGTAAATATTATAACCTGAAAGCACTGAAGTCTAGCAAATAAAGGCGGTAATAGCTGCCGACCATGCACTACGGTCTATGATAACATATTAGTTAAATATTGGCAAATCGACTGTTTTTGACCACTTGAAAAAAATGGATACGTCTGCAGATACGATGTGTGGGTCTCTCATAAACTTAGTGAGCGAAATCTGCTGGGCTGAATCTCTTTGTGATCTTTTTTAAAAAAAAAATCTGGGGTTCCATATCTGAAGCGGATGTTAACTGCTGATGAAAAGTGAATTGGGTTCAATAACGTACGGCGAAATAATATGGGGGCCATGCCAGGGTCAGCATTCTTAAGTACACTAAACGACGGTCTTCAAAAGTATCTTTTGCATTTGGTGAGATTGGAAGGATCCCATACACTTCAAACTTTTTGCCAGCAAGCCAACTATCAACAACGTCCTCTACTCTTTATAATTAGATCGGCTGAAGGCAGCAACTGAACAATATCGGTCAGAATTAGCAAACAGGACAGTACACTACCACATGTTTCAAAAAGATGCAGCAAAAATTGTTGGGCTTCATTTAAGATATTTTGTCTCATCCACGTTACATACCAAACACATTTTTGTTGACATTTTTTGACAATATGCTAATTTTTGGCAAAATTAATATGAAATATTTACATAAACTATTTGTGTTTCTCATTCTCTAAAAGAAAGTCTTACGAAATTTTTTGATGACATAATAATATAATATTAATACGCATGGTTTCAAAATATTTTTATTTGAGAAAAAGTTAATGTCTCAGTTGCTATATATAATTAAATATTCTACTTTTAACATATTTACCCACGCTTTTTAAACTGTAAATGTAATAGGAGGAAACGTTATAAAAGTAGGTCTTGAGAATTCTTGGGTATAACAAAATGGCAAAGTTACTAAAAGAATCCATTGAAGATCCGGCAATGTTTTATAGTACGGAAGACTTTTTTACCGAAGACGGATTTTGTTTGTAAAAATAACCATAATTTAATATATCTCTTGTCATTGATGATGTTAGTCAGATAAAAGGATCTTAGTTGATGGATTAAGTACATTTGCAAGACACTATAAAAGTATATAGTATGCCCTTAAAATTAATACTAATGACATGGTTATTTAATATTTATATAATTAAAGCTTAATCAGTGCAGCGTTTGTTAATGTTTAGCTAAAAACTCGTTCGAATGTACATTTTGGAAGAGTATTAAGGCTTATTGAAATTCGATTTTGCGAAGTTTCTTCTATGTTTTATAAGAGTAGTTGAAATATGAACAGTGGAGTTTCTGGCTTTGCATATAAAATTGAATCCGAAACGGAAGCTGAAAATGTTGTACTTCATGAAGAATCTGACTTAGGAGCATCATCTAACGTAGTTGTGAGAATGGTGCGAGGAATACCAAGACATCAAAATTTATCAACTTCATTTTAATAATTATTTCACTTCATTGTCGTTACTGTTGTATCGGCAACTTGTTACTCTCGAACAAAACAAAGTTGTTACACTCGAATCATCTATTGCGGGTGAATTGCCTAGGGTCAGGTCAGATATTACGATCAGGCCAATAAGAGATACATTAACATTAATCGCCCTCATATCGTAGAATATAATCGGCACATGGGTGGCGTAGTTTTGATAGATATGAGGTAGCCTCAGAACTACCCGACTTGGCATATAGATGGCGGTTGTTGTTTGAAAATAATGACTATGGTAGAAAGTACCAATCTTATAAATCTTAAGTTTAAAGTTTGACGACGCTACTTTATTTAGTATTTGTTTGGCAGCCATTAATAATGAACGTTTTCAATGAATTTGTAAACATGAAAAAACTTGGTCATCGTTATGTGATACAACATTTTCAATTGAAAGATCTCAGTCCAATTGATATCAAAGCGGAGCTAAACTCTACTCTGAGCTAGTCTGCTTCTTCGTTTACAACAGTAAAGTGTTGGGGGCAGAGTTTAAATGAGGTCGTAGGAGCTGCCAAGTCGAACCTGGCAGTGATCGACCAAATAAGGTGACCATGCCAGGAATGGTGAAGAAAATCCACAAAATGGTATTGGATAACGGTCGATTGAAAGCGCGCGTGCTAGCAGGTATTTCAAAAAGTGCTGACATGAAAAAGTTGTGCCTAAGATGGGTGCCGCGATTACTCACAATTGAACAAAAACAGCGTCGTGAGGATATTTCAATCGAGTGTTTAACGCAATCTCACGCGAAGGAACAGTCCAAACAATAAACTGAAAGGGAATGAATCATCTCCAAAGAAGGCGAAGACAGTTCCGTCTGCAGGTAAAGTCACAGAGTCAGTTTTTTGGGATGCGCGTGGGATAACTTTCATTGACTATCTTCAGAAAGTAAAAACAATCAACGGAGTATTATACGAATTCATTGCAGCGTTTGAGTGATGAAATCAAGAAAAAACAACTGCATTTGGCGAAAAAGAAAGCTTTGTTTCATCAAGACAATGCACCAGTTTACACATCCGTTATCGCGATGGCCAAAATCAATGAGTTAAAGTTCGAATTGGTTCCTCACGCACCCAATTCATCAAATTTAGCCCCTTCCGGTTATTTCCTGTTTTCAAACTTAAAAAAATGACTGGGCGGTAAAAGATTTGCCAACAAAGAAGAGATGGAGTCTGCGGTTGATGGCTATTTTGAGGAGCTCGACGATTCTCACTATAAATCTAAAGGGGAAGTTGAATCGAGCTAAAAGGAGACTATGTAGAGAAATAATAATATTTTTTTTGCAAATTTATTGTGTTTTCTTTGTTAAGTCGGGTACTTCTGGGATTACCCTTATAGTATTATGGGGTTGAACACTTTGGGTCGAAAATAGGATACGTTGCAAGTTTCCTAAATGCAGTGGAGTATCACAAACCATTTGTGAAAAATGGGGTGAAGCATTATGTTATAATAAACTAAATAATTGTTTTAGATCCCTTCATACCACATAAGTATTTTTTTTAAATTTTAACTCAATGTTACAGTAATGTCACACTTCCTAAAGTATCCAATAAATTATTAATAAACAAAATTATTGGCTTAAAAAAAGTCTTTTTTTATTATCCTAAACAAGCCTTTTTTCACAATAAGTTTAAATTTTTACCATCTTGTGGTACTAAAGGTTAAAATACTGCTTAGCAAAATTTTAATCATTGATTCGAATCTCTACATTTCCCAATTTCGGAATCTAATGTTTACAAATACGACACTTTTATTTCTTTAGAAAATGCAGCATTACGCTAACTTAAACATTTACGTATAGTATATTCAAAAAATATATATTAAAAACTTACTGAAATAACAGGGAACTGTTGCTGTGACATCTCCAAAGAGGGAAAACGAGAACTAAAATTCAAAATAACAATATGACAGTTTTGTACCGCACTATGATAAACTTTTCTCACAACTCTTTGTAATTTTTATTTTACTATTTTGCGTTGAAAAAAAATGGAAACTGTACCGTCGTTCTCATCGATTTTATCAGCAAAGAGTTTCAGTACCGACTTCCGTCAATGGGCATTGTTTCGAACGGAACCACGCCAGATGGGTTCGATTGTGTTTATGTGTTGGGCACATCACGATTTGAATCAGACCGATTTTCATCCATGCAATCCGTTTCAGAACGGTGAAAAAGGAGACCAAAATGAGAAAAAGTAGTGTTACTATAAATAAAGATGCATTATTTTTTTTTAATTTGCATCGGAATAATTTTTTGTGCGATTCTATGTTGCAAGTCGTTGCGATAAAATATGCGTTTCGTTCTAATTAAGCACGAATACAACGTTAGATTTATTTGTTGTTTTCTAATTATACAGGTTGTCTAAAAACAAAACTTAACAAAAGTCACTAATGCGAATATATCAAACTTTATAAAAGGTGATTCATCAAGAGGTTCGAAAAAATATTTTGAAATTAATACACATAAAATTGGATGTGTTGGTGAAAACTTTATTATGAACCAAAAGAACAATCGATACCATTTATTTTCTGAAGATTATTTCAGTAAAATGTAAGCCGTGGCTACGCCTTAGCTAGTCCTTTTTCAAGTTTCAATGGTCGCTTGACCGATCGATCACTTGTTCAAGCATAATGACTGGAATGTGGTCAATAACACACGTAATGTTTGCTTCCAAGGCTTCAATTGAAGCTGGCTTATCCGCGTAGACTTGACACTTCATCCAGCCACAAAGGAAATAGTTCAGAGGGGTGTTATCACACGACCCAGGCGGCCAATTCACCTGTCAAAAATGTGAAATCAGTTGCTCACCGAAATGATTTCTTAATAAAACCATCGTTTCTCGTGCAAGCAGCGCCATCTTGTTAGAACCAGTTATTACCGACATCACGGGCTTGAATTTCAGGTAACAAATTGTGCGTTATCATGGCGCGATTGCGAATGCCATTAGCGGTTACGTTCCGGCCATCCTCATCTTTGGCAAAATATTGCCCGATGATTCCACTGTATTGCTGGATGCATCAGCCGTTCTTGAATCGCTTTCGGTTACTCATCATTCTAAATCCGGCAGTTTTTTTATTTTTTTATTTTAACGTATACATTGAGTCAGAAATGGGCCTGATCGTTAACAAAATTCTGCTGGAAAGCAGCGGATCTTCATTGAGCTGTTCCAGAGCCCATTCATTGAAAACCCGACGCAAACGCAGGTCTTGTGACTTTAGTTCTTGGATAAGTTGGATATTGTATGCTTCTAAACCAAGATCCTTAAGCAAAATACGCCAAGTTGGTGCATACGGCAAACTAAGCTGTTGAAAATGACATCAGCTACTGCCATTATATTCTTCACACTAGGTGCTGGACAAGGTCTATTCGGTCGCCGGTCATTCAATAATAAAAATTGGGTTTGCAATTTTCTGATGGTATGACAATAGTGCGTTAAGTGGATCGATTATTCTGACCATAAGTAGCTCTAGGTGCACGAAAAACTTGCTTCACAAAGCGCAGATTTTCGTAAATCAGTTCTACAATTTTGGAGTCGCTGTTCCGGTGTAAGCCTTTCAGTACTGAGTCAAACTGCAGTGATGGCTTGACGCGACTCACACGTGACCTGTAAAAAAATATATTGAAAAAAGTGCCTCACGATGAATCACCCTTTAGTTACTAATGCGAATATATGAGCATGAGTGTATCTCGCACACAAGTTTACGATTGATTTAATAATTTTAACAGTGGCAACATTGAAAGTAAAGGGTTGAATAAGAGTGTTATTGATTTTGGGTTATTTATACAGACTCAGCCCCTGTTTGGTATAATTTTGGAACAAAAGGAGCGATACGTCATTATTTTTTGGAGATGGTGATGGCAATCGTGTTACGGTTAATGATGAATACTTTAGGAATATGCTAACAAAATATCTGGTGTGAACTGATAAAAGTGAGTAAAAACAATGTTTTCTTTTAACAAGATGCGACTTGTAAAGCTGGGTTCACACCAATAAAATTTTCCGTGTGTGTTGAATTTACCGGAACAATTTGTTTGAATTACCTGATGGAAAATAGATGGGTCATGTGCGTGTAGTGCGGCGACAATATTTGTGTGTGACTTGGTGTGTCAGAGCGTCTATATTGCCGCGTAGGCACACCACATACAACACATACACTTAAACGAAACATTCAGGCCAACACTAAAAAATACTACGCAATATGTGTGAGAGAGTAATGGTAGTAATTGGGTTTCCAGAATGCATTCCATCAGACGAAGCAGAGGGGGATATTTAAACTATATTATTTTCAAAACATAATGTCATTATTAATTCTTCAAGATAAAATATAAATTACTGGACTATTACTTGAATTGGATGATATTTTTAGTGCGTCAGAAATTTAAATTCAAATAAAACAACAACAAAATTAAATGCCTTGATACTATTTATTTTATGTGACATACTATTTAATGGCATTAATGTTTGAAAAAAAAAACGGATAAATTTCAGCAGTGGCTACTTGGCATTAATGTTTGAAAAAAAAACGGATAAATTTCAGCAGTGGCTACTTCTGACAAAGTGCATTATGTTAATTCAATTTCTTACCACTTTTTCATGTAATTAGTGTTTTATGTTTGCAATTGTTTGAGTTATGTTGGCATCCAAGGCGCCAATAGTTGCTAGTATATCGGCATAGGCCAAAGATTTAACATAATCCTAAAGAAAATAACCTGGATGCGTTAAATCACAGCTTATTGGCCAATTAACAGGTCCGTTCCTCGAAATAATTTTCTCGCCGAATTCTTCCTCCAATAAATCGATTGTTGCGTTAGCTAATGACATGTGTAGCCGCCCTGTTGGAACCACATCTCCTCCAATCAATACCGTTCAAAGTCGGAATTGAATAGTCATTGATGTCTGCAACGATCCCCATTAACGAATTGAAAGATGTGTGGAATTGATAGATGAGTGGATAGATGTGGATCTTCATTAATATTGCCAGGAATAGAGTCAACATTTTCTTCAGAACGCACCGTTTTTTATCTTGTTTTTGTTTTAATATTGAGCAGCGCGAAATGCATTCGGAATATGTTGATAATTCAGCGAATACATCGCTCGTTTGGTCCATTATGAGAACCATAATGGACATGATTGGAATGGAAAAAGATTTTATAACTTATTTTAGTTCTTGCGTGAGTTGAATCTAATATGGATGATGTAAATTCATCATATGGAGCCATGTAAGTCACCGAAGATCGATCTTCTTGGAATCGACATTTCTGGTTTTTCGGATACACTTTTACATATTACAATCTTTTGCCATGGCCGTGCTAGACGTTTTCTTGCACATTGTTGAATCGTTCAACTTCAGAAAGTAAGTTTAGCAGCATAAATGGTGGATTATTCGAATTTGTTAGTTCTAATTCTCTCTTCGATGATTTATTTGTCCGTATTGTATGCAGTCAATTTCTTATACCATAAACGATAACTTTTTAATTCTTTTTATTATTCAGAAAAGAATAATAACAAAATGTAAATTTTTCGGATAGTTTATGCTGAATCTCATATTTTAATCTAAAAGCATAATTTTATGTTGACCGAATCATTGTTAGATTAGACTCTTGAATGTTAATTAATATTTCGCAGATTTTTAATAAATAAATATTAAATATTTGCTTCTTATAAACTTCTTAAAATTAAAATTCCGTTTTTTATGATAGGCCGTAACAATTAATTAAAATTTCATAAATTATAAAAGAAGTAGAAAATAAAATATTTTGCGGATGTTAGTCATTCAAATGGTTTATACGCACGAAATTGAAACCTGTAGCTAAAACATATCGATTTGTAATTTATAACCTTTACACACCGTCTCGTTGAACATTATATAGGATGTTTGTCGTTTTTTTGTATTCAAGCCGAACATTTTCATTAAAATATTCACCACACAGATAATACATAATTGTCAATAGTTTTCATTCTCAAAAAAAATGTTATTTAGTATTAACGATATTGAACTTAAATTAATCAATGAATGAATCAATCCGTGAACTTTAAAACATTTATCATATATATATATATATATATATATATATATATATATATATATATATATATATATATATATATATATATATATATATATATATATATATATATATATATATGTATTATTATTATTATTATTATTATTAGGTGCGTATAGACCCGGGTGGATCACGCAAAGCATTCTGACTCATTTTCGAGTGTTCTTTTTGATCCTCCACACCTCTCCCATCCTTTCTCCGTGGATTCTCTTTCTCTCCTCCGTCCATTTTGTTCCCGATCTCCTCGAAACTTCGCTCTTTGATGCAACGTTCCACATATGTGTACGTTCTTCTATCCTCAATCTCTGTTGGATCCATTTGTGCCTTTCCCAGATCAGCTCTGACTTGTGTGTTCCATGGTACTGTTGACTTGACTCCTTGTATGTATGTAAGAATTCTGTTGGTGAGTCTTGCTGGTGGGAGTCTACTGATATGTCCATAGAATTTCAACCTTCTTTTTCTTATGTCCGCGGCTACGTTGGACATTTTCTCTGTGGTCTTTAGAGAATGTAGTCTGTATCCTTGCTCTGTCAGTTTTGGACCGAGAATTTTCCTCATAATTTTGTGTTCTTCTTTTAGTATGTTTTCTATGCCTCTTTTTGTATGAAGTGTAAGTGTCTCCCTTGCGTATAGTACTTCTGTTTTGATTACTGTGTTGTAGTTTCTTATTTTTGCGTGTTTGGATATGCATTTCTTATTGTAGATATTGTGTATCTTGCCCTATGCCCTCTTAATCTTCTGTAAACGAGTCTTCTGTGCTATCTTCTCTCCTCCTGTGCGTTCGAGGATCTATTTATTTTGCCGTATTTGGTGTTCAAATTTTGGACATCTTGAGCAGAAATTTTGAGCAGAATAATTCGGTTTTTTGAAAGGAGATTTGTAGGCCAACTTTCTCTGCACATTCCTTGAGGACTTCGATCTGTTTGGTTGCCGTTTTTTTATTGTCTGCGAGTTTGGCTACGTCGTCTGTGAAGGCCATGCATGATATTTCTATGTTGTTTTTGGATCGCCCGAGTGGTATTGGTTTCCAGTGTCCTTGATTTTTCAGTTCCTTTTCCCATTCCTTTATGACTTTGTCCAGGACTAGGTTGAAGAGGAGTAGGGATAACCCATTTCCTTGGCGAACTCCATTTTTAATCAGGAAGGGTTCGGAAATTTCTCCCATAAATTTCACTTTAGAGGTTGTGTCAGTCAGTGACTGCTTGATTAATCGTAGTGTTTTGGGGTCGAGTCCTTGTTCTTCTAGGATGTTGAACAAAGATTGTCGGTCGATGCAGTCGTATGCTTTCTTGAAGTCCACGAATGTGCAGATGATTGGGACGTTCCTGATAGCTTTGTATTTCAGTATTGTTTTTAAGTTAAATATTTGTTTAGTGCATGAGCGATCAGGGCGAAAGCCTGCCTGGTAATCGCCAATTTTGTGTTCTAATTGTTCTTGTGTTCTCTGGAGAAGGCATGCTGAGATAATTTTGTAAGTGACTTGTAGTAAGGAGATTCCTCTGTAGTTGTTCACGTCTGTTCTGTCTCCCTTCTTGTGCAGCGGGTGGATAAGAGCACATTTCCATTCATCTGGTAATTTTTCTGTTTGCCAAATGTTCGTGATAATTTGCGTAAGTTCCTGCAGTGAATTTGGTCCGAGGTTTTTCAATAGTTCCGCGGTGATACCATCTTCACCGGATGACCTGTTATTCTTTAATTTGCGTATGTGCCTGTGAATTTCTTTCTGTGTTAGTGATTCTGAGTGGGTATGGATACAATTTTTCTTGGGGAATCTTGTGTCGCGTTCAGGGCAATTGAGGTGATCAGAGAAATAGTGTGCCAGCTCCTGACAATTCTCCTGATTGGTTAGCGCTAATCTCCCATTCCGCTTTCTGAAGCAAATATTTTGTGGTGTGTATCTACGGATTTCTCTTGCAAAAGTCTTATAAAAGTCTCATGTGTTATAATTGCGGAAATTCTCCTCTATAGAGTCTAGTTGTTCCTTCATGTACTTCCTCTTAGTTTGCCTGATAACCTTTGCAGTCTGTATTCTAGTTACGTCAAAAAGCTGTTGACTTTCTGGAGATTTTTTAGTGTTGTATTCCTGAAATGCTTGTTTGCGTCGCTACAATGCACTTTCGCATTCCTAGTCCACCCAAGGGTGTTTTGTGTTCTTTTTCAATGGGATCAGTTCCTGTGCTTTTTGTGTAATTTTTTTGTGGAATTTTTTCCACGTATCTGCCTACTCCTTTTCCCATTCCTCTGCTTTGTTGGATTCCTTGATCTTTTTTGTGTCGAATTTCTGTGATTGTGATTTCTTGTGATGAATTCTCCTTGGGGTAAACTTGACGTTGATTCATGTTAGGTAGTGGTCTGAGTCAATGTTCGCGCCACTGCGGACTTGGACATCTTGGATCTCTCTTTGTTGTGGGTATGAGATCGCAACGTGGTCTATCTGGAATTCTCCAATCTGTTGTATAGGGGACCTCCATGTTTTCTGTTTTCGTGGAGACTTTCTTAGGGATGACATGGTCTTAAGGTTATTCTGTTGGCATAGTTCGATGAGTCTTGTTCCATTCTTATTGGTAAATTTGTGAACGGGGAATTTGCCTACTGTTTTCTGATGGATTTTTTCTCTACCGATTTGTGCGTTAAAGTCGCCCAGTAAAATTTTGACGTCATTCTTTGGGACCTCTGCCATTACCTTCTCTAGTGTTGCCCAAAATTTCTCTGTATACTTGGGGTTTTTCTTGTTGTTTTCGTTTGTGGGGGCATGTGCGTTGATCATGGTGTATTTTTTATTGGCGCACTGTATGCGCATTGTCATTAGTAGTATTGTTTATGGGCATGATTTTCTTAATAGAGTTAACTATTCCTTTATGTACCACAAAGGCCATGCCCAGAAGCGGAACGCCCCTGGCAACTCGTTTGTCTGTCCTGCTTTTAAATATGCGATAGTTCCCATAGTCTACCGTGTCCTCATTCGTGATGCCTGTTTCTTGTAGGGCAAGCATAAGTATCTTTTGCCTGTCAAGTTCTGAAGTTAGGTTGTAAAGTTTTCCTGGTTGGATCAGCGTGTTGATGTTGATGGTGCCAATATATGTAGGTGTTTTATGTGGAAATTTGCCGGAAAGCTCCGACTTATTTTGAGATCGTGAAAGTAAGGGTTCGCCAGAATCCGAACACCCGATTGCCGACTGTCGATGGGTGGATGGGTTACTACCTGGGGTATCATTGATATTACTTGCACGAGTCATGGTTGCTTATAAGCTTATGGATCTAGTCTTTCCACTGGGAGTTTAGAACCAGGGATTGTTTGTTCCTGGAGCGTGGTGTACGGCCGCACCCTCTGGATGAACAAACGCCGACTAGGTTGCCGGTGGTTGCCACTGCAGGCGCGACCTGGGTTTTTTTCTGCCAGAGCCTTGTTAGCCGTCTGTTCCTGAAATAAACGTTCGGGTTCAGCCGTTGTCGAAGGACGTGGACGAAGGGTTGGAGCTCGACCACTTTTGAACCTGACCCTTTTCGATTTCGCTGAAACTTTTGTGTCCTTTTCTACATAACTTTTTCAAAAATTGACTTACAACTAAAATAAAGACAACCATCTGTGTCATGTCTACCCCTAGCTTATCGCTCTAATTATTGTGGCAAATTCAAATACTATTTATTTCATCTCCAAATATTTTATAATATATTTGAATGGGAATTAAAGATCGCAAAATCATTGACTGAAATTAATTTTACTCTATAAACAAAGTATATATACAAAAAAACTCTATAAACAAAAGACTTAAAAAAAGCCATTTTTTTCAAAAACCCATAACTTTTTTTAGTTTGGGTAAAAAAATTTGAAAAAATTCTGAAAAAAGTCTTTTGGTGGTTGGTTGGTTGGTGGCCAATTAATGGGTCTGTTCCTCGAAAAAAAATGATTACCGAATTGTTCCCGCAATAAATCGATTGTTGCGTTTGCTGTATGGTATGCGGTGCCATCCTGTTGGAATCGGGGACGTGGTTCCAGATCATTACCACTCAAATTCGGAATTAAATAATCATTGATCATCTCTGCAACGATCTCCATTAACGAATTGATAAATTTGGATCTTCAGCGACATTGCTAGCAACAGCGGCGATATTTTCTTCAGAACACACAGTTTTTTTGACTTATTTTTGTTTTAATATCAAGCAGCGTGAAATGTGTTCGGAATTTGTCGATAATTCGATGAATACATCGCTCGGTTGGGCGATTATGTGTACCATAAAATACTCTAGGATAATGATTGTAATGATGACCATGATTTGCCATAATGATTTGATAGCGATCCCTATCAGAATATCGGACTCACTAAAATCACTCTTTACATTATCTCTAAAACTACAATTTCCTAAGAAAGTGGTGCCTTTATTTAGCGGCCGAGATAAGTTGTGATGCGACGGATGTAAGGAAACGGCTGTAAGAATGGTGACAAGAGATGTCAACTTAAAAAAAGACGGTCGACGGACATTGAGCGTATTGCGGTGGAGAATGGACAAACTGGGCATCGTATTATTACTATATTTGTATTGTACTATATTTAGTCATTAGAAGACGAAAACAATCATTTGAAGGAGACTAATATATTTAGAAATGGTGCTAATTGAGTGAACTTCAAATTCTTTGTGTTAAGTGGGTTTTTTTATAGCCTTTACTCTTCACATTATATCAAGCTTCATTATTTCTTACAAAATCAATCAATAATTCGTCATCTTCGTTGGTTCAAATCACATTTGTACTGCGTACATTTTTTATTTTAAAACGGGAAAAAACGTTCCACGACTGTTTGTCACCACTATGACGGCCGTCATTGAAATGGCAGCAGAGCTATTTGACGTAAAGGTCACAACAAACGTTCTCGAGGAAATCAACGCCATCTGATTTACATATACAATGATTTAGTGATGTCATCCACCGCCATATTAAGGCCGCTAGATAATGGCAACGCTTTCTTAGGAAACCGTAGCTATATGGTTTTGAAGAAAGAATTGAAGCCACTTGTTACTTGTACACTTTCAATTTCGGTGAAAATAGTTACCATGGAAATAATTGGTTAACTGATTTTTTCATTGTTGGAATTGTTTAGTGTTCTTATAAAGGATGAGTCGCTCGTAGAATAAAATTTAACACAACTGAACAACCGAAACCCTATCTGAAGAAGTATCACTATCATTTACATTAAAAATTATTTGATACAATTATTTGTATAAGAAGATAATCATTGAAATATCATCAGATAAGCTACCGGCCACCTATCGCTCGACATAATCAGAATGTGGATGGTATACGCACTATGATGGCCATCTCCGACTTATTTCGAGTTATGTATAAGGTATTGAAACTGATTTTAAATATCTTTTTATCCAATTTAAATTATAATTCTACATTGTATCCTTCAAAGTAGTTGCCTTGGGAAACCACACTGTGCTGGTGACGATTTGTTCACTCTTCAAAGCAGTGCTGGAACTCAGATACTGAAATCGCCTTCAGCCGGTCGGTTACAGCCTTTTCGATGTTCCCCAATGTCCCAAAATTGCATCCTTTGAGGCTAATTTTTAATCTTGCGAAAAGGAAAAAGCTATAAGGACTCAAGTCTGGTAAATAAGAGGCCTAACAATACACAATAATGTTCTTAAGTGCCGAAAACGTCGGTCTCACACAAATAACCCTTTTTTTTAAGTTTTTCAAGAATTTTTGGTAAACATTCGGGTTTACTGTTTGATTTTGAGGCACAAATTACTTATGGATATTCCCTTGGCTATTAACAAAGCTAACCAGCATGATCAGTTTATTTATTCTGGCTTTTTTGGCGGTGGTGAGGTTGGAGTGTGCTATTCTGGTCTTTGGCACCTCGTTTCTTGGTCGTATTTAGTTGAGTCTGGGCCTGCTGAGAGTGTCTTCAAATAACTGATATTCTGGGCCAATGCTAAAACACTTTCCTTAGACTTGTTATGCAAACGTTTCCGTCGTACTGTGCCTAAGTCTGAAACAAGACTTGATAGCGCACCATTGCACGAAATTGTCACTCTTTTTCAGAATATAATGTAAAGATCCGGTTTACCAAAATAATTCTTGCGGACCACCAAGTGACTCTTGGGCGTTCAAGTTCGTACTGAAGACGCATCATATGATGGTCTGACGTTCTTTTCCAAAGAGGAAAAGTGGAACCGACGGTGTTGTCAAATCAAATACTAAGTGATCAGTTTCATTATTTCATTAACACACGTCGTACGATATCGGAGCAGAAAACGAGATTTTAGAAAATACTGTGTCTAGGGTTATTTTTAAATCATTAAACATCACATATCTTTCATTTATTTTATCACCTAAGCAAAATGTATTGTGCTCCATTACCTTCTTTATTTGCCTGATATGACACCGATAATTTCTTTGCTATCCTCTGAAATTAAAAGCCTAAAATAAAAATTTATGAAAAGTGCAATACTTTAAGGATATTTTAATGACGTAGATTGTAATAAAACGGAGAGCAATCACAGAAAAATATAAACACTAGGTGTATGTGTATTAAGCGAGGAGGATATTACATAAAAGCCTAAATAAAGAACAAGTCGATGTACTGATTACTTTTTATTAACTTTTTTCGGAAACATTTTGTTTATATTTCAGATGTTGCGAGTTCTATTGAGCATGATAAAAGCAGACATTGACGATTTGCTGAAGGTGCCAGTAGTAGTCTACAGTGTGTAAAGCAACATATCCTTATTTATTGGGATAATTCATAATTTCGTGCGTTTATTTTGTGTGGTTTTTTCAAATCAATATACGAAGTAAATTAAGTCATTCAATTGATTTGAATTATGCGCTATTTTGAAACAGTTCAGTTGCTTTTGCGAGATGAGTATTATTTATTGTTGTATAGTTGTATACATTGTAAATTTATATTTATATTAATTAAATTGGAAAACACTAGAAATTATAGTTTCCTTACTACTGAAAGTGGCAATTTAAAGTAGATGAAAAGTCGTATATCATTTATTATAGTACAAATTCATTTGAACAGTTACTTGCAATATAAATATGATATGTTTAAGACTTAAATTCTAAATTTATGAATTGTTGAGAGTCGACACAGTGAATTCATTTAAATTTTCAATTTTTTTTCCTAATTGTTCATAAAGTTGTTAAATACAAATATTTGGACATTCCTAATTAAACAGTGCAAATGTTATAAATAATTATAATTAATATTATGTGAAATATTAGAGTAATTAAAAAAAATTTGCGTTTTTTATATATTATTTTAGACCTTTGTGTGAACATGTAAATTTCGATTTTTATAATCTTAATTAAATTGGAAAACAGTACAAATTATAAATTGAAATTGTTGGTTAAAATAAAAATAATATGAAGCATTCATGGGAAAAATATTATACAATAGAATTAGAAGCGAGGACCTTCGAAAACAAACTGAGATTCAAGACTTAGAAAGACGGGTGAGACAGCGAAGAAAATACAGAAATAAACACATAAGCAGAATGGCCGATAATTAACTTGCACAGAATGCGAAATTGAACAATACGACCAGCAAAATAATTTAATGTAGACCACCAAAATGCGAGAGAGTATTTTGGACATCGTCTCAAAAGACATAAGAAGTAAGCAGGAAGAAGAAGAAGTTTGAAGTTGATTTTGTCATTCAATTTATGGTGATACACGGAGGACGTTGGCGTGGATGGGTGCGCTAATGGGTCGCAATTGATTTTTAAAATATGTCTGCTTTATTTCAGTTTATAGACTTTACTGCCATTAATTGACTTTCCTAAGTATTATTAACATTATGAATGATATTGATTTATTCCTTTTTCTTATTAGGACCATATTATCTTGGAGGGCCTTTCCAGAAATATACGTATCGACTTAGAACTTTAAAATATATTTTATAATGCAAGCAAACTTAATACAAACTTAATCTTCGAAGTGATGTCCATCAGTTTCTATACATTTTCGAAATATTTCTACCAACTGTCGAATCCCAGATCAAAAAAAAGAAATTGTGATTTAATCTGATAAAATCATTGAGGTTTTTTTCGACGTTCTCAAGAGAAGTGCAGCAGCTATTAACCAGGTGATGCTGCAAAACTCGAAATAGATAAAAATCCGACGGTGCCAAGCTTGGAGAATATAACTCCGAGTGCGATAAAATTACCCAATCCAAACGGTGATCGTTTCTAAAGCCCTTGTGCTGTTAGATTTTCATATGACAGTGCTTCCATTTGTTCATCCTTCACATTTTTTGTTTCTCCAGCGTTCTCCATCATTATATCAACATTTGCAGTTGGGAAAAGAAAGAAGAGAAAAAGGTTGCTTTTTGACCGATATGGAGTCAACTGATTTTGAGGTTATGTTAACATTAGACTCGTATACTATACTTCGCTTTGAAGTTAAAATATGGCGCTTTAAAATAACTATACGGCGGGAAAAATTATGATTCGAATAAGTTCTGCAATTGATGGAAGGAGCTGAGAATTCAGTTGATGACCTATTATTTAAATAGTACAGTGGCAATAATGATACAAAAAGCAGCACTTACTTTAGAGCAACTAAGCAGATTAATTCTAGACTACTTAGTAGGCCTAGAATGTAAATTTAAGAAACTTTTACCAAGGGAAATACTTAATAGTTTAGTTCATAGACGTTTCTAATACGTTCGATGCTGTGGATATAGCACATCCCCAAAAGCCTGTATCGTGTTGGAGACTTGGTAGTGTCAAGGGGATCCTATGACAAGGGTACTCGGATCTTCAGTCAGAGTACTGCAATTGACTATTGAGGGAATCTCTGTTCCCCAATGTGAGTACCTTGCAAGACTGGACAGAGAAGACAACGTCGATGCTATATCCCTCCAAGAAGTTCATATAGACTCAGAAAACCTCATATAGACCGAGTCAAAAAAGATCTGCAGTGTACGTGAAACAAGGCCTCAACAACTACAGTATCGAAGCTCTGACTGAAATGCCAGGAAGTGCGGCAAAGCTACTAAAATTAAACATCTGCAACACAAACATTATCAGTGTATATAAACCACCGAGTGCAGATTGGCGGCGGGACCTTGGGAACTTCAACAGTCACCATAATAAGTGGGGCTATCGCGCAAATAACTCCAGCGGTTAGACCTTTTTCACTTGGATGGAAATCAGCAACTTCTATCTACTATATGACGCAAAAGATAATAAATCCTTCTTCTCAGTAAGGTGGCAAACATCGTCTAGCCCGGACCTGTGTTTTGCATCCCTGGATTGTACGAAAAGGCCCGTACCAGCCACTCGAAAAGTTTTGGGATACTTCCCACATAGCCAACATAGACATTCCCTAATCACACTAGGAATACAAATTTCCGTCATAAGAATTGCAAAGATCCCACGATAAAATTTTAGAAAAGTCAACTGGAATACCGTTCGAGATAAAGTGGAAAAGGGCATTGCCACCATAGAGCCGGTAGTAAAAAACTATAGAGGATTTGTCGACACCATGTACAACGCCGCAAAAAATAGCATTCCAAAGGCTTTCGAAAAACATATACACCGTGTTGGTCAGAAAAACTAGAACAACAGTTTAAAGAATATCAAGAAACTGGCAACACGGAATTGGCCAGCGAAATCCTCGACAACTTAGATAAGGTCAGAAAGGAACGATGGGAAGAAACAACCGAGAGTATGGATTTCACACATTCAAGCCGACAGGGCTGGCCACTTCTCAGACGCCTAAAAACAGCAGTACCTCTATCATCAAAGACCAATGAAGTTAATGAAAGACTCCAACTTATTACACAGGCCGTACCTGTAAATAAGAAATTTGCCAGATAAATTAAAAGCCGAGTACAAGTCAACTTCCACCAGTTACCGACAAATTTACGATGATCCTACCCGTTTAAGATAGAGGAACTCGAAATCGCTCTAAACAGAATTAAATAAAACAAAACGAAACGCAAAGCACTCGTACATATTCCCTCAATTCCTAAAACATCTCGGTGATAAAGTAAAAATTGGCTTGTCAAATTCTACACCAATATCCTTAATACAGGGGAAATTCCGAATTCATTTAGAAGGGCGAAAGGGATAGCGATACTAAAGTCTAAAAAAACCCTTCAATAACCCGGCTAGCAATGGCCCCATAGCACTTAAGGATATGCTATAAATTCTTTGAGCGACTAATTTACAATTGGATCTCCCCTGTAGTGGACAGTAAACTGATACCACAACAGGCTGGTTTTAGAACAGTATAAAACTGGTGCGATCAAGTGTTAGCTCTGACGACGCACGTAGAATCACAGGATTTCAAAGAGGCCTAAAAACAGCTACCGCCTTCATAGACCTTATATCAACATATGACACCTTATGGACGAAAGGGCTTGTCTTCAAACTACAAGAAATGATGTGCTCAAAAATATGTCGTCAAAAAATTGCCAAGTTCAAAAATATGCCGCCTGATCTAAAAGATGATCAGCAACCGAAGGATCACAGTCCACCTAAATGATAAGAAAAGCTGTGGAAAGACTGTTAAAAACGGACTACCTCAGAAATCAGTGTTAACACTCTTACTTTTCAATATACATACTAATGATATTCCAAATAACATTTCCCGTCAATTCATATATGAAGATGATATGGCCCTGAGTATACGACATAAGGATCTTGACTCCTGTAGTAAAGACCTCACAACTGACCTGGCCGTCCTCGAGTCATACTATAGAAAGTGGATACTGATACTTAATTCTTCCAAATCAGAGGTATGTGCTTTCCATCTCTCGACAGGACAAGCATATGTTGAACTGGACGTGGTTTTCGGGGGAAAAAGGCTTAGGCACCATCCCACCCCGACTTATCTTGGCGTCATCCTGGACAGATCCCTCACTTACAGGCAGCATATCTTTGGAGTGGCACAGAAAGTTAAGACCCGACACAACATTATTCACAAGTTGGCTGGAACATTTGCGCTAGCACTCGTTTATTCCTCAGCAGGCTACTGTACCCCTGTCTGGAGCAAAAGTAAACATACTTACAAACTGGATGTCCAGTTGAATGACACCATCAGAACTATATCTGGTACCGTGAAATCAACACCCATCCCCTGGCTCTCTCCTTTGTGTAATATTGCTCCTCCGGAACTGCGCAGGTTGAAGGCAGCGAAAGAACAATGGGGTAGAATACACGATGGAAATATATCAGACATTAGTGAAATATGTAGATGCAAATATGTAGACAATAATAAAAGGTAGACATCTCTTCTTCAAAACAACCTTACCAGGAATGCCCAGCTTATCAATCTATGTGATAAGGAAATGCTGTGTTTGAACCACCCGAGAAGCACCTGGAGTCGATTGAACAGGTTTAGAACCGGACATGGCAGATGCAATGCACCCTATACAAATGGAAGATGGTGACTTCCCCTGAATGTGACTGCGGCGACCCATATCAAGCAGTGAACCATTTGGTGAACTTCTGCCTTTTGAGAAGTTCACCATCTTCCCCCTTCTGTGTCACGCTGACTGTACTGAAATGGCTCGAGTGGATGTATAATTGTCTACTGTATATTATATATTGTATATCGTCTCTTTTTTAATGATATTTTAACCTTATGTGTACTTTGTGATGTATATTTGTATTTGTACTTGTTTATACTGATACTTGGCGTATCTTTGTTTTTATCTGATTATATTCTTTCTTTTTTTTTTGCTTATATTCAAGTGTCCAAAATTTACTGTATTGTTAGTTCTTCTTTTATTATATCAAATGTCATAATGTAGTGTCTCATACGAAAATATATACTTGGAGACTATGTTGACTTCAAAGAATCTCTATCATCTACAATATTTATTTGCTATACACCAGCATAGAGTGAAAAGTCAGATGCTTTTCCGATAGATGGTAGCGATAGATCGCATTCCGATGCGATAGCAAATTAGTAGTAATTGCATTTCAAAAAAACAGCTTTCTTTCTAGTAAGGCTCCATAAATTTTAAACCGATATGATGATTTGCTTTGTACTAGATTTGTCTTCTGCAGCAGATAAGTTCAATATTTCTGTTATCGTTGGAAAAAAGTAAATTTCGTGTGTTGAATAAACACTATCTGTTTCATGGAAAAACTATCGTATAAATCGAAGAAAATTAGCAAAAGTATTGTGGGGTTTCTGATATATCACAATTCATGGTTCATAAGTGGTTTAGGACGCCCTGTTGCGTCATTGCTGAGGAAATAGTCAATAAGATCCATGACAACATTCTGCATGAAAATTTGGGCAAGATAAAGTTATATGCGCGATGTGTGCCTCGTTTGCTTATGGTGGAAAAAAAACGGAATTGATTAACAACTTTACATTGGTTTGTATACGGGTGATTTTTTTAGTGTGTCCGAACTTCCGATAGGCGTCACTGCCAACGGAACTGTGATCTTGCTCGCCTTTAGTATCAAACTTATTTAGTATAGTCTGGTAAATCATCATCGAACGTTTAACATCAGAGCAACACTTGCAAATTGTCGAAATGTATTATCAACATCCGAGTTCTGTACGTCAAATCTACAGAGTACTTCGTGAATTTTATGGTGCACATAATCGCCAAACCGAGCGATGTATTCCCTGAATTATTGCAAAATTCCAAACGCATTTCACACCGCTAGTTATTAAAACAAAAACAAGACAAAAGACTGTGTGTTTCGAGTAAAATATAGTCGTTGTTGCTGGCAGTGTTGATAAAGATCAAAATTTATCAATTCTTCGCCGTTCGCAGGAAGTTGTAAGGGTATTGTTATTCGACTACATGGAAAATTTTGCGTAATGATCTTGGTTTGGTGCCTCACTAACTTATAATGGTCATCTAACTTATAATGGTATTGATTTGGTAATCAAAAATTGATTTATTGAAGGAACAATTCGGTAAGAAAATTAGTTCGAGGAACGGACCTGTTAATTAACCTCCAAGGTCATGTGATTTAACGCCTTTAGTTTGCTTTCTTTGGGTTTGTGTTTAACCTTTGCTCTATGCTGATAAACTAGCAATTATTGATGCCTTGGAAGCGAACATAACTCCGACAATTGCGGACATAAAATTCCAATTCCTTAAAAAAGTGGTCGAAAATGGCATTGATGAATGCTCTCTGTCAGAAGTTACCGCGTCGAACATTTGTCTGAAATAGTTTTCAAACATTAATGTCATTTCACATAAAATACATAGTTTCAAGGTATCAAATTTGGTTATTGTTTTATTTGAATTTAAATTTCGGACGCACTAAAAGGCACTTACCAGGGGAAAGTGACCCGAAGAAGGTGAAGATGCTTCCATCAGCCAAAAATATAATGGCCACTGTTTTCTGGGATTCGCAAGGTATTATCATTATGACCCCAGGAGAGTATTATGCTGCATTATTAGTTATTAGTATTAACGAAGAGTTGATACAAAACATGCTCATAAAGTGTTGTTTCACCAAGACAATATATCCGTCCCTTTGCCCGATGTTGCAATAGTGAAATTTGTTAATTTGCGCTACTAATTCATGTCGCATCCGCACTATTTCTGGACTTGGCCCCCTCCTACTTTTTTCTCTTTCGAAATAGGAAGACATAGTTAGTTGATCAATTACATGATGATCACATGGTTGACTTATCTTGACATCAAATGAAGAGATTATTACCGAAACAGAGGACTATTTTGCAAAGTTTGATAGATTTTGGTGGGCATAAAAATGTTAAAAAAGTCGACGAAATGTATCGACGAAGTGTATCGACGAAGTGTATTGGACAAAGTGTATCGAGCTAAAAGTAGACTATATTGAAAATAAATCAATTTCCGATCAAAAAAACAATAATTCGTTTAAAAAGTATCTGATTTTTTACATCGATTTTGTAGACAACTACATGTCATCATCTAATTTATTAAATACCATTATATTCTATTCTATAATTTCAAGATAAATACGCACACATAAAATGGAACATGATTTCTTATTCCAAAAGAATCCTACAACTAATCAAACGTTTCATTCACCGACATTCCTTCATAGGATCCCTAGCTATATAGAATGTAATAATGGGAAATCGATCTGAGTTTAATCACACGTTTCTTTCATCGACACTCCTTTATCAAATACATCCATCATCTTAGAGTGGAAAAGTTTGTAAAGGATAATACCTGCTTTTGAAGGATCCCTAGCCATATAGGATGCAATAATGGGAAATTGATATGAGTTTAATTAATGTAAAATGTGTACAAATAAGTTTCCGCCGTTTGTATCGTAAGTTTAGTCATCTGGTAACAACATAACCTTAAAGTATTAGTGACTCCGTATCAGAATCACATAAGTATTTTCGTGCGAAAATGTCAAGTTTTGTGCCGAATAAGCGTCATTTGCGGGAACTTTTGATTTACTTCTTTAATTTGAAGAAATCTGCATCTGAGGGGCATCGATTGCTTGTAGAAGCATATGGTGAGGCTGCTTTAAATGAGAGAAGTTATCGTGAGTGGTTTCAAAAGTTAAAAAACGGTGAGTTTGATGTGGAAGGCACGGAATTGGAAGTATTGAAAGAAGATTCATCCCAAATGCAAACATAAATTGTACTGACATTAGAAATGACTCAACAAGCAATTTCACATCGTTTAAAATCGTTGGGAATGATTCAAAAACAAGGAAATTGGGTTCTATATGAACTGTAGCCGAGAGACGTTGAACGCCGATTAAGCATGAGTGAAATGTTTAATTGCATAAAAATGCCAGGAATAAAAAAGGGCTTTTTTGCATCGTATCGTCACTGGTGATGAAAAATGGATCCATTACGATAACCCAAATCATGGAGACCACCTGGCCATGCTTCAATATCGACAGCCAAACCGAATATTCATGAAAAAAACTCATGTTCTGTATTTGGTGGGATTAGCTTGGTGTAGTGCATTATAAGTTGCTCAAACCGAACGAAGCCATTACTGGAACTCTCCATCAAACACAATTAATGAGACTGAACCGAGCATTCAAGGAAAAATGCGCTCATTACTACTCCAGACACGACAAAATTATTCTCGTACATGATAATGCTCGTTCCTATGTTGCGGCGCCGGTCAAAACCTATTTGGAAACACTTAATTGGGAAGTCCTACCCCACCTGCCGTATTCACCAGTCATTGTCCTTTCTGATTATTACTTGCTTTACTTTCATATGATGGTACCAAAAATTGAGTCGATTCGTGGATAGCCCCAAAAGATGAAGAGTTCTTCCGACGTGGTATCCGAATGCTTCCAGAAAGATAGGAAAAAGTAGTGGCTAGTGATGGACAATACTTTGAATAAAACGCAATGTAACGTTCTTTCACAATAATTTTGTTTTATTTTTTATAGTAAACGGCGGAAACATATTTGTACACCTTTAATAAGGTGCCGAGTTTAGTCATATGGTATTAGTGCCATAATAAATAAACTCTATATTTTTCAAGTACTCACAAAATGTTGCCTTTAATGATTATTTTAGTTTTTTTTTCGCCTTAAATGATTCAGTATTACGTTTCAAAGCCATCACTAGAACTTCAAAAACTAATCATTTAAGATCTGAGGTCTAGTAAGGAAAAGTTTCAAGATTATTTAAGACCTTATGCTATAAGATAGTTCTTCATCCTCTACATTACCTCGACTTTTAAGAACTTTTATTTATTTATTTATTTATTAATTTATTTATTTATTTATGTATTTATGTATTTATGTATTTATTTATTTATTTATTTATTTATTTATTTATTTATTTATTTATTTATTTATTTATTTATTTATTTATTTATTTATTTATTTATTTATTTATTTATTTATTTATTTATTTAAATAATAGGGTTATCCAACAGACAGGTGACCTGTCCTATTACAGGATAACACTATTTAACAAAGCTTAACTTAACCTACAGAACATAGCAAGTACTTATCACTTAAATCTGAAAACTAAACCATTTAATTCCTAAATAATTGCAAGACACAGTATGCAGGTCATATTACAAATAGTGAAGTGAACATACTTTGATAGCATAGGAAAAAAAAGAAGAACAACACAATCATCAATCGCTAAGTATCGCGCAATATCGCCTTAACCCTTCTCTTAAAATTAATTGTTATAAGTTCGGACACATCTAATTAAAGGAGAGTTACTATAATGATTTGACATATAATGGGGAACTCTAAATATTAACCTATTGCACAGTGAATAAGGGGAAGAATTGAGAAATATCATACTGTTACAACAAGGAGAGTGAATTAGATTGTGATTGTTCATTATTTTGTAAATAAAAACAACATCGTACAACCGTCTTCGATCCTTCCAACGACTCCATGCTATAATATTTTAAGTTTTGGTTATACCTAAAATAATTATCTAGTTTTATTAAATCTATAGTTAATGCAATTCAGGAACTTCCTTTGAATGCTCTCTGTCTCCATGGAATATTTATCATACAAGGGATTCCAAACAGTACATGAATATTCGAGAATCAGTCTGACCAAACTATTGTATAGGGGATCAGTGAAGACATATTTTAAGAAGTCCCTGGTAGTGTGCGTGAGGAAACCCAAAGACCTTTTGGCACGATTGATTATCGAAGCTATATGGGGTTCAAAAGACAGCCTGGAGTCGAGGATCACACCCAGATCTTTGATCGTATCCACCCTTCCCAACACCGCCCCATCCACTTGCAATATTACATTGAAATTGAAAGGAGATGTACTCCTTGAAAAAATAATTAATTGACATTTGCTGGTATTCAATGTTAGATTATGGTGGCGGCAGTAATTAGCTAGTCTAGAAAGGTCATTCTGAATTGAATCAGCGTCGGAAGGCCGCATCACAGTACCAAATATTTTAAGATCATCAGAGTATAAAGAGTAATCGCAGTAAGAGAAGCAGCTACCGACATCATTCAAGAATATATTAAAACGAAGCTGTCCCAAGTGAGACCCCTGAGGTACTCCTGAAGATACAGACCGATAGCCAGACTTCGATCCATCGACGGCCACATACTGCTTTCTATCAGTTACATAACTTTCAATCAATTTTAGGAGATTACCGTGTATTCCAAAGTTCATCAATTTCGTGATAAGCGTAGGATGGTGGACCCTATCAGAAGCCTTTGAGAAATCGGTATAGATTGCACAAGTACTTAGAGCATTTTCCATATTATCCAATGCCTTTTGTACGAAAGGCACCAAGAAGCTAGTCAATACGGACCTACCCGTGCAGAAACCATTCTGAGTAGAATCAATTGATGGATTATGTTTAAACAGTAATTTTTGCAAAATGGTGCATTCAAATATTTTACCGAAATGATTTAGTAAGGAGATAGGACGGTAGTTTTGAATGTTGGATCTATCAACAGATATATATATATATATATATATATATATATATATATATATATATATATATATATATATATATATATATATATATATATATATATATATATTGGTATAATTTGCGCAATTTTCCAACGTGATGGGAAGATCCCCTTTGAGATAGACTGATTATATATTATATGTAGCGGTGTACACAAAGCCGGACAGGAGTTAAGACATAGAGAAGGGAGCCCATCAGGACCTGGTCCTTTTATTTCATCGAGGTAGTTTATCGCGTTTAAAATACTGGACTCAGTAACTAAAAGGATATTAAATGCATTATTAGAGACAGTTTTCTCTACTCTTACAGGCGAATTAGAAGATACAAATACACTACTAAAGTAGTCAGAAAACATTTCACAAATGTTATCACCATCAGTGGAGATGTCGTTGTTTAAGAACATAGTTTTCGGGAAAGAATTTTTGGATTTTTTTATTATTTACAAACGACCAGAATTTTTTTACGTCTTTTCAAATGTTATTCTCAGTGACCTCAATATATTTTTGGTAATCGTTTTTGATGAGTGTATTAGATCTACGTCTCAAATCGCCAAATAATTGATAATCGGAATCATTACAAAATTTCTTCCCTTTACTGTGCATTTTACCCTTGCCACGCAAACAGTTAATTGTTTCTTTAGAAAACCAAACCGGATATTGAGATTTTTTTATTGTTTTACGGGGGATATACTTGCTTATAAGCTCATCTAAGAAGTTATAAAGGTAGGATACATTACCGTCAACGTCTGATTTTAAAACCTGTCTCCATCGGCAGTTTCCCAATTCAGCGTTTATAGAAGCATAGTCAGCCTGGTCAAACAGAACTCGAGTATAGTTCTGAGAGGATCTAGATCGCACAATACTTAGATCTAAAGTAATATCAAGAGCCCTGTCATGGTGGTCCTCCGAAACCAAGGGAACTTCACACCCTTGGATTGTCATTGATAATGAATGTGACATAACTACATCTAAAACCCTACCATTTACATTAAGAATATTGTTAAACTGTTTTAAATTACTAGAGTAGAAGAAGTCAAGAAAACTTTAACTCACTGGGGGTGTCGCGCTGCCTAGTAGTAGAGGCAAGTCACTGGAAGCTTGAGTCCATCCGAGATGAGGCAAATTAAAGTCACCGATCACAAATGTATTATTTTTGTGATATTTCTCCAATACTCCTTCCAATTTAGTAAAGAAGCTGTATAATTATTTAATTAAGCTGTTTTTCTTAAAATATCAAAGTTAGATCTCAAATAAGTATTTTATTAGAAACTTGATACGAGGTGTGTAAATGAAATAATAAGACTGGTGGTGTAGAGTTCAATCTGGCCATACTGTTGGCTTCCCTTTTGGATAGGAAGTATGCCATTTTCGTCATCTTCAATTGTATCCCAAACTTCTGAGACTGCTTCAAACTACCTGAAAATCTGGGACCTTGAAAAAACCCTTTTTTACAGACCTGTTAAAGTTTTATAAAAGTTTCTAGCCCGCTCTGTTCAGGTCTGAAACAAAACTTGATAGGGTACTATTGCTCAAAATGACTGTGACTTAATTTCAGAACGAACTAGAGAGATCCGGTTGACAAAAAAAATGCTATGGACTGCCAAGTGACTGTAGAGAGATAAAATTCGGACTGAAAACGAATTAGTTGTTGGCCTACCTCCCCTCCAAAAGGGAAGTCAACAATATTACCAGGTCGAACGCTAACACACCATTTTCATTACTTTATTTATACACCTCGTACGTCCTAGTTTTAATGTTTGAATTAAAAATTTAAGTTTTACTAATTAAAATATATTTTTTAATAAATCAATTTTTTCAACGAAGAGATATTATTAAATCGCCCTCGTATAGTTCGTTAATCGTTCGCGAACGGTCATGTAAACGATCGATATGTTCCGTTTCTCCAGCCAGTCTGGATAAGGACAGACGTATTCACATATTCCAGCTAGAGAACGCCGCAACGTTCTCTCGAACTTGTGATATTTTCGCGTTTAATTCAACCCGAAAAAATATCAGAAATAGTCAATTCGATATTGAAATATTCAAAACGTAAACTTGTGATCGGAATTTTTGTCGAACAAAATGGGGAAACATCTACAAACCGTAGCGGCATTGGCCTGTATGAAAAGCTTTCTGATGGTATTTAATTTTATATTTTGGGTAAGTACATTTTCTGTATTTACAAGGATAAAACCAGTAATTTATAAATTTTGGATAATATAGTGATTTTTTAAGTAAAAAGTATACTGATGCTTTTATAATGGGTTTGAGTTGGTGTACCATATGCTAGATTAGATTGCACCACTATGTATTTGTATGACGTGGATTATCGTAGGATTTTCCAAACGATATTTCTACTAACATGTTTTACATTTACCCCATGTTTTCTAAATATAAGATCTAAAATTAAACTTATATCGGATCTACAAACATATTTCTGCGACTATTTGTTTATATGTAGATGTTTTGGTCGAATTATATACTGTAGTGTAGTTACTACAGTAGTACTAGTACTGTAGTACATTTAATATACAAAAGTGAATTAATTTAACTATCTATTGACGATCGTTATCTAGAACCTCTTGTCATTTCTTTTCCAGCTTCATTAAGACGCATACCGTCAAAAGGATTGATACTTTTAAATTTCTTTATCCTCATTAGAAAGGACTCTTTTGTTAAAATTATTCAGTAATAATTACAATACTATAACTGGGGTTTTGAAAAAAAAATTGTTATAAATGGAAATATTTATATATGACATTCTGTCAAAAAAGTACCGGGAATTGGTCAATAAAACACAAAATTTTTATTATTTATTCAAATTTATTGTATCGCTTTCAAAGTAGGCCCCTTCTGATACTTATAATACACTTATGCCAACGAATAATCCAATTGTCAACACATTTTTAAACGCATTTTCTGGAATCGACTTTAGTTCTCGTCGCGAATTCTCTTTTACGTCGTCTATCAACTAAAAACGGGTGCCTCGAAGTGGTAATTTGAGTTTAGGAAAGAGAAAGAAGTCGGCTGGAGCCATATCAGGTAAATACGGTGGTTGTTCGATGGTGTTTGTTAAGTTTTTGGTCAGAAATTTGTTCACAATGATAGCCGTCGAGTCGTGATGCAAAATCCAAGAGTTTTCTTTCCTCAAATCTGGCCTTTTTCGATAAATTTGCTCTCGCAGATAATATTTATTTATTTACCGAGAATTCCGAGTGCACAACTCTGCGATAATCAAAGAAAACAGTTAACATCACCTTAACTTATGATCGACTTTGACGTGGTTTTTTCGGTCTCGGCTCAGTTGGAAGACGTCATTCCGAAACTTGTTGACTGGTTTGCATATCAAACTCGTATACACATGTCTCATCACCAATTACAATGCGTTTTATGAATGTGGGGTTGGAATTGACTCGTTGTAGTATGTCTTCAGTAACCTTTACGCGAATGAGTTTCTGAAGAAAATTCAGCCCAACGCGTTTCATGCCCAAACAATCGCTTAAAATTGTACGAATTGATTCGAGATACACATATAGATTAGCGGCTATCTCCCTGAAACTTAAATGACGATTTTTCGGTTTCCATTTCCTTTCACCATTTCCTTCACTTTAGCGATGTTAGTAGCGATGGACGACCAGAGGGAGGCAAATCTCCCAACACATCTCGACCGCTTCTGAAAGCATTGTACCACTCATATGCATGTGTTTTTAATAAAGTCGATTGACCGTAAGTCTTCTGCAGCATTTTCAGCGACTCGGCTCACGAAATTCCATTTGCAATGCAAAATTTAATACAAATTGTTTGTTCGATGTTTTTATCAATTGTAAAGATCGCAAGACACACTTGAGATGAACTAACAAAATCGAGCACTGTAAACAAACTAAATGACAGATAACGTTCAAATTCTGCATCGGCATAGAGGACAGTTGTGTCGACTTAGCGATAAAAGGCGGATATCCTTTATCCTTAAAAATCGGGCTTAAATCCTTATCATCTTAATGATCAATTCCTGGTACTTTTTGGACAGACTGTATAAATTTTATAACAAAACAATTTTTTTTTAGTTTTTCTTCATAATCAAACTGAAAATACATTTTTAGGCCTAGTACCCAATACAGTTCCCGAAAAAAAACCAGAGCGCGTGTGACGTAACAATGTCTACTTCCTCTCAACATTATAGACGTCTGATACTAGTATTTTAGCTTTAATCAACTCATCCTTGTTATTATCATCGGTGTATTGATAAATTTATTAAAAATGTCAAATCTAATTAGTTTTCGTGCCTGTTTCGTGTCATTTTGTACGAATACTATTAAAATAACTCCCGAATTTTTTTTTTAAATGTACCATAAGACGTTAATCGTCGAATTCAATGGTTTTAAGCACCACGACGTACTAATCCTAAAACATCAAATTTTCGCAACTACTTGTCATCAAATATATACAAAAGATTATTATTTATAATACTATATCAATTTTTTTATATTTGAGTATTTATTACCTGCTGATTGGAGTCCTACCTTTTCTGCTGTTTCTTTTAGGATTTCAATCTGTTTCTGTGCCGTTAATACATCTTGAGCTAAAATTGCTAGATCATCAGCAAATGCCAGACAATCAATTTTGATGTTGGTTCTCCCCAGTTTAATGGGCTGGTCAATATTCAGTGCCGACTTTTTTCCACGCCACTCCTGTATTACTTTTTCTAGAACACAGTTAAATAAGAGTGGCGAGAGTCCATCCCCTTGTCTCACATCAGTTTTAATTTCGAAGGGCTCTGAGATGTCACCCATGAATTTAACTTTTGACCTCGTGTTAGTTAACGTTGCTTTAATAATTGCCAGCGTTTTTAGATCTAGTCCTTGTTCTTTCAAGATTCGGAATAAAGATTCGCGGTCAATAGATTCATATGCTTTTTTGAAATCCACAAATGTACAGACGAGATTTTTATTGTACAGTTTTTGATGTCTTAGAATCAACTTTAGATTCAGGATCTGTTCAGGGCAGGATCTGCCCGGTCGAAAACCTGCTTGATATTCACCAATGTTCGGTTCTAACTGTCCCTGTGCTCTGTCTAGTAGACATTGAGATAGAATCTTGTAACAAACTGGGAGAAGAGATATTCCTCTATAGTTGTTTATATCCGTTCTATCTCCTTTCTTATGTAGTGGATGGATTAGAGCATCTTTCCAGTCTTCCGGAATCCGTTCGGTTCGCCAAACTTCTTGTAGAATTTTGGTTATTTCCTTGATTGTACCTGGTCCAGCGGATTTCAAAAGTTCAGCAGTGATTCCATCTTCACCAGAAGCTTTGTTATTTTTAAGCCGCTTGATTTGCCTAATTATTTCCTCTTCATTCGGTGGTAATGAATCTGGGTTTGTTTGTTTAGGGTTTAGTGTTTGTAATTTGTTTAAGGGCTCAGGACAGTTTAGTATTTGTTCAAAATATTTCGCAAGTTCCTTGCAATTGTCTTGTTTATTTAGAGCTAATTGTCCGTTTTCCTTTTGAAAGCATAGGCTCTGCGGTTGATAGCCTGTTAATTTAGTTTTAAATGTTTTGTAAAAGCTTCGGGTGTTATTTTTTTGGAAATCTTTTTCTATTTCATTAAGTTGATTGTTTTCATATTTTCTTTTAGTTTGTCTAATTAGCTTCGATGTTTCTTTTCTTACTTCCAAAAAGATGTTATAGTTTATCGCTGTTTTTTGACTGTTCCAGTCTTTGAATGCTTTACTTCGGCTTAATACTGCTTGCTCGCAAACTTCATCCCACCACGGATGTTTTCTACGTTTTTGTAAAGGGACCAACTTTAAGGCTGTTTTAATGATTTTTTGTTTTAATTCTTGCCAGTTCTGCGCAGGTTGTTTATCAAGTTCTTCTATTAGGGCTGGTTTTATTTTCGTTGAGTCTTTGGTATTAGCAGCCCCTTTTGAATAAGTTTTCGAGGTTTTAAGCTAAGTTTGATTCTAGTCAAGTAGTGATCCGTGTCTATATTTGCTCCTTTCCTGACTTGAACATTCAAAATCTCTTTATAATTGGGGTACGAAATGGCAACATGGTCAATTTGAAATTCACCTATGTACGTGCTGGGGCACCTCCAGGTCTTTTGTTTTGTTATTTTCTTCTTAAAATGGGTTGACATTATTTTTAGATTAAACTGCGAACATAGTTCAACCAATCTTCTACCATTATGGTTAGTCCATTTATGAGCGGGAAAACTGCCGACTGTTTTCCTGTACTTTTTTTCTTTCCCTAGTTGGGCGTTGAAATCACCCAATAGGATTTTTACATGGTTAGAGGGAATTTTAGAGATAGTCTTTTCCAGAATTTCCCAGGACTTATTTACTTTTTCAAGATTAGATTTATTTTCTTCGTTAACTGGGAGGTGTGCATTGATTAATGTATAGTTTTTGTTAGCACACTTGAGGTATAGTGTCATAAGTCGATTATTTACTGGCTGGACATTTGTTATAGAACCAAGAATGTTTCTTGAGACAGCGAAAGCAACACCGAGATGTGGTGTATTTTTGAGTATTCTTTTGTCCGTTTTACTTTTAAAAAGTCTGTGGTTGCCGAATTCCAAGGTGTTATCATCTATCAATCTGGTTTCTTGCAAAGCTAAAATTTGGATTTTTTGCTGATTTAATGTTCGCTCCAATTCGTGTAGTTTTCCTGGACGCAGGAGAGAATTGATATTTACCGTTCCAAAGAATGTTTTTATTTTCGGTTTCAGACGTTGGCCAGAGGTCTCCGACTCCGTCTGAAAGATTTTGCGTTTAAGCCCGGACGCCCCAGAATCCGAAAGTCCGGTTGTACCAGCAAAGCTGGCAGAGGATTGCCTACCTCCTGGGGTAATTTTGTAATTACTAGAACGCTTCATCTTGTACTTTGAATTAAAGGTTTGAACCATGACGGTTCAGAGGTTAAGACTGGAGGGGTTAGTTCCAGAATTTAAATATCAGCCGCACCACTGGTGAACAGACGCTGACCACTCAGCCGCTTGATACAAGTCAGACGCTAAGTGGATTTAGTTTTCTTTTTCACTATCCACCACCCGTGACCCGTCCAGTACCTTAGGCGAGGTATACTGGAATATATATATATATATATATATATATATATATATATATATATATATATATATATATATATATATATATATATATATATATATATAGATCATTCAGTTTGATTTATGTCTTATAGAGTTACTGAGTGTTTGGTCTCGGGAGACATTTGCTGACGTTTGGCAAAGGACGGCTGAAGAAATGGGCAATCTTTACATGGAGCATGGATGAATTTTCTTCGTTTTTGAATATTTTAAATATACTTCAAGGGCCCACTATGCATCTTTTCATGCATAACTGATACTTAGACAGGGCCTGGGTGGGTCACGGATGGTTTCGCTCTATCTGACTGTTGTGAACGTTCACCACGGGATGGCGTGAGCTGCATTGTTTGGCAACTCACATCCGACATGACCGATGTATTTGGTCGTACAGTTGGTCATTACTTCAGCAGTTTTCGAATGTTCAGGACGAGCCCGAGGGCTGATGACTTAAGGCCAGAACCTGTTTTCGGGAGACACTTGCTGACGGACTTGATTATTTGATTATTTTTAATATTCTTTGATTATTTTTAATATTCTTTACGGACCCACTATGCAACTTTTTACTCTAAAGTTTATTATATTAATTGGCAAAATAGAACATCAATCTAACACCCTGCCAAAAATATATGGAATAAAATCTATTAGCATCACAAATGTGAAAAGGGGATCCTTTAGGCTTATTTACGATACCTTTGATGAATGAATGTATAATTCAAATCTTGCGCTTGGCTGATGCCGATTTTAAATAAAATATATTGAATACGTAGTAAGGTTTCCATATTTACTTCAAAATAGTGGTATTGCAGATTATATAGTCTCGTGTTTACTGATACGTAATATTATGTACTGTAGGATGTATTGGATAGAAGTTGTGAATAAGGGTGATATACCAGGTGTGGCGGTTAATAATTCTTTTTTTTTCTGAAAACAAAACACGTTTAAAATGGGAGAAAGGTAAAAAATCATTTATTTAAAATATGCGCCATCGCTGGTTGCACATTTTTCCCATTACTCTGGCAATTTGTGGATGCACTCCTAGAAAAGCCTTACATCTTTTGAGTCCAGTCATCAAGCAATTTTTCGACATCTCCGAAAGTGTTTTCAAGGAAACCGCGTGAGACATCGATGAAAACAGATGATAGGGGCCAAGTCTCGTGAGTACGGCGGGCATGGCGAGTGGAAAAATGATGTCTCTGACCGCTTGCGCTGTCTGTAATGGGGCGTTGTTGTTCTGCAAAATCACTTTTCCTTATCTTGTAGCTCATTCTGATGGCTTTTCGATTAATGCATGGTTTAAATTGATCATTTGTTGACGGTAACGAATGGTATTAACTGGTTCACCTGGTTTCGGAAGCTCATGGTACACGACATCTTTTTGATTCCATCAAATGCACAGCATTGTCTTCTTTCCAAAGCAATTCGGTCTTGCGGTCGATGTTGATTGTTGTCCTGGGTCAACACATGATTTTATGTATTTTGGATTATCGAAATATATTCATTTTCCGTCTTCACAATCACGATGTCTGTCCGTTCAGTCACAATCCGATGCAAAAAGTCTTTCTTTCAAGTCGAGAAAGTAAAACTTCTCACATCGTTTTTTACTTTCCCACATGTCTGTTTTTCAGTTGATGCGGTACCCATTTCCCTGCATTCTGGATCTTTCGTATGGCATGCAGGCAATAACAAATGGTTCGGTAACCAACATTTAACCTCTCTGCCATTTGTTGCTGAGTTTGTATATTGTCTTCTTTCAACAATGCTTGTAATTCGGCGTCTTCAAATTTTTTCGGTTGATCTGGGCGTACTTTTGAACCGTCTACCCCAACGGCCATAAGCTTCTTGTGTAGGGACATTGTCACCGTAAGTTTTCACAAGTATACGACGGATTTTACTCGCGTTTTTCTTTTGATTGAATAAGAAAAGCAGTACGTTCCGCAAATACTCTTTATTTGGCTCCAAATTCATGTTTACCACACGAAAAAAATATAATGCTAGCGCGAAATCGTTTAAATATTAATGGCGTTTCGAAAGGTACTGTCATAGGAACAAAATAATATAAAAGGTTTTACAGTGAACCGACCCTTGTTTCCAGCACCATCTCTTAAAAAAATTAAGAATCATTAACCGCCACACCGGGTATTATTATATGAACAAAAATAATGAAATTATTACCAGTAAATTAAGAAAATATATACATTAATGAGTTTTCATTCAAATATAACAATATTTAAAATATTCATTACCATAGTAAATACTATTTGATTCTATGATTCAAAGTCATCTTCTCATCATTAGTATGTTGTTCGTTTCCGTGTTGGCACCAGTCCTTACCCTTAGATGTAAGGAACTCACGACACCACTTCAGATTATTATAGATCCTTTCCCGCAAGGAAAGTGCCAATAAATAATATAAGCCAATATCGAATAGCGCTATAATTCTTCTTAGCTTTATCGACTTCTCGTTGGAGTTCAGAAGGTATCATAACATACCGATTCGAATGTCACTGATCTTCGGAGTCACCATTTTTTTAATTAACTGTTCGAATCTTTTTAGTGGTATCTTAATGGTGACTATCCCATTACTAATTCGATTTCTTTAAAATGTTTCTTACAGAAATGGTTAAAAAAATCGATTTGTCAAGGTTTACTACAGTTTTCCTAAATTCCCAATAACATATATTAATAATTGTGCGACAATAAATAATAGATGTTATGAAAACATAATTTAAGAGATACAATATGATATGTATAAGTTACAAATAAATAATTAAATAGAGCTCGAACATTGGTTCAAAAAACACAAAAAAAAACGATGAACTTATGGATCGCCCTATTAGATAATAACTGTTGAACGTTTAGATTAATAGTCCAATAAAAACGAATGTCGCTTTTTAATTACCCGATAAAATGAATTTGAGCTTTTCTGGAAATAATAATACGTACCCACCACATCCGTTTGTAAGTTCTGTTAGAAAATACTGAGCGAGCAGTAATTATTTTCTTTTTTTATTTTTCTAACATTAATGATTAATTTTATATTATGATTTGTTTAGACTGTTATGTTCGATAAAGAAGCATGACCCATGTGCCATGTCATTCTTACTGCTTAAATGCGAAAAAATAATTTTGTTTAAGTGATTACGTTTTTTGATTACATTTTCACGAACACACGTTTGGAGCCATTTTTGAAAGTTACCTTCACTCTTCTCAAGGTTTCTTTGTCGATTTCTTCAATTCGACTACGTATAGCGATCTTCAAATTTTTCAATGTGTGAGGTTTATCTTCACTTACATTCTTTTTTGTAAGCATCGCAGGTCAATTAATAGTCAAAGCAGAGTATCCGTTTAAAGGTCGAACGGCCTGATATGTATTATAGTTTAGTCTCACAAATAATAGTCCTTTCAGCCAAAAGGACACTGGACATTGAGAAAGTTTGAAACTTACGAGAAGGAGAGTTAGAGCAGAAGGATGCACCAACCCGATCTGCGTTTTTGAGATTGGACGTTGTTGGATGGTTGATGTTATTTCCTAGTATTTAGGGCCGGTTCTATAATACAAAAATATACCAGGTATAAGCTATTCTTGGAATAAAATTTGAAACGCATGTGCTGACAGAACGGGCGTTTGAAATTTTATTCAGTGTAGCTTATACCTGGTATATTCTTGCATTGTAAAACCGGCCCTTTAATAGACATAAAGCGTATCTAATCAAGTTTCTATTGTATTTAAGCTGAAGGAAAAGTTTGTCTCATTTTGAATACTAGATAGTAGCGTAAAACCTAAGTGTTATCTACTTCACATGTGAAAAGTTTTAAAGATGTTTGACAGAAGGAATTTCAGCGAGTATTTGGGGAAAATATGTGTTATTTGGTTTTGTTCTTGAAATTTTATTAAGCATTAAACATAGCAGAAAACAAGGAGCATTTCGACAAATTATGCTTTTTTATCTTCAAAAAGGCGAGAATGCTTTGCAGATCCAAAAGAAAATATGTTATTTGTACCTTGAGGGTACCGTTGATGATTCCACGTGCCATGTAGTTCAGAAATTTTCGTTCGTGAAAGCCATTTAGCAGCAGAGGCCTAACCTTATTGAAACGAAATATGTGCTCTAAGTGAAAGTGATTAGCATAGAACAACTCGAGAGATTAGATATATTCTTGAAATCAACCAATAAACAGTTTTAAAATGATTACCTCACCTTAGAATGGTTAGCAAGGTCGATGTATGGGTGTTGCATGAGTTAACGGACAAAAATTTGACAGACCGAATTTCTGCTTGCGATTTTCTATTGAAGCGCAACGAACTTGATACATGCTTAAAGTGGATGGTTGCAGGTGATGAAAAATGGATTGTGCATAATAATGTTAAGTGTAAAAGATCATGTTGTAAGCGTGGAGAGGTCTCAGAACCAGCGTAAGGTTATGCTAAGCATTTGGTGAGACTGGAAGGGAATTGTTTAGTATAAATTATTACCTGAAAATCAGACAAATAATTCGGAGAAATACTGTTCACAACTTAGTGGATTAAACCAAGCAATCGATCAGAAGAGGCCTGAATTATTCAATAGAAAGAGCATCGCGGTGTATCGAGACAACGCTTGACTACCCGGGTTTTTGCCCACCCAACACAAACTTTTACAACTTAACTGAGATGTTTTGGTCCATCACCTGTAGTATTCTGACTCTTCTTCCAGATCGCTTCAAAGCCATAGTAAATACTATTTGATTCTATGATTCAAAGTCATCTTCTCATCATTAGTATGTTGTTCGTTTCCGTGTTGGCACCAGTCCTTACCCTTAGATGTAAGGAACTCACGACACCACTTCAGATTATTATAGATCCTTTCCCGCAAGGAAAGTGCCAATAAATAATATAAGCCAATATCGAATAGCGCTATAATTCTTCTTAGCTTTATCGACTTCTCGTTGGAGTTCAGAAGGTATCATAACATACCGATTCGAATGTCACTGATCTTCGGAGTCACCATTTTTTTAATTAACTGTTCGAATCTTTTTAGTGGTATCTTAATGGTGACTATCCCATTACTAATTCGATTTCTTTAAAATGTTTCTTACAGAAATGGTTAAAAAAATCGATTTGTCAAGGTTTACTACAGTTTTCCTAAATTCCCAATAACATATATTAATAATTGTGCGACAATAAATAATAGATGTTATGAAAACATAATTTAAGAGATACAATATGATATGTATAAGTTACAAATAAATAATTAAATAGAGCTCGAACATTGGTTCAAAAAACACAAAAAAAAACGATGAACTTATGGATCGCCCTATTAGATAATAACTGTTGAACGTTTAGATTAATAGTCCAATAAAAACGAATGTCGCTTTTTAATTACCCGATAAAATGAATTTGAGCTTTTCTGGAAATAATAATACGTACCCACCACATCCGTTTGTAAGTTCTGTTAGAAAATACTGAGCGAGCAGTAATTATTTTCTTTTTTTATTTTTCTAACATTAATGATTAATTTTATATTATGATTTGTTTAGACTGTTATGTTCGATAAAGAAGCATGACCCATGTGCCATGTCATTCTTACTGCTTAAATGCGAAAAAATAATTTTGTTTAAGTGATTACGTTTTTTGATTACATTTTCACGAACACACGTTTGGAGCCATTTTTGAAAGTTACCTTCACTCTTCTCAAGGTTTCTTTGTCGATTTCTTCAATTCGACTACGTATAGCGATCTTCAAATTTTTCAATGTGTGAGGTTTATCTTCACTTACATTCTTTTTTGTAAGCATCGCAGGTCAATTAATAGTCAAAGCAGAGTATCCGTTTAAAGGTCGAACGGCCTGATATGTATTATAGTTTAGTCTCACAAATAATAGTCCTTTCAGCCAAAAGGACACTGGACATTGAGAAAGTTTGAAACTTACGAGAAGGAGAGTTAGAGCAGAAGGATGCACCAACCCGATCTGCGTTTTTGAGATTGGACGTTGTTGGATGGTTGATGTTATTTCCTAGTATTTAGGGCCGGTTCTATAATACAAAAATATACCAGGTATAAGCTATTCTTGGAATAAAATTTGAAACGCATGTGCTGACAGAACGGGCGTTTGAAATTTTATTCAGTGTAGCTTATACCTGGTATATTCTTGCATTGTAAAACCGGCCCTTTAATAGACATAAAGCGTATCTAATCAAGTTTCTATTGTATTTAAGCTGAAGGAAAAGTTTGTCTCATTTTGAATACTAGATAGTAGCGTAAAACCTAAGTGTTATCTACTTCACATGTGAAAAGTTTTAAAGATGTTTGACAGAAGGAATTTCAGCGAGTATTTGGGGAAAATATGTGTTATTTGGTTTTGTTCTTGAAATTTTATTAAGCATTAAACATAGCAGAAAACAAGGAGCATTTCGACAAATTATGCTTTTTTATCTTCAAAAAGGCGAGAATGCTTTGCAGATCCAAAAGAAAATATGTTATTTGTACCTTGAGGGTACCGTTGATGATTCCACGTGCCATGTAGTTCAGAAATTTTCGTTCGTGAAAGCCATTTAGCAGCAGAGGCCTAACCTTATTGAAACGAAATATGTGCTCTAAGTGAAAGTGATTAGCATAGAACAACTCGAGAGATTAGATATATTCTTGAAATCAACCAATAAACAGTTTTAAAATGATTACCTCACCTTAGAATGGTTAGCAAGGTCGATGTATGGGTGTTGCATGAGTTAACGGACAAAAATTTGACAGACCGAATTTCTGCTTGCGATTTTCTATTGAAGCGCAACGAACTTGATACATGCTTAAAGTGGATGGTTGCAGGTGATGAAAAATGGATTGTGCATAATAATGTTAAGTGTAAAAGATCATGTTGTAAGCGTGGAGAGGTCTCAGAACCAGCGTAAGGTTATGCTAAGCATTTGGTGAGACTGGAAGGGAATTGTTTAGTATAAATTATTACCTGAAAATCAGACAAATAATTCGGAGAAATACTGTTCACAACTTAGTGGATTAAACCAAGCAATCGATCAGAAGAGGCCTGAATTATTCAATAGAAAGAGCATCGCGGTGTATCGAGACAACGCTTGACTACCCGGGTTTTTGCCCACCCAACACAAACTTTTACAACTTAACTGAGATGTTTTGGTCCATCACCTGTAGTATTCTGACTCTTCTTCCAGATCGCTTCAAAGCGGTTTAGCCCTTTAGCGGCAAAACCTTTGCTTCATTGGAAGACTTGAAAAATCACCTGGATCAGTTCTTCCAGCCAGAAACATCAGAACTTCTATGAGCGCCGGATTATGCCTCTACTGCATAGATGGAGAGCTATCGAAGGAACGGTATATATTATATATAATTTTTAGAAATATTTTAGTAATATATTTCAGTTTTTCTGGAAAAAATGGGGCGAACTTTTGCATCAATCTAATATATAAAGAAATGCCAACGATTAAGGAGGGGATTATTTTACACTAATTTTGTAACTAACGGCACGTTGGCGCGATACTTAAGGTGGTGGCTAGATGGTATCCACAGCGTGAATAGCGTGGTAGCGGGTTCGACTCCCGTACAAGGTCGGAAATTAAAAAAAGAACAAAACGACCAAAAAAAGAGGACTAATTCAATTCATTAACAGAATTTAAAAAAATTCTCAAACGTTAACTATAATTCCGAAGGATTGAACGGATGGTGATGATGATGATAAAACCAATTAGAATGACGGATAAATTTATGAATAGATTTTTTCTGTTATTTTAAAATAAATTGTGTAAAAAAAACTCGTACTTCTACAGGGTGTCCCAATAATGCGATTTCGGTTGATATTTTGATAATGACTGAACATAGAGAAAAAATTAACCATTAGGGTTGTACAACTAAATACGCTATATAATTTAAAATTAATTATATAGATATACATGATGTCTCACAAAACCATGGCGGGGATTAGTTTTTTTTTTGAATACCCTATATGTTCATCAACTTTTGTATTCTTCTATTAATTCCAAACATATTTCGTGAAACATTTCCTATACCTAAACTCAAAGGTTTTACCGATATCCGCCATTTTGTAAAAAAATATTGGAGTTTTGTACTCTATTTTGTAGTGTCATATATTATTTATTTTTTGATGTAGGATTATTATTTTTGGTAGAGATATTAGTGAAACCATGACGTTACTTTTAATACAAGCAAACTTTGTCTACGATATATAGGTTAAATGAGATAATTGAAAAAATTCAATACATCATATCTCAATTTTTTTTTAAATGGAATATCTAATAATTTTTCATTTTACAATTTTTTATTCTTAAGACAAAATACTTCTATTCTTCCTAAAAATGCTCTTCCTATACCTATCTCTTATAATTTCCGAGATTTTTAATTTTTGTTTGTATTATTTCGTTTTTAATGGAATTCACCTTAGCCTTTATGTTATTATTAAACTAACAAATACATTCATGATAAGTTATGATATATTAAGAATTTAGGCCATCACATGTTTTGATATTTCATTAGAAAGCAATTATTATAGAGTAACAAAACTTATTGTTATAATAAACAAAACGTCATAAATATTTAGTTTTTGGTAAGACAGTTTAAGTACAAACATTTATAAAGAAGAAGTCACTACAATCATTTAATTAAATGTTCAATATGTTTATCATTTTGTGCTGTACAAACTCTAAGCCTAAGTTCAAAAGAACTTGTAATGAGCATTACATCATTAATATTCATTTCAACATTAATAAACACATTTCTCATTCTAATTTGCATGTCCTTTATTGAGGTGAATGGTATTTGATAAAATTGTTCTTTAACAAAACCCCATAAAATACACTGTACAGTACACCACTGTACCAGGTGTCCCATTAAGGATGGATCGCGGCCGTATCTTGAAAACTATTTATCCCACAGCTTTGGGGAAAAAAAATTGTACTAAAAATGATCATGAGAAATTCACCAAAAATATTTTTAAGCTTCTAAAACGACCGCAAGAGGGCGTGACGAGCTAAACATTTTTAAAAATCATTTTTTGTGTGTATTTTTAAGTGTTAACCGAATAAGAAAAATTCTCAGTTATAATTAGCAAACTGTCTCCTATAACTTTGTTTTATGACATTTTGTCGTAATTTCACGAATAGAGGGGGGGGTTTACCTGTTGATATAAAAAGTTGTCTAATGTCCGTTTGCCTTGACCGATTTTCCTCAATTTGGATTCATTTAAAAGGCAATTGCTGAGACAATCAGATAATCTGGGAGATAAATTATTTAGTTTATAAATGAAACCGCGAGGTGGCGTTACATTCAACAATAGTTTTTTTTTAGTTTTGTTCAGTTTTTTCAAATGGAATAGTACAGCTTTTACTACATGGTAAGAAAGGTAATTTAAAGAGGAATCGTCCAGTGAAAACCCGAAATCGATATCTCTGACATGTCAAGAGATATTTCGATTTTTCTGAAAAAATCAGTTATTATTTCACTACTACCTGCATTAAGTTAAAAAAATATTAACCTAATGTTTACCTTCCTTCACATTCATTCATATTAATGTTCAATTCATTCATTCATATTAATTTGGAGCGTGTTTCAACGGGCCAACAACGAAGATAATATTAATAACAACAATCAAATAAAATTAACAGCACAACAGTCTAATAATTAACAGAATTTGAACTTTAACGCCTTTCTAAATGTTCAAAATGCCTTCATCACAGAAATCAACCACCAAAATAAATGGAGTGTGAACGTATGGGGTGGTGTTTTGGGAGACAAAATTATTGGTTCCTTTATTTTTAATGGACATTTGAATAGTGAAACATATTTAAATTTTTTACAAAATGGACTGCCAGAACTAATGGAAGATGTTTCGTTGGAAGCAAGAAGACAAATGTGGTACCAGCATGATGGATGCCCTGCCCACTTCTCGCAGGTAGTTCGAAACTTCTTGGATGCTTCGTTTCCAAATCGTTGGATAGGACGGGGTAGTTTATTTTCGTGGCCGGCGCGCTCACCGGATTTGACAGTCCTCGATTTTTACTTGTGGGGAAGACTAAAAGACCTTGTTTTTCAAACTCGTCCTACCACACGAGAAAACATGATTGAAAGAATTCAAAATTCAATAACCAGCATTTGAAGAGTGGAAATTGAAGCTGCCGTTTTTAGTACTCGTCGAAAAATAAATCTTTGCATTTCTAAGGATGGAAGGCATTTTGAACATTTAGAAAGGCGTTAAAGTTCAGATTCTGTTAATTATTAGACTGTTGTGCTGTTAATTTTATTTGACTGTTGTTATTATTATTATCTTCGTTGTTAGCCCGTTGGCCTTTAAACACGCGCCAATTAATATGGCACGAAGAATTTGAACCAGTCCTAAGCCTAGGTAAAGTGTGAAGGAAGGTAAACATTAGGTTAATATTTTTTTAACTTAATGCAGGTAGTAGTGAAATAATAACTGATTTTTTCAGAAAAATCGAAATATCTCGACATCTCAGAGATATCGATTTCGGGTTTTTACTGGATGATTCCTCTTTAAATTACCTTTCTAGCCATGTAATAAAAGCTGTACCATTATATTTGAAAAAATTGAACAAAACTTAAAAAAAACTATTGTTGAATGTAACGCTACCTCGCGGTTTCATTTATAAACTAAATCATTTGTCTCCCAGATTATCTGATTGTCCCAGCAATTGCCTTTTAAATGAATCCAAATTGAGGAAAATTGGTTTAGGCAAACGGACATTAGACGACTTTTTATCTAAATAGGTAAAACTCCCCCCCCCCACTTTTTTATTCGCGAAGTTACGACAAAATGTCATAAAACAAAGTTGTAGGAGACATTTTGCTAATTATAACTGAGAATTTTTCTTACTCGGTTAACACTTGAAAATACACAAAAAAAATGATTTTTAAAAATGTTTAGCTCGTCACGCCCTTTTGCGGTCGTTTTAGATTTAGATTTTTGGTGAATTTCTCATGATCATTTTTACAATTTTTTTTTCCCCAAAGCTGTGGGATAAATAGTTTTCAAGATACGACCGCGATCCATCCTTAATGGGACACCTGGTACAGTACCTCTCCTACAAATCCATTTTCATAATTCGTGTCCAAATATTGTATCATCTGCCTGCTAAGATGCGGAGAAGCACCGCCTAGCTATAATCACATTCGCCTTGCTATAGTTAAAGGCAATTTTTCAAACCGCGCTTCAAAATTATTTTGCAAAAAATTGATAAAACTATTATCATTAACTCTATTTTCAAAAAATATGGCTCTAAGAGGCGATCTCCTATAATACCAGCCCCCACAATAAGAACCATCTATGTTGATAATCTAAAGGATTAATGAAACTTGGATTTCCACTGCTGTAATAGTGGAAGTTATGTCGGTTGACGTAACCATTTTTGTGGAAAGTTGCCTCATCAGAAGAAAAAGTTAGGTTCTTCTCTATTTTTTTGAAATTTAAGCCTTCGATCGAAATCATTTTGCTGCAATTCTTGAACCAATTCTCTACGATACGAATGAAATATATATTTCTTAGTTATTCTGTTCTCTGTGGATTTTGAACGCCTATCTGGATTTCTTTCTGCCTGCATGAAATATACGGATTTTTAATTACATCTTGAAGAACTAAATATTCGTTTTCTTCACTCATAGCTCTTTTCTGCCTTTCCAAGCTATTTTAGTAATCGACACATCCAGTTGTTTCAAATCACTCTTTTAGTCGTATAAACTCTAATGACGTTCGATATAAGGGAATCTTTGAGCATAAATTCTACTCGCTAAAAAATAGTTTTGATGACTTGCGTCCAAAACGTAGATCATGTTTATCAAATTCTCTCTAGAAAAATTTCGTTTCATTTCGTTCAACTTTCTTTTCTAATAAACACCGTACTACACAATTTGACGGTTCACAAAGTCAAAATAATTGACTGTTTGGTTCATTTGTTTCCATGCCATGATTGCCTAGGGCGTCTAGGTCATCTGTGTGCTTTAAGTTGTAATTGGATATTTAGATTTATTTTCGATAGTGAAAATAATAGATCATAAAAGAATTTTTTCCTATTTAATTATGAAAGAAGTACACTATTTTTTTCTGTATCATATAAAAACTGTTTAAAAGCTATACTAGAAGAATATTTGCCATTTGAATTGAATTTTATGACGTTATTACTAAAACATCTAATGTTCATTAAACACGAAATATTAAAACAAAAATGTAAAAATCTCTGAAATTATGACAGATAGGTTAGGACATGTTTAAGAAGAATAGAGGTATTTTGTCTTAGGAAGATTGTGAAATGAGAATATATTATACATTCCATTTAAAAAAAACTGTTATGGTTATTTCTTAGTATTATAATAACAATACATACTGCTCTATCGAAATCCATCTTCAAAGTGTGAAAATCGCGGGCATTTTCGCGGTTTTTAATCGCAGTGTATGCGTCTCGATCGGTTTCGCGGTTATAGCGGTTAACCGCTCGCTGGAAAAAACTCACTCGTAGTGCGGCCTAAAGCTGGGTCCATACCAATAACATTTTGCGTGAGTGTTGAATTTACCGGAACAATTTGTTTGTATTATCTGCTGGACAACAGATGGTTCGTCTGCGTGCTGTGCGGCGACAATATTCGTATGTGAATTTATATATAAGCGCGTCTACATTGCCGCGCAGGCACACAACATACAGCACATAGAGTCCGTACAATGTAAATTTGTATTGATGTGGATCCAGTGGATCAAGTCTTACTTAAAAAATGTGCATTCTTTTGGCGTCGCCTTTTATCACAACCAATAGTTTGTCAGCATGTCTCGTATTTTGAATTTAGTGATTTTTTATAAAACGGTATAATTTATTACCCGAATAAAAATATCCATTTTTGCCCAGTCTCGATAAATATTTATACTACATTTTCTCTGTTCGTGTTTAAATATATCGGAAAATTAATTAAAATAATGGTTAGCGGTTACATTTTTAATTTGTTATCGGACATCCCACTGAAGTTTCTACAAACTATATTAAATATTCAACGAATTTGATCATTTATCATTTATTTTATAACTATGAAAAAATTAAGTTAAATAATTTTACACCCACACAACAATTTTTATAGAGTTATGGACTATTATATACGAGGAAAAGTCCGATATTTATCCAATAGATGTTGGTGCGATTGTAGAGGTGATTGCATTTATGAAAAGCCGATTCATTTATAATAATGCTACATGAATTCCAAGCCAATATGACATTTAATTTTGTTTTACTGGTATTTGTTTTGAGTACATTCACATTTTTGCCATCATGAAAAAAAAACAAATTTCTAGTCTCGAACAGCTATACTGAACAATTTTAGTTGAGCGCAAACAGAAGGAAAGTTCAAATAGCATTATGGGGATTCTGTTTCTTCACATTTCATTATTATCATGATTAGTTACTGAGCTCTCTGTTTAATTTTCATCCATTAGTTACTGACTTTAGATGTTGTTGAACCAGCACGAGTTACGCTTCGTGCTCAGGATGCCTCGGTAAAGTCACTACTAAGAACATGGCCAGTAAAATTCAGATATTGTGTTGGTCTATCCTAATATTAACCGCAGTGAAGTGAAATATTATCACAAATGAGTATACTATTATGTAGATGCGAAGTGAATTTTTTAAGGATCTATTGCAAAAAACCACAAATGAAGATTACCTACAAGAAGAGCAAAAATAAAGAAAGTGTATTAAAAGAGATATATTTAGACAGGAAGAATGAAAAGAATGAGAAGAATAAGAAAAAATAACAAATATATATATATATATATATATATATATATATATATATATATATATATATATATATATATATATATATATACATATATATATATATATATATATATATATATATATACATATATATATATATATATATATATATATATATATATATATATATACATATATATATATATATATATATATATATATATATATATATATATATATATATATATATATATATATATATATATTTGTTATTTTTTATAAGGGAAACCCTAGGAACATTAAAGTAAAAAAAGTTTTAGATACGAGTTAAGGTAGTACTGTCGTTTATAGAATTACTGTTCAAAATGAAATGATACTTGGCATATTGTTACATTATTATAAGATAATGAACCAATTACATTTTTAAAGAGCTGCAGAGAACCAGGAAAAAGATATTAATAAAAAAAATTGCCTTTACCATTGATTCTTATGAGAAATCACAGATTTTATTTTATTTCACAAAAAGTATCGTTCAGATTACAATGCAAGTGGTATCAATGGAAGGAAAAAAAATCGAACATATTGGTTACTCACAAATCGAGCTTCAAAGCGGGTGCTAAGAGTAATTAGTAAATAATTAAGAAAAATGTACTATGTTAATTACAAGTGGCAACGCCGTCAAAGAGGTTATTATGACGCGCGAATTTTAAACATACATCGAATGCGGTATGTGGGGATATCAGTGGCATACACAATTTTTATTACAAAACATACGAACTACTATATATTAATACAGTTACATTTATTACATAAAGTAACGCATAACAAAATATATAGTATTATATAAATAAACTTTAATATTGAATCTTTTATCATTATTATTAGAGCTATTGTAAGCATACTTCTATCTCTTTTACTTTTACGTGGCGTTGTCAAATATAAATACTACGGAAGTCAAATAACACAGAGCACATATTTGACACTTGTGGTATCGACAGTACTACCTTAAGAATAGAAATGATTAAATACACGAAAAATGAGAAAAAATATAAACATTTTATATATTTAAAAAAGCGATGCAAGAAAAGAAGATACGGGAAGCACCCATTCCTTCCAATGGAGGGCACAAGTTTCGTCTCTTGATATTCAGACTCTTCAGGGCACCGACATGTGCTCTCTCGTCAAGAATAGGAAGCACCGATCCACAGTCAACAACCCATATTTTTCGCCGACTTCCCGTCGCACTGTGGGGAATTTATTAGCAAAACATGGTCATTAATCGATTTTTTGAACTGCTTAATTTTCCAGCCTAAGTACTTCTGAGAATTCTCAGTTAGTGACCCAAACTATTCTCACCTGCAAATGGTTAAATACAGGTATCGACAGGTTAAAATTACTAGTCGTTCTAGAACATTTGAAGCGGTAAGTTTATTTCTGAAAAAGTGGTTTCCGTGGAACAGAATATTTAATTTGTGCTATTGGCTTGTTTATTTCCTGATTATTGTGGGATTATGGCGTCAACATCTAGAGGTATGTACCAACTTAATATATTTTTATAGTTGATTATAGTAATCAGGTGACCGGTTTTTTTGCAACTAGAAATTGTATTACATTTAGCGACGATTTCTAATATAATATGTATTTTGAAAACTGAATTTGTTGTACTTCCAAAGCTTTCCAAACCTAATATTTGACTTTATTCTAAACTTGAGTGTCCATTTAACTAGCCTACAGTGAAAAAATTTCCGGAAGTTCACGGTTTCGGGTTTTACACACTGCCAATAAGATAGTTTCAATAAAATGCGGTGTATATTTCTAAAAGTCTCCTTTTTAAAAATACGTATTATTTTTTTAAACACTTAGGTACTTGCCTTCCCCCGCGAAATATAAAGGCATTACACGTTAATATATACATTATAGGGTTTTTTTTCCAGACTCTGAGGGTCCTAGTCAACCGATCAAATCATCCACCAGAAGAGATTTGTACGCGTTTATTAGTGAGTGTCCAGAAAGAAGTATCGAGTCAAAAATGGAGTACTTGAACAAAAACGTGTTTAGAGTTTTAAGTTGTCCAAAGGATAACGAACCTGTTATCAAACATCAGCTTTCCCATTTTAAATCTCAATTTAAAAAAAGATGGTCTGCTGCGAGTAACAAAGAAAACATTTTTATGGTTTAAATGTAAGATTAAATGGAGCTATTGATTTTCCCGTATCTTCACACGTATCTCCAGGGTGACCTACGAAAACATTTGCAGAATTAAATGAAAGAAGTAAACGCAGGAAAACCGAAGAACTTAGAGACTCAGGATCGTCAGAGGAACTAGCCTATGCAACACAAATGTCACTGAGAGCAGAAGGTAACGTGACAGCCTCTAATGTTTTAAAAGATTTAACTGCAAGCCCAAAACGTGCACAGCGATATCAAGAAGCGTTGCATTGGGCAAAGCAGGTTACAAAATTAAATCCACAGGAAGCGCTTTCGGTCTTTGTAGAAGCCAATATAACTAGACATCAGTATGAGGTGATTAGAAGTGTTGATAAAGAAAAATATCCATGTTATTCAGTTATACAAAGAGCCAAACAAGACTGTTATCCTAAACGCGACGATATTCTTGTTACGTCTACAAGAGCTGAAGTCCAATTACTGACCACACTGCTTGACACACTGCATTACGATTGTGCACATTATTAAGAGAAGCTTTTGAAAACCTAAAAGTAGAAGAAAATGATTTTCTTTTAATTTCAAAATGGGGATGTGATGGCTCACAACAAAACCAGTTTAAACAAAAATCTGAAGACCAATCTGATAATGATGAGAATATATTTATAACGTCCCTGGTCCCTTTGCAGCTGATTTATGAATCCAAAAACCGAAAGGTAATTATTTGGAATAATCCCACTCCATCATCTCCCAGGTTCTGTCGGCCTGTAAGAATAAATTTTATTCGCAAATCTGTGGATGTAACAAATAATGAAATACGACATATTGAAAATCAAATTCAAAATTTGCACCAAACCGCTTTGACCCTCTCCAACGGCAATGTAAATATTCGACACAAGCTTTTGTTAACCATGATAGACGCCAAAGTCTGTAATGCGGCTACTGGGACTACGTCAACGCAGAAATGTTTTATTTGTGATGCAACCTCCAAAGACTTTAACAATTTAGAACAAGTAAAACAAAGGCCGATAAAGCCAGGGACACTAAAATTTGGACTTTCAATCCTTCATGCTAATATACGTTTATTTGAGCATATATTGCATGTAGCTTACAAATAACCAATCAAGAAGTGGCAAGCACGAACAAACGAGGAAAAGGAAAATGTAATTGAAACCAAAAAGAAAATTGCTTTGTATAACTGAAAAAAGCTGGCAGGTGAGATAATACTTGGACTCGAATTATGAAAATAAATGGATTGGTAGGGGAGGTCCTGTACCGTGGCTAGACAAATTTAACAAAGAATTTAACAAAGCAAGGTTTTTCCTTATGGGGTTTTGTTAAAGAAAAAGTTTATCAAATCCCACTCACCACAATAGAGGACATGGAAATTAGAATAAGAAATGTGTTTGTGAATATTAATGAGGCAATGCTCATTACAGTCAATAGTTCTTTTGAACATAAGCTTAGAGCTTAGTGTATTGCACAAAATGACAGACATATTGAACATTTAATTAAATGATTGTAGTGACTTATACCCTATAAATGTTTGTACTTAAACTGACTTACTAAAAACTAAATATTCATGACGTTTATTTTCCTATAACAATAGTTTTGTTACTCTATAATAATTGGTTTTTAATCAAATATTAAAACATAAGATGACCTAAATTCTTAATATATCATGAGTTATCAAGAATTTATTTATTAGTTTAATATTAACATAAAACCTAAAGTGACTTCCATTGTAAACGGAATATTAAAAACAAAAATGTAAAAATCTCGGAAATTAGGATAGATGGGTATAGGATGTGTTAAATAAGAATAGAAGTACTTTGTCTTAGGAATATTGTAAAATGAAAAAATATTAGACACACCATTTAAAAAATTGAGATATGATGTTTTGAATTGTTTTCATTTATCTCAGTTATCCTGGACACCTTGTATAACGTAGACACATTTTGTTTGCATTAAAGCTTAAGTCGTAGTTTTACTAATATCTCTACCAAAAATCCTTCATCAAAAAATAAATGATATATGACACAGCAAATTAGAATCTGCAACTTCGATATTTTTTACCAAATGGCGGATATTGGTAAAACCATAGGACATGTTTTACGAAATATATTTAGAATTGGTTCTAAACATATTTCGCCACGGTTTTGTGAGACACCCTGTATAAATAAAATTAATTTTAAATTATGCAGTCTATTTAGTTGTACAACTCTTATACAAAACTTTGTCTCTATCTCCAGCGATTACCAAGATATCAACCGATATCGCACTATTGGGACACCCTGTATATTGAGTTCCAGTAAAAGTTTGTCTCATTTTTTTGAGAGGAAATAAAGAAAAATTTAAGATGTCTAAAAATGTTATTTAATCAATATAGTATGGGTCATTCTGTTCAATGATCTCTCCCCATTTCTCCGGTAGCTGCATATTCCCGTGCTCATATAAGTTCTATGATTTTTGGCTAAAAAACTGATTTAGGTGATTTTTCCACTCTTCTGAGGACGTAAAGTTTTAACCATCTACGTTGTTTTGGGGCGATCAAAATAAATTGTGGTCGGAGGGCGCAAGATCGGGAAAGTACGGTAGATAGACGCAATGTCGTTTCTATTGATTACTCTGGTTGGTTACTCGCGTTAATTCACCTCGGTGTGAACAGTATTTCACCGAATTAATGATCTGATTTTCAGGTAACAGCAGATAATAAACAATTCCTTTCCAATCACATGAAATGCACATGTCCTGCTTGGATGTAAAGTGACTTTTGCTCTAATTAAATCTTCGGGTTTACACTACGATTTCTTACACTCAACATTATTATACACAATTCATTTTTTATCACTTTTAACTATCCTCTTTAAAAAAAATTATCGATTTCGTTGCGTTTCTTAGCGACTCGTAATATTCTGCTGATATCAAATTATCAAATATCAAAATATCAAATTAGCTGTTTATCAAATTTTTCTCCGTTAACTCATGCGGCACCCACATATCAGCTTTGATAAGTATTCCAAGTTCATACATCACTTTGAGATGTTGACTTGTTGATTCCAAGAATTTTTTCGATCTCTCGAGTTTTTTTATGTTGATCACTTTCAATTAGCACCCATATTTTGTTGCCATAAGCCTCAGCAGGTTGTTCAGGCTGGGGCATCGCTAAGATTAAAATTGTTTTCACAAAACTTTCTGAACCACTGACGGTACGTGAAATCGTTAACGGCACCCTTACAGTAATTTTTATTTGTTCAATGTTTTCATTCATTCTTGTTCAGTGTTAATTTTATGAGTCAATGAAGCTGTATGTCGAAAATACCTTATTTTCTGCCATTTAAATGCTTCAAAAAAATTTGTAAAATGCGACCAAATAACCCAATTTCTTTTTCAAGTAGTCGCTGAAATTGGTTCTTTCAAACATAAAAACTTTATACGTGTGAAGATAGATAGATAACTTCAGTTTAGCTGAACTTAGATAACACTTCAGTTTTGCGATGGCATCTAACGCCAAAAAGGGGAGGAACTTTTGTATCAAATCAATAAGAAGGAAATCTGTACAATGAATGACACAGGGATTGTACTATGGAGTACCATTAGCAAAGTTCATGCAAGAATACTGGAAAATTAACTAAGGAAAAAGTTAGAATGAATCATGAAAGACAGTTACTAGTAGGTGTTCCTATATTATTGTCTCCCTTTTTCAAAATTAAGATATTGATCGTTAAATAATGCTGCGAGTAGTGGTAGACAAGAACTTGACGCTCATCGTCTACAAAGTGCATGCAAACTAAAATGGTATAGTTTTGGAAGTTAAATGTTTTTTTATCCTTCAAACCTCACTCGAATTATCCATCTCACCGTTTCCAGCGACTTACCCTATATATAAGCAATTGGTATTGACAATTGGGGTTTTGAATAAAAAACAATTTATCGTAAATGGAAAGATCATATATAAGTTTTATAACAAAACTGTTGTTAATTTTATGTTTTTTCTTATAATTAAAAAGTTATATCGAATTGAACATACATTTTTAAACCTGGTACCGATGACCCGGACCTGGACCTGGTGCCGACAGTTCCCAAAAAACCCCCAGAGCGTATGATGTCACAATATTTATTTCCCCTGAATATTACAGAGAGCTGATACTAGTGTTTTAGTTTCTAATGAACTTATTCTTGTTATTATCATCAGTGTATTGATAAATTTAGTTATCGTGACTATTTCGTACCATTTTGTACGAATAATACAAAAACAATTCCGGAAAAAATATTTACTGAATTCATTTGTCATTTCGAATCTCATTTTTGAGAAAATCTGTGACCATAAAAATATCCACACCAGATATATTGTCAGAATTGGCCTTCCTGAACCCTTTGTCACGCATTACTTATTGAATTAAATTAGTAAGCAACAATTTTTTTGCGCTATAATTTTGACAGTATATACCAGGTAAAAGCCATTGGCAGTACTTACGTGAAAACACTTTAACATAATGACTTTACAAACATGGTAGCCAATCGTGGTGCTTTCGTAGTCGCGTGATTTTATTTTAAATTTTATATTTTTTAATTCATTTATAATTAGTTGCAAATAATTTTTGAAAAGTTTTTCGCGTCGGTTATCAACATTATGTATGATAAAGTTTTAAAATATAGTAAAAAATTGATAATTATTTTTTATTCAAAAACCCAATTTCGAAATTATCCATCTTGGTTCGAAAGTATATTAGAAAATAATGTTGTTATTGTTATTCAAAAATGTTTAAAATTTGAAAATAGTTTTCGTGGAAAACCTATTTTTGTTGCTTCGATTTATGAATCTTATATTTTAAGTTGAGCATTTCAAATTACTCTCATACCTCTTGCAGTGATTTTCATCTAAAAATAAATCTTCAAGAGCGAACAACCACTTTATTCGTAACAATAGAATAATCTTTTTCTATCAGCAAATTGGTCTATTTTAACACCAAATTGAGTGGTCGTTATTAAGTCAACTGTTTTTTATTTTTAGGTTTCTGGCATAGCAATTTTGGCGATCGGAATATGGATGGAAGTGGAACTATACAAATATATGGAAATGAGTACCGAATTTAGCGGTACTGCCCCATACGTGTTAATAGGCACGGGCTCGTTCATTATTCTGATAGGTTCATTCGCTTGCTGTTGCACCGTCAAAGGCCAACCAGTACTACTTTACGTGGTAAGTTAACTCAACTTTTGTTTTTTATATTCTTGAAATTAATTATTAAAGAATTTATTTTTGTATTTAATCTCACTTTTGTTGAATATTTATATTTTGGAGCTATTTCTACCCTTCTCCATAAAATATAATTTAAGGAAAAGGCGGAAGTTACAGGTTTTACGATAGTCGTTCGAAATGTTCTAAGACTAATACAGATACGTATGTCCAAATGACTATGATATTTTTCGATTTAACCCCAACAAACATAGAAAAATACTTCAGTTCCACTTTAAAGGATTTTTGCCTTTCTTTTTCGATGGTAAAAAAGTGGTCTGCTGAATTTAAACGTCATATGTTCATCGAAAATGGTAACCGTTCGGGATGCCTAAAAAGCAGCGCAACTGACAAAACAGTTGCAAGAATCTATAATGTCATATTAGATGACTGATCACTGAAGGGACGTGTATGAAAAAGCTTTCCACATGGTTGATGCCGCTGCATCGTTTAAATCAACACTATTCAATAAGTTTTTGAACTTATTTAAATGCGATTCTGCTGGATTTTTTCGATATTTTATGACAGTATTTGAAATATGAATTCACTGTTATACTTAAAACGTGAAACATTGATTGTGGAGCGAAAACGTTTTCATCTTTATTACAGGTTATGGTTTGGGTTTTCTAGGATTATCGTAGTGTGGATTTCATAGACTACCTGGCAAAAAACAGGAAATCATCACCAGAAAGAATTACATTATTATATTATATATACACTAGGCGCAGAGGTAAATAATTCTTAATTTTTTTAAAAGATTGCGCTGGAAACAAGGGTCGGTTCACAGTCTAATCTCTTATGTGATTTAGAGTTAGCGTCATATTTTTTCGTGTGGTAAACATGTCGAGTTTCGAGCCAAACAAAGAGCATTTGCAGCATAAACCGCTTTTCTTATTTAATCAGAAGTGGTTATTTTAAGTTGAAAGACAAAGAACGCCCAGGTCAACCAAGCATTGTTGGAAGAAGACGATATATAAACTGAACAACAAATGGCAGAGGTGTTAAATGTTGGTCGTCGAACCATTTGTGATCGTCTGCATGACATGGTTAAATATATAAACTTTATAATATATATAATAATATATAATAACTTATAAATATAAAATATTTTTGGTTGGATCGGCCTTGAGTTCTCTAAGTATTGCCTTTGTCAGCTTTGCAAAGAATTAAATTGTTCTGTTGTTAAATTGTTAAATTGTTGCAAAGCTGACAAAGGTAATACTATTATTATTCTAACAAAAAATGAATACCTACTAAAATTAACAGACTCATCAACGCAGAAAACTTTAGAGAACTCAAGACCGATCCAACCAAAAAATATCACACCACTGTAAAGAAAACTACAAAAATGTACAATGAGACCTTTGTAAATATATCACAATCTAAACTAGATACCATGAACCCAACATCTCCAGTTTTATATGGAATACCTAACCTACATATAGATGGCATTCCAATGAGATGAGTGGTTTCTTATGTAAATGCTCCTATCATATAACCTTTGCAAACAACTAAATAGTGATCTACCATTATTTATCGATTTCAACTCAAAGCAATCAAGAATAAAATAGAACTAACAACAAAATTAGAAAATATACATATACCTTCCAATGCAAAGTTAGTTTCGTTCTATATAAAAAGCCTTTTTTCCTCCATTCCGGTAAAAGATCTTAAAAAAATCCTTAATGAAAGAATTTATGAATGTAATCTTAAAATCGTACACAAATATGTTCTCATAGAAGCTATCAATGTATGTATCGAACAAAATTATTGTTCAATTCAAAAATTTACCAATACGCCAACGGATTACTAATGGGAAGTCCCCTAAGCGCCTTTCTGGCAGAAATTTACATGGCTAATTTTGAAAATAATTTATTTAACAACACTAATTATACAAGACACATACATTTTTGGGGCCAGGTATGTCGATGATATTATTTGCATATGCACAGGGACGGAAAGACTATTGGGTCAATTTCTTGGACATATAAATAGTAACATAGTAATAATAATAGAAATAAAACACAAAAATCCAGTTCACAATAGAAATAGAGACTGATAATTCATTAAATTTCTTAGATTTAAAAATGATAAAAACACCGAATAAATTATAATTCGAAATATTTAGATACAACTATTTAGTTGTTCAGCAAGTTCAGCAACTATTCAGCAAGTTCAGATCAGTCATGGAAAGTAAAAATGTCCACTTTTCACAGTATGACCCACAGACTTCTAACGATTCCACTTAAAAAAGACAGTTCAAAAAAAGAATTTAATATAATCAAAAATATCGCAAATAATAATGGTTATCAGCCCAGCATTATAGATAAGATGATAAAAAACAGGATTTAGAAAAACAACATCAAACATTTTGATGCAGCAACACCCGAAAAATATTCTACAAACGGGTATGCTATAAACTATATCCATAAATTCAGTTCCAGAATCACAAATCATTTAAACAAAAAAATATTAATATTATCTTTGTTAATAAGAAGAATCGTGCATCGTTGCTAAATAATAACAAAAAATATCAAAATTTTTTGACAAATCTGGAGTATACGAAATAAAATGTAAAATGTGTGTCCACAATCTCATGTGAAACGCACAACAACCTGCGTCTCCGCCGCAAGATGGTATCACCGCGGAACTATTAAAAAACCTCGGACTAAATTCACTGCAAGAATTTATGCAGATTATCACGAACATTTGGCAAACAGAAATATTACTAGATGAATGGAAATTTATTCTTATCCACTTCCTTATCCTTATCCAACCCTCGCTGCATAAGAAGGGAGACAGAACAAATGTGAACAACTACAGAGAAATCTCCTTATTACAAGTCACTTACAAAATTCTCTCAGCATGCCTTCTCCAGAGAATACCAGAACAATTAGAACACAAAATTGATGAGTACCAGGCAGGCTTTCGCCTGGTCGCTCATGCACTGACCAAATATTTAACTTAAAAACAATACTGAAATACAAAGCTTTCAGGAACGTTCCAATCATCTGCACGTTCGTGGACTTCAAGAAAGCATACGACTGCATCGACTGAAAATATCTGTTCAACATCCTAGAAGAATAAGGACCCGACCCCAAAACACTACGATTGATCAAGCAGACACTGACTGACACAACCTCTAAAGTAAAATTTATGGGAGAAATTTCCGAACCCTTCCTGATTAAAACTGGAATACGCCAAGGAGATGGGTTATCCCCACTCCTCTTCAACCTGCTCCTGGACAAAGTCATAAGGGAATGCGAAAAACAATTGAAAAATCAAGGACACTGGAAACCAATACGACTCGGACGATTCAAAAACAACCTAGAAATATCATGCCTGGCCTTCGCAGACGTCCTAACCATACTCGCAGACAATGAAAAAAGGGCAACGAAGCAGATCGAAGTCTTCAAGGTGTGTGCAGATAAAGTTGGCCAACAAATCTCCTGTCAAAAACCCGAATTCTTCTGTTCAAAATTAGATGTCCAAGATTTGAACACCAAATACGGCAAAATAAATAGTGTCACTCACTTCAAATACCTGGGCGAGATTCTCGAACCTACAGGAGGAGAGAAGATAGCACAGAAGAATCGATTACAGAAGATGAAGAAGGCATACAGCAAGGCACACAATATCTTCAAAAAAAAACATCTTATAAATATTTATTTATAAGAGCGAGAACATTTCAAATAACCCTTCTATTATCGTACTGTTTACAAATTGCCAACGTATCATTACAATAATATAATTTCTCACAGTCATATTAATGCAAATCAATGCAATTTCGATTTTATAAACATTGCTTCAGTCATCAATTACAAATATTTGTTATGCAAGTGACGTAAAATTTTATTTATATTTAATGTTTTTTAATATTTATTTTTTGCTTAGTTTCATAATTTTTTTGATGCCGAAATTACAGTACCGAGAAAGGACTATCCGATTTTAATATTTTTTTGGTAAAACATACTATAGCAAGGAGTAAATTAATAAAAATTGGTAAAGGAATGATTGTGATTTAAACAACACGTTTTGTCCGATTCGAAGAACTTATTTTAGGTATTTTTTGTTTGTTTTATTAGGTTTTAAATTGTTTACTATCTAATTTTAATATTATTAAAATACTTACTGCGTCGATTTGATGGGCTTAGATGACTAAATTTGAAAAAAGGAATATTGAAGGAATTTGAATATTGGCATACGGAGAGATTTTTTCATTTAGAGATAATGTTAACCACGCTAACATAAATCAGACCACTGAATGTAAAATGTATCAAGTGTGTTTGGATAATGCCCAAACTCAAAGAACAGCATGTTTTCGGTGCCAACACTTCCATGCTTTTAAATGCACATACACACACGATCCAATTTTGATTTTTAAGATTTGTAGCTATCAGGAACTAGTTTTCGACAACTATGACTAATGAGTGATTGACTGGGCTTTATTTTTCTAATAAAAATCAATTGATATAATACAAATATAAACTTTCGTATGATTTTCTACCGCATAAGATCATTCAGACTGTAAGATGATTAGTCAAATCTCTGGACGCTAAACATCGATAGGAATGATTACAGCCTGGTAGAGAATGATTATTTTGGAACCTAGAATGCTCACTGATCAATCCGCGTTCTGTTGCTGATGATGCCGAGATATAAAGAACTGATGATTACAAGTGGAATTTAAAATAAAACAAATTAATTATTGAGCAAGTGCTTACATTATATCTCTACTTAAAGAAAACATAGTACCATTAAATATTATATATTATGAATCTAGGGTGAAAAACCAGATACTTTCACGATAAATGACAGTTCAATCACAAATGCACCTGCATTTCTGAAAAGTAGCTTTCTTTTTAGTAATGTACCATCAATTTCAAGCCGATATAATCTTCAGTTTTATTTTGAGAATCTTTAAAAGCAGATAATTTCGATATTTTTGATATTGTGGGAACAGAAAATTTCGTGTGTTGATTAAATATTATCTTCTTAGTGGAAAAATCATTGTGCAAACTGAAGGAAAGTTGGAAAAGTATTATTATGACTCTGCTTCTGCACATTTTATGGTTAAAAAGCAACTGGTAGCGTTTGGATGCGGTCAAACTAGCACGAGTGACGTTACTCATTGAGTATGCTCCGTTGAAGTCACTAATGAGGAAATTGTTAACAAAATCCATAATGTCATATTGAAATGATCGCAGAGTGAAGGTTAGAGAGTTAAAAAGTTGTTGAAATGATAAACATCTTGGTCGCATGCGTATGGAACATCATACATGAAAATTTGGACACAAGGAAACTATCAGCGGGATGAATGCCGCGTTCGCTCACTGCGGACTAAAAACGAAATGAAGTTACCACTTTTCAGAAGTATTTAGGCATGTATAAGCATAATTCAAAAGAATTCCTGTGACGATTTATGACTGTCGATGAAACTTGTCGAAACACCAGAAATGAAGGAATCATCAAAAACAGTTGATTTTACCAGGCGAACGTACTTCAAAGAATGTGACAGCGCTTCTATGGCCGGAAAGGTCATAGCTACTGTTTTTTTATGATTTATATGGCACTACCTTTATCGACTATTTGAAAAAGGCAAAGACGATCACAGAATGGTATTCTGCTACATTATTTGTTAAATTTCATAAAGAATTTATAAAAAAAACCTTCATTTGGCAAAGAACAAAGTGCTGGTAATTTAAGTTAGTTAAAAAGTGCTGTATCAAGATAAGGCATTCACCCATTCCTCTGTCATTACAACAGTTTAATTAGCCCATTTATACTAAAACTTGAGGCCTTGTACCTTATTTATTGGACTAGCTTCACTTTTTTCAAACATGAAGAAATGGCTGGTTGAAAAGGAAAGGTTGGAAAGGTTCACATCAAGGTATTATAGAGCCGAAATAGAGGAGCAAAAGCTGAAAGAGCGAATTAAATTGCTCGATAGTTCGACAGGTCTTACTTTTTGGGAGGCTTAAGAAAGTTGGGCGAAGAGTATCAAACTAAAAGGGAACTCGGTTAAAAAATAAATTGATCTACCGATATTGATAAACAAATAAATCAATAAATCTCACATCGTATGTTCAATAAAAACGGGTTTGATTTTAGATGTTTCCATCATTGTAAAACAATTCTGCATTACATTTCGACTTAATTGCAGTTCAGCTTTACAAATAATGTGTAAATCCCAGCCTTTAGTTCTGAAATCGTTAGAGGGTTGTTGGCAAATACCATTTCTTTCACATAGCCTCAAAGGCTATGTTAAGAGATATTCTTACAGCATCAAATCGGCCAATATTGAATTTTAGTTTTGAAATTTGATTACTAACACGAAAAGTCAGGAGATTTGCTATATAATAACTACGTAGCTATTCTTTCATTTTATATCGCCTTCATCACAGCCTGCTATACTATATTAAAACTGTATTTCGTATATAGATTCGTGTATAGATTTTTAATTTTCAAAATGTATTTCATCTACATTTTACAAAATAACAATAATAACATTATAGATTGTTTGGAGAGTTCGTACGGATTGTTCATTAGTTGTCCTTTTAACGCCTGTAAACAAAAATATGTGTTGGATTACTAATGTTTCAAAGTTTCGGTCAATAACTTGATTAAGCATTTATGCCACATTATGCTTTTTTATTTCAACAAGGGCAAGTATGCTGTCCAACGAAAAACAACGTTTGGGCGGTTTACGGAGAGGGGTCTGTTGGGGTGCAAAAGCGGTCGGTCGGGATTTTGATCTGTAAGATCGGCTTCACTCTGGCAGTCCACCAAGCAATGATTTCGAGAAAATAAAAGTTACAATACTTTATAAAGATCCATGTGCGATGGACCATCTGAAAATAAAAAGGATCGTCTGCCGATACGATGAGTATTCATTCCCTTGAGGGTTCGATGAGATCCCTGATGAAGTCCCGATGAGGTCCCTTATGAATTTAGTGGACGAAAAATGCGGGACCGTATCTCTTCGTTCGATCTTTTAATGAATACAAAATCTGAGGCTCCATTTTTAAAACAAATAGTAACTGCTGATTAAAAGTGGATTGAGTTACTTTGACATGTTACATACACATATTTGACTGTTATATACGCTTTGAATTTCTTCCACGCCATCAACACCGACCTCTATTGTTGCAGGCAGCAATTGAAGAAAAGTGTTTGCGCCATCCACCTTTCACCCTGGACGAAGAATATATAAAAAGCATCTTGTTAACATTTTTTGGCAATAAAGATGTTAATTTTTGACAAAAATGCATTATGGATCCATCTCTATGTTAGCGACCAGTTAATAATAATATTAATAATAAATGTGAAATAAACAGTATCATCAGAGGAACATATGACACAAGAACCATATACAATAGAATCCAATCAAACAATATAAAATCTGGAACCCAATGAAACATAAAAATATCTCGGTTACCAACAAAAACAAAACATAGAATACAGAAATATAAACAAAAATTTAAGCAACAGTATATAGCACGCTTGGAAAATATATTAAAAACAGAACGTTCAGGTCGGAATAAGTAAAAGCTATAAATACATATGCTATACTAATACTTACACTCATTCGATATAATAAACTGGGGTGATACAGACCTTAATGCACTTAATACGCTAACACTATCAAAATGTATTAAATACAGAATCCATCACTACACTCAGGGGTGGAAGGATTTACACTTACAAGAAAGGAGGGCGGAAAAGGAATTACAGATATCAAGAGAATAATTTTTACAAAAAGCAAACACAAGCCTACTACACAAAGCAATAACTACCGTCAATATATTCGGTACACCTCTTAAACCAAATAATACTACATTTCAATCAAAGTACTGTATTATCTCATCAATCACTAAGAAAATTAAATGGAAACAGAAAGCATTACATGGAAGACATCCGAATTATCTAACCCCACATACAGATACTCAAGCTTCAAACGCATGGCTAACACATGGTAATATCTTAGAGATTTAGAGGAGAAACAGAAGGATATCTAGTTGTAATACAAGATCAAACTATCAGCACGCGTAATTACCTTAAATACATCATCAATGATAAGACAGTGAATACAGATGAATGCAGATTATGCCAAGAACAACACGAAACAATCGATCACATCAGAGGAGGCTGCAGGATATTGGCTTTAAATCACTATACATACAGACACAACAATGTGGCTAAAATCATACATCAACATTTAACATTCAAATATAATCTTTATAAGCAATATATACCCACCGAACTACAAATACGTACCCTCAAGCATTCTGGAAAACGATACAACAAAACTATACTGAAATAGAGACATTATCACAGACAAAGAAACAAAACATAATAAACCTGACCTCGTAATTATACATAAGAAAAACAATACAACATACCTAATTGCAATATCGATCCCTAATACAGCCAGACTCCAAAAGAAAGTTCCAGAAAAATAGAGAAATACCTTCAACTGGCTGAAGAGATCAAGGACAGAGTGTTTATAATACCCATAATTATCTCCACCACTGGTGTTATATCAATGTCACTTTATAGTTCACCATATATATATATATATATATATATATATATATATATATATATATATATATATATATATACAAATGCAAAAATCGATAGTTATAGATGCATGTTCAACAACTCGCAAATTTTTAAATATTAAATAGAAAACGAAATGCTTGATTATATCCGCATTCGGTAAAAAAACAGGCATAATCGTGTTTATATCCAATATATATATATATATATATATATATATATATATATATATATATATATATATATATATATATATATATATATATATATATATATAATTATTAGACGTATATACCTGGTTGGATCACGCAAAACATTCTGACTCATTTTCGAGCCTTCTTCTTCTGATCTTCCACACCTCTCCCTGATCCTTTCTCCGTGAATTGTCTTGTCCTCGATCTCCCCGAAACTTCGCGCTCAGATGCAACGTTCCACAAGCGTATTTTGTTTCTGTACGTTCTTCTATCCTCAATCTCCGTCGGACCCATTTGTGCCTTTCCCAGATCAGCTCTGACTTGTGCGATCCATGGTACTGTTGACTTGACTCCTTGTATGTAGGTGAGAATTCTGTTGGTGAGTTTTGTCGGTGGGAGTCTACTGATGGGTACATAGAATTTCAATCTTCTCTTTCTTATGTCCGCCGCTACATTGGACATTCTCTCTGTGGTCCTTCTAGAATGTAGTCTGTATCCTTCCTCTGTTAGTTTTGGGCCGAGAATTTTTCTCATAATTTTGTGTTCTTCTTTTAGTATGTTTTCTATGCCGCTTTTTGTGTGGAGTCTAAGTGTCTCGCTTGCGTATAGTAAATACCTCTGGTTTGATTGCTGTGTTGTAGTGTCTTTAAAGAAAGGGGTTAAATGATCACAATAAAAATTTATTCAAATAATTCAAATAACTGCCATAGGATTTTCAAAAGGATGATTATATATGTTGGCCTGATATTGATAACGGTTCCAAATAGCAATGTTAAAGCACCCGCTAGAAAATGGATTAATTATATATTCCAACCGTATATACAGGGTATAATAGATTTTTCAATAAATGCGGGTGAAGCTTTATTGTATTGGATTGATGCAAAAATTAGTCCCATTTTTGACATTAGATGTTTCGCACGTATGAAGTTTTGTTGTTTAACTGAATAAATTTTAACAATTACATGGGAAAAAATGTGCTATTGGGTTGTATTTATATTTTTTTTATTGTGCTCTTTGATTCCTAAAAAGGCATGAATGCTTCAGAAAAAGTCAGATGATGATATCACGTGACATAAGTAAATTAGAAAGTTTCGTGAAAAAAAATTAGCAATGCACCACGTTCTCTACTGATTGGCGAAGACTGATAGCAATGAAATATTGGCACTTACTGAAAGTGATCGGTATAGAAGAACTCGAGAGATCTATTGAAATCAACCACTCAACATTGTCAAAACGATTAAGCCAACTTTGAATGATTAGCAAGGCCGATGTATTGATGCTACATGTATGAACGGACAAACATGTAAGCGTAAGAGATTATGATGTAAGCGCAGAATTACCTCTTCAACTAGTGTGAAAATTAATTTACATCCGAAGAAGATTAATTAATGCATTTGGTATACCGTATACCGTAACAACTTTGAAGAAACTGGTTCTGTACTGAAAAAGAAGCCTGTAAGTACGAAAACAACTGTGGATACACTTGCAAACATAGAGTGAGTCAGAACCGCTGTTGGACGTACTCCAGAGAGTTCTGCTCGTGGTTAGGTGGTTTCGTTGAACACTTCGAGTAGAAGTTCTTGCGTTATTTGAATATTTGAAATTCCACCTATTCAAAATCGAAGTTGTCCATGAATTAAGTAATCCTATGTATGAAAATGAAAATATTTTTCACAATTTGTTTATATAGGGTGAAGCATATTTTCAGCATTCAAGTGTTGTAAATAAACAAAATTTTCTATATTGGTTTCACAAAATCCTCGTCAACTTGACGAGAATTACTTAAATCGTACAAAGTTTACAATGTGGTGTCCGATATCTACTTTTTGTATTATCGAATGAGGAAGTTAATGGAAATGCAACTATTGCTATATAAGCCCATTATGTTTATATGATCGACGAGTTTTTGGAACAACAATTAGCCAGGTTTTCTCTTGCTAAGACAAGGCGATTGCTTAGACCACTAGGATATCGATTAATGCCAATAGATCATTGTTTTCCAATAATATTTCTCCAGTTATGAGTACATTCTTTGGCCAGGAATGTCTCCAGATTTAATACTATGTGATTTGTGGTGTTATTTGAAAAGTGCGGCCTACTTTGATCCCTACAAAGTATTTGTTGAGCTTAAACTCAGAATACAATAAGAGAATTCTAGTAGAAATGTTGCGACATATTTTTTTTCTTTAAATAAACACCCCGAAGGACATTTACTGATGTTACAATCTGATCTAATATAGATCAATAAGTAATTCTGTTCGAACTTAAATTGCTACTTCGAAAACTTAAATCTAAAGTCTTACTCACTAGAATGCCTTAGAGTCTAATAATTATTTAGACTAAAATAATGTGTAACGCACAACCGCACTATTCTTTGCTTTGCAGTAGCACAATCACTTAGCTAACTCGAAAGACTTCACTCTCTTGAGTCTTCTTGTTAGATTGGTGTTGTCGAGGAGCTGGAGTACCTCAACGTTCACGTGTTGATGGAGCCGTTGTTCGTGACTCTGTGCGAATTTGGTAACAGTCTGATCAACAGTGTCCATCTGAAGGTGTCACTATTTCTGATGTACCATGGTGCATTGACGATGTTTTGAAATCTCTGGATGATTAGAATATTTCTCTTGATGGCACAGCACCAGAGCTATATGCCATAGGTCTACACCGGATAGACTGGAGTATCTACCAAGTAGCCAATACATTTTCTTGTACCTTATATCAAGTTTTCTTTTCTTTTTGACATGAGCCTTTAAGCGAAGTTTTGTATTTAAAATGTGATGCCTAGATATTTTGCTGAGTTTGCATAGGGGATCTGGGCATTATTTATATTAATTGGAATTTGTTATTCTCTTTTATTTGTGAAATTAATGTGTACAGACTTGGCCTTGTTCAGTTTGATACGCCATCTTTGGGTCCAGTTGTTTATTTGCTTAACTGATATTTGTAGTTTATTTGCAGCCTCTTCATGATATTTGCCTACCGCTAGGATAGCAGTATCGTCTACAAATGTGGTTATTGTATCTTGTTCTAGTTATGGAATGTTACTTGTGTAGATCATGTACAGTATAGGTCCTAAGTCGCTTCTTTGTGGCACTCCTGCTCCAATTTCTTTTAACTCCGTGTATGCTTCGTCCAGCTTTACTTTGAAGAATCTGTCTGATATATAAAACTCTAATAATTCAGAATAGTTTTGTGGAAGAAGCATATTCAGCTTATTAGCCCATCGTGCCATACTTTATCAAAAGCATGTCCAATATCAAGGATTATTAATGATTTGGCATTAGGTGCCTTTCTTCAATAAAGAGTTTCAGCCTTTTCAAGAATATTTTTTCAAATAATTTTAAGAATATAGGTAGTAGAGAGATTGGCCTATATGATGACACTTCGTGAGGAAGTTTTCCTGGCTTAGGGATCATAATGACTTCTGCCAGTTTCCACATCCCAGGAACATACCCTAATCTGACGGATGCATTAAAGAGGAGTGTAAGTTTTATTATGGCTTTCTTTGGAAGTTATTTTAATACATGTCCAGTGATTGAATCAAAGCCAGAAACTCTCTTTGGGTCAGTGTTTGTTTTTATTTCATTTGCTATTTCCTTTGAATATGTTGGTTTAATGTTTTTGCGTTTTGCAAAAAAAAAAGTTTTGCAGTATCAACCTTTTTATTCTCTTGGTGGCTTTCCAGATAAAATAGTAAGTGTTTTTTTTTTCATTTGTCAATTCGCTCAAATACTCACTAATATATTGAATTTTTATTCTTTCTATTTCTTTTTTTAGCTGCTGAATGGCATTATTGAGTTTGGTTTTATCTGCTGGAGCTCTGGACTGATGCCATATCCTCCTAATTTTTCTTTTTTCGGATTTCTCCCTGATTTTTTGGGGCAGTTATTTCCCTTTATTCGTTTGATAATGAAAGGAGTATTATTCCAAGCTCCCGTTGTATGCTGGTTACTAATAATTTCACTTCTCTATCCACTTGTTCTATCGTTCTTAGTGGAACTGATAGATCAATAGCATTTTTCAAGTCCAGTCTGAAGCTTTCCCAGTCTGTTTTCTTGTTTGTTAATCTAGGAGCATTTTCTTTTTAGATTATGGCATCGTTAAGGGTGAGAAGAATGGGAGAGTGATCTGAGTTCAAGTCCCGTGCTTGAAATATTCCTTACAGCAAAGAAATCTATCAGTCTGGTCTTTTATTTTTATCTGCGGGTCAATATGTTAGTTTGCCAGTTGAATGCGAGTCACACTTTAGTTCACTCATTGATTACTTCAATATTTTGCTTTTGGTTGTTGTAAGCCTAGATCCCCAATGAGTGTGCTTTGCATTGAAGTCGCCTACAATGATGAATCTGTGTCCTTGACTCGTGAGGAAGTTTAGATATTGTTCTTTATTAATGACAAGTCTTGGAGGACAATATACAGAAGAAATTCTAACATAATAAGTTTTGGTTTTGACCATTACTGAGGTAGCCAGAAATTCTTCAGTTTGACATCCCATCTCTTGATGATACACGATCGTTTCTTTGATTATTAGTGCACTGCTTCCTCTAGCTACATTTTTGGGATGAATTGTGTGGTATATCTTGTATCCCTTGAATCTAATACGAAAATCAGGCAGAGGCTATCTTTTGGACGTTACTATAAAATAGAAAATGTTTTTTCTCTTCTGTTAAGGGGCATATTTCCAATTTTTAAATAGAATATCAGGTTGCTCTGAAAGTTCATAGGTATTTTCTTAAAGAGAATGTACTTTGTAATGTACCTTTGTACTAAAAATGAGCATCATTATTACCAAAAAATGTTACATGGTATTTCCATCTCTTCTTTCATTTTAAAATATTTTACTTGATTGACTGAACAATTTTGAAGGAACGGGATAGATGGTAGTTCGATGGTGCGATGTTCGGTGAGTAAGGTGAATAGGACAAAACATAAGGTGAATAGGACTGTTTGCTAATTTTGGCTGTTTTTCTTCAATTGCTGTCTCTTCAGCTGATCAAATTGTAAACAGTAGAGGCCAGTGTTGATGATTTGGTTATGTGGAAGAAGCTTGAAGTGTGTGATTCTCTTTCAATACTACCAAATACAAAGCATAATTTTCTTCGCATGAATGCTGTCTCTCGCACTAATTAAAATCGTTGGTTCTATTGTATCCAATTCACTTTTCGTCAGCAGTTACTCTCTTAAAAAATGGAGCCTCAGAATTGTTTTCCGTAAGAGATTGCACGAATAAGTTTGGTTCAGCACATTTTTCATCAAAAGCATAATTTTTTTTCAGATGATCAAAATTAGTCGATTTGCCAATATATAATATAACTTATTGTTATCTCACGGAGCGTGGTGTGTGGATCTTCTTTTTTGTTTACCTTTATTTCTATGACATTAGTGGTTGAAGGATGGAAAAGCGATGTAGCTCCTTTAAATCAAAATCTCGGTCCCTGAACCGACCAAATTACTTTATTTGGATAGTTACCAGATAGAATTACATAATATGGCGTAAATGTAAGTTATCTACCGACATTTTCAATTTGAATCAACTTAACTAACTTAGGGAAAATCAAAGCCAATATGAACGTCAATATTGTAAATACCGCATTAATTAATGATATGTAAATAAGCATTACTAATCCAACATATATTTTTATTTATTATCGTTAAAATAGCAACTAATGAAAAATTCCTACGAACTTTTAAAACAACCCGTTATTGCGATTAGTTATTGAGTTTTTAAAAACCCTCCTTTCTCTGCTGCACCCTGTATATTTTAACTTTATTTTCATCAGAAAGCATTGTCTCACTAGATAATAAAACTACTTTGATACCAATCTTACATATTATATGATTTTATATTTTCTTGCTCAACTTAAATTATATTGTTTCACAACCAGAAACGGTATTTTTCAACACTTTTCTCATCAATATAAGAATAAACTTTAAACTAAACTGATTATTGCAATTTTAGTAACCACAGAAAGAAAAAATAACAGCAAAAAAGAAAAAAAAGGCTTCGTTCACAATGAATCAGCTATTAATAAATCCGCTTCGTGTAATTCCTTTTCGCATGGATGAAGAAGCGTTACTCCGATATTCCAATTCTAATTATTTTGTTCATCATACCGAATCAACCATTCTACTGCAAGTTCATTGTTCTACATTTGAACCTATGCATTTGGAAGATGTTTTACGTTTTTGTTGCTTTTTTATAATCAGTTCCCATTTGTGACTAATGACTAGACACATTTATTACCAATCATTGTTACTTAATATAGGGTATGTGATTGGGAATTGAATGGTTTACGAAGGATTTAGTATATATAACATTTATAGTGTAATGAGACGTACAATAAAATGTACTATTATTATGGCAATTTATTCCATTTATTTCAGCTTAAATTTAGTTTGTTTTGTCACAAAAAAGGAAAATTTTAGATTTTACACATTATTTTACTTTACTTCACTTATTTTGCTTTACACATTTGTCGTTTAATGGCAAAGTTGAAATTACTAGATTTTTTACACAATAACACGTTTTAAACGATTCCCGTTACATCTACAAATACATTATTAATTAATAATTTTTAGTTAACTGTTTTAATATATTAAATGTACAAAGTGTCCACCATTTCAGTCTATGGAAACCTGTCACTCTTTTAAGCAGTTTTGCTGAACACGCTGAAAAAGTTCTGGAGGTATAATGACTGGTCGGTAATGGATTTGGTCGATAGCAGCAAAAATACGTTCTTCTTAATACGAACTTCTGCGTAAATAAGAAACATGTCAAGAAATTCGTGTAAAAATGCATTTTTGGTTATAAATCAAATTGAAATCGACGCACTGACACACTGAAATAGTTTTTGTGGCCATTTTGAATCCAGGCGATATTGTCACGCACGATATAGAACGCACTAGAAAAATCTGGTTCACGAAAAGACTTGTTACGGGCCACCAGGTAACTTAAGGTGGTTCAAATTTACACTGAAAGCGCAGCAGATGTTGCCGAAAACAAACAAACCAAAGGGAAAGCCAATAGTGTTGTCAGATCGAACGTTATGCTACCAGTTTCATTACTTTATTTACACACCTCGTACTACAAAATTCTATTATGATATTTAAATAGCCTTGAAAAATTTTTACAGAAATTCTGCTTCCATTGCCAATTCCATTCTAAATAATCCTAATTCCATTCTAAACAATCCTCAGGTAAATAAAGTTTCACGATCTATAAGAAACTCAATGTTTATTTGTACTTACTTACAATTTCGCAATAAAGAATTATCACCTCAAATAACCTAACGATTCACGACTATTTTCAAAATTGCTAATTTGTCTTCAAACTTTTGGCATTTTGAAACTTATTTTCCAACTGTTTATCCAAGTTTATTCCATCGATATAAAAGAAAAGGAGCAGTATCGTTGTTTTCTATTAGAAAAATAAAGATAAGAGTTTGCTCTTGTCAGTTGTTATCAATCAGTTGTTATTCTCATAGTTTAGAAACATACAATTCAAATTTCGGGTTGTCCGGAAAGTTTGTAGGAATATTCTATATATTATAATATTCTAGTTGCGCTTTTAACACTTGTGAAGAAATATCTGTGTTATGTTATGTTTCAATTCTTCTATTGAAACTTTCGGTGTGAAACACTAAACTCGAAGAGATTTACCACTAAACACTAAATCACCTCTTTTATAGCTCTCGACGCACGTTTCGCTAACCATGTTAATATCATCAGGAGATTGTTTAGACTAGATTATGATAATTCATCTCCTGATAATGCTAACATGGTTAGCGAAACGTGAGTCGAGACCTTACAATTTCGTAATAAAGAATTACCATCTTAAGTAATCTAACGATTCACGACTCTTTTCAAAATTGCTTATTTGACTTCAAATTTTTGGCATTTTGACACCTATTTTCCAACTGTTTATCCAAGTTTATTCAAACGTATATCCGAATTAAATTGATTGATATGATAGAAAAGGAACAGTATCGTTATTTTCTGTTAGAAAAATAAAGACAAGACTTTGCTAGTTTTATTATCAGTTGTTATTCCCTTAGTTTAAAAACATATAATTCAAATATAGGGTTGTCTGGAAAGTTTGTAAGAATTTTCTATATATTCTAATATTCTAGTTGAGCTTTTGACACTTGTGAAGAAACATCTGTGTTGTATTAGTAATGTTTATTTATATATTCTTAATTCCTCTGGTATTTACAATGTTTACGTTTAAATTCGGTTTGATTTGGCTTCAGTTAGATAAGTTGATTCAAATTCAAAATGTCGATCGATAACTTATATTTACGTCACATTATGTCGCAATGCAAGCGCATCAGATGTTGGGGGAAACCAACAAGTCAAAGGGAAAGCCAACAATGTTGTCAGATCGAACGTTGTGTCACTATTCTCATACTTTATTTACACACGTCATAGTTCAAAATTGTATTATGATATTTAAATAGCCTAAAAATTCTAATTCCATTACCAATTATAAATAAAGTTTCACGATCTATAAGAAACTCAATGTTTCTTTGTACTTGCTTATATTGCTAATTTGACTTCAAACTTTTGGCGTTTTGACACTTTCAAATGTTGATACAAGTTTATTCCAACGTATATCCAAATTAAATTAATTGAAATGTAAGAAAAGGACGATACTGCTCGGACGCTCAGTTGTTATTCTCATAGTTTAGAAACATAAATCAAATATCGGGTTGTCCGAAAAGTTTCTCGGAATATTCTATTAGTTGAACTTTTGACGCTTGTAAACAAATATCTGTAATCTGATTAGTAATGTTTATTTATATATTAATAATTTCTCTGGTATTTACACTATTTACGTTCAGATTCGCTTTGATTTGCCTTCAATTAGTTCAGTTGATTCAAATTGAAAATGTCCTTAGATAACTTGCATTTACGCCACATTATGCATTTATTACATTTTTTATTTTATTCATTACATTTACACATTATTTTAATTTAAAAGGGGTAAGAACGTTGCTCAATAAAAAAAACAGTTTTGTGCCGTTTATGGAGGCGGTTTAGTTGGAGGTACCACGGTGCAAAAGTGGTTTGGTCCTTACCGTGGCGGATATTTTGACCTGGAACACTGGCATTGTTCTGGCCATCTTTTAAACACTGATGTGGAGGTGTGTGATGTTGAGGAAATAAAGGCCATAATAGTCGAAGATCCACGAGACACGATGGGATTAGTTAGGTAACCAAAAATAGGTATGCCTGCCGATATCAATATATGTGTGGGACCTTCACAAATTTATTGAGTAGAATTTGCTGGACCGAATCTCTTTGTGCGATTTTTTACTGAGTCTCAATTTCTGAAGCAGATGGTAACTGCGGTTACCAGCGGTTTTAATCAGCGGTCAATAAAAGACAGTTTTCAGCCAAAGAAAATTATGCTTTGCGTTTGGTTGGATGAGAAGAAATCCATAAATGTTGAGCTTCTTCTGCACAACCAAACCATCAACACCAATATCTACCATTTACAATTAGATTGGCTGAAGGCAGCAATTGAAAGAAAAAAAAACAGGCCGAAATTAGCAAACATGAGAGGCGTCGTCTTTCATCGCGACAATACATGGCAACAGGTTTCAATCAGGGCCCGGTAAAAATTATAGAATTAGAATTGGGATGTTTTGCATAGCTATGAATATGCCGAATAATGTACAAGAAAAGAATGTTTTACGGGGTAAAAGTTTAATAATCTTTTTTGGGACACTCGAAAAACTTTGAAGATGCAGATTTGTAAGTATTATTGGATAAGGCTCAACTCATACGTTGAGATATTTTGCAGAAGCATTGAATCTCTCCCAATCCGCCATTTCTGACTGTCAATACATTGGAAATTACACCCACTGGAAAAGATCCAGAAAGAAGGAAAATGGTTCCATATGTATTGAAGGAAAGAGGTATTAAAAGGCGAAAAACCACTTGTGAAATTTTGCTTGCCAGACAGAAAAAATGGGTTTTTTACATCGAATTTAAACAGGCGATCAAAAGTGGATCTATTTTGATAATCCAAAGCGCAAAAAAATTGTGGGTAGACCCAGGACAGCCTTCAATATCACAACCAGGGCGCAATATACATTGAAAAGAAGACTTTGCTGGATATTTGGTGGGATAGTGGGGAAGCTGTGTATTAGGAACTGTTACAAACTGATGAAACGATTACTGGCAATTGATACCGAAACAAATTGATAAAAGAACTGAGCATTGAAGTAAAAACGACCAGAATATGTCCAAAGATACGCTAAAGTAATTTTTCAACATGACAATGCTCGGACTCATGTTACAAAATGAGTAAAAAACTTCTTGAAAAACGTTAAATCGGCCATCTTAGCCCACTCGCCGTATTTACCGGACTTTTCGGACTACTACTTATTTCGATCAATGCAGCACGGACTTTCAGAACAACTCTTAGATTATTACGAAGAAGCGAACATTTGACTTGATGAATGGTTGGCTTCAAAAAACCAAAAGTTCTTTTCGCCCGGAATCCATTCTTTGACAGAACAATGGGAAAAATAATGATTGCTAACGATTGTCAATACTTTGATTAATACGGTAATGTATTTTTTATGGAAATAAATGATCAAATGTTATTAATTATATAATTTATTAATAAAACCTATTAATTAAATTACATAAAGTATTTGCATTTAAAAATATCTATACGAAATTTCTGGGCAACCCAATATAATCGTAGCGTTGAATAACTGTTGCAATTATGAACAATTTTTCTAATAGAAGTTCAATTTTTTCATTACAATATTTAATGAAGGTGCATTAATGAAGATCAATTAAAACACTTGCATTATAAATAGTATTGAAAAACGTGCGATCGTTAAAGCTGAAATGTATGCGATCATTAAAAATTTGCCATGAAGTTAAAAAGTTTGAATGAAAAATGTTAAATTACCGTACCTATACATAATTATTGCATTTAGATAGGAAATGTTAAAATAACAAAGAAAATTGGACGTTCACTTGCTGTTCAAACAGCTCATTTATTTAAAAAGGTTTACAAAACTCGAGGAAATTGTGCTCGATATTGCAGAGTGACTAAATTAACATAACTAACTAAATTATATGGTGTATCTCATCGAGCGATATAAATAATTTGAAAGGAAGATACTAAATTATAAAATTACATGCAACGAAACTTTTATACTATTATTTTGATATCAAGCTAAAAATCTTTATAAACAAGGAAATGTTCTTGAGGTTAACACGATTCGGAAATTGCATAAGACATTTGTTGTGTTGAAAATAACATAAAATTACCGTTTATATGAGGGTGAATCAAATATAAACCGGAATTTTACAATTACTTTCCTCAGCCAATCACGAGCGGGCTGTCAGTGTAGGTCGTTGCAGTGCAATTTATTATGAGTGAGGGAAAGGTTGTTTCCCTCAGTTCCTTTGTAAGTACAGCCATGAGTGTGCAACAGGTTCTACCGTCCGTTGCGCAATGGGTTATAATAAGTTTTTAACCTAGGAAGGCGTTAAACCATCCGGAATATTAACTCGGTTGGAGGCTCAGTCTGGGGATAATACCTTGTCTAAGACCCAAGTGTTTGGTTGGGCCAAGTAGTTTAAGAGTGGATAAGAGAGAGTGTGGTAAATGTGAGTCATTAGCGACATTCCAGGTCAAGTGTCACTGCCGACAACATTGGTGCAGTTCGACCTTATCCAAGGTGATTGGCGGCTCACTATTCATAAAATCGCTTTAAAGGTGGGTGTTAGCTTTGGAAGTGCTCAAACAATCAGAAATCATCTTAGCTTCAATAAAATCTGTGCCCGATGGGTTCTAAAGTTGTTGACCGAAGATCAAAAAACATCCGATTGCAAATCAGTAAGAAACTTCTGAATCGATTTCGGCCGGAAGGAACTTTTTTGAAGCGTATCGTGACATGTGATGAACCGTGGGTGGATATGTTACACGTCAGAATCGAGTAAGGAATGGCGAAGGAAAGACGAAACCTGCCCTGCACAGGCCACTACCCGTCTTTCAGTCGGTAAAGTTCTCGAGGCCGTTTTTGACTGGAAGGAAGTTTTACTGATTGATTTTCTGCATGATCGACCTACGGTTAATGCTGCCTACTACTGTCGGCTGATGGGGGCAACAAAATCTGCTTACAGGAGCAAAAGACGCGGTATCCCTATCGCAGACGTCCTCCTTCTCTATGACAACGCCAGGCCACACACAGCGGTTTTAACGAAGGAAAAACTGGAGAATATGCATTGGGAAATCCTTGAACATTCTCCATTCAGCCCCGGTTTGTCACCCTGTGATTCTTTTTTGTTTGCGCCCCTGAAAGATGCACTCGGAGGGATACGAGAACGATCAAGATGTTGAGGACTTCATGCGCAATTGGCTGATGACCCAAACTCAAGTTTATGCGAGCAAGGAATTGACAAGCTTCCAAACCGCTGGGAAAATGTGTAGAATGTGGACCAGACTATGTCGAAAAATGATCAATAGTTTTTTTGTACTATTTTATAAACAATTAATGTATAAAACAATTCCGGTTTATATTTGATTCACTCTCGTATTCATAATATGTTGGAAAAATAATAAACGTTTTTAAATTTAAAGAAAACTCCTAGCGCCATCTATTGAAAAAATATATAATCTGAAATCTGTGTATTCCATCTATAAAACGGGATTGCTTATAGCGATAGTTATAAGTTATAGCGATTAAAGTGGCATTACTTTTTGTCACCTCAGTACAAACACACGATGGAACAAAGAGCTAATATTATATTTTATTTCAAGCTCGGTAAAACTCTTACACAAACATTTGAACTCAAAGAGATTTACCATTAAACACCGAATCACTTTTTTTAAAGTTCTCGACGCATGTTTCTCTAACCATGTTAACATAATCGGGAGATGATTCTAAAACTAAATCTAATTCTAAAACTAAAAAAAGTGATTTGGTATTTAGTGCTAAATCTCTTTGAGTTTAGTGTTTCACACCGAAGGTTCCAATAGAAAAATTGAGAAACATTTAAACTGATGAAAAAAGTTTATAATGAGCTTATACCGTACACGTGTGTTCGAGTGGTATAAGCGATTCCAGGGCGATCGTGATGCTTTGGAAAATGACGCAAAGCCAGGCCAAAAAACAAATATCGAGATGGTGAAAAAAGTCCGTAAAATGATCGCCTACTATGCGAATTTGATTGTGGGATGGATAGCGGAGGAATTAAATGCGACCAAAGACATGATACACGAAATTTTGACAAACGATTTAAATAAACGGAAAGTCTGTGTTCGATTTGTTCCTCACGTCTTAAATGAGAACTAAGAAATTGCTCGCGGAACAACCCATTCCTGGAATCAACAGGTTAGGAGACTTGGTGCTTCAAGTACTATTCTCAAAAAAGCGCCAAAGTGCTACGTGGAAGTCCACAGGTTCTCCGAAATCGAAAAAATTACATTTCCAAAAGTCACGAGAAAATACAATGTTGATTTGTTTTTACGACTAAAGATATTATAGTTCGGAAATTCGTTCCATCGGGTCGAAATATCACTAGTGAATATTATCTGGGTGTTATGGAGTATTTGTGGAAGAGCATCGTTCGAGTGAGGACTGAATATTGAGCGTCGGGAAGTTGGTTTTATTGCATGATAATGCACCATCTCACAGAACCGTTGCTGTTTGTGAATTTTTGGCGAAAAGATGCTTGAAAGTCTGTGCGCTTCATCGTCCTCAGGATTCGCCTGATTTATCCGGATGTCAAACTGGCCATGAAAGAAATGTTTTACTACAGTGTTACTCAAGTCCAAGAAAGCCGTGACGAGGCTCTTTGAGGCAATTCCGAAAACCGATATTAAAAAATCTATGCTAGCATTGGTTGAAGATGCCCAGCGGTGTGTTGATGCTGAACTGTATTTTAAATAAAAATAAATAATTTTAGCAACATAATTAATTGTTTTTTTTATATAAAAAGATCCAATATTTTTCTGATATACTGTGTACCTTTTAAATTTAAGAAATCCCATGGGATAAAAGAAATGTAAGAATTCAAATTTTTGTTATGGTTTGAGAGGCAATTACAAATATAAACGCAGAAAGTAGAGGTAGTAGAGTTCTGGTGGCTAGGGATAAAATAAATTTCATTATAACGCATAAACCACGAATCGTCACTAAGGTTACAATACTAAATTGAATACAACTCAGTGAGCATTGCCTGGTATGTGCACAAGTACAAATCAAGACAGGATAGAAAGACCCTAATACAGTTATCCATAGGTAATGAACAAATCACCGCGAATATTCTAAAGGCATGCGAACTAGAATAGTAAGTAGAACTAGCAAAGACAGTTGAAGATACTTTACATAAATCTAAAAAGTTTTCCAATAAGAGTATCAGAATTTTGTAACGCAATAGCGGCAACACTGTTTGAAATATAAACGTCACTCATAGACTGCGGTGTTCAGTACATTGTGTCAATTCATCAAGGAAAGATATATGATTCAACAGCGATTAAAAATTAAAAGTTGAAAGGCGCCTCCTACTTTGGGAAAAAATAATCTTTTCCGATTAAATGCACTTGTGGCTTAATGGGTTTCTGAGCAAACATAATGGCAGGATTTGGGCCGATAAGAATCCTCAAGTGATTCAGAATTTACCTCTTAATCCAGTCCTAAAGTCAGTTGGTGAGGGTTTTGAGCTAAATAAGTGATAGAAACTTATTTATTTTTAAGACCATGTTGGAAATCATATTACTATTAATGGTGAACTAAAGAGGAATATGCCAACAGAATATCTTTAAAAAAGATCAACATTTTTTCAAGAACTGTGATGTTTTGATACTGTTTGATAATGATTTTAAACTAATGTATTTGTAATTCTAGAATACACACGTTCAATTAACCATGATCGTTCAAATAATCATCATTAATACGAATACGTTCAATCATAATGTTTTGGCCTTAATAATTCATATTATATATAATATATATAAAAATATTCTCTCATCTGATAACATGTGTTTTTTATAGAAAACGTTAGGTTTTCTGATTAAAATAAATATTTATCTAATTGAGAGCTGAACTGTAAATGTTATCTTTCTTTTCAGTCCGTGAACTCATGACTGAGCATCGTGACTCAACGCCTTTATGTATCTAGATGCCAATTTTCGCCATTGACCACCACGATCTTCCGTAATCCACATCCACAGATATATATATATATATATATATATATATATATATATATATATATATATATATATATATATATATAGATATATATAGATATATATATATATATATATATATATATATATATATATATATATATATATATATATATATATATATATATATATATATATATATATATATATATATATATATATATATATATATATATATAATTCATTATATACATTATATACATTTAATTCATTATATATTTATATGTGTCATTTTGATCGACAACCTTCCTCCATCTTTCTAACAACCGAAATATTTCTGCTCTGTTGTAAAATGTTGGGGAATTCTTAGCGAAAAATTTGTTACGATAGGAAGTAGTGGTTCAAATTAGGTTAATTTACAAAATGAATGAATAGTCATCTGTATCATAAAATAGTATTCTATATATTACAACAATTTAAATACTTATGGGACAGAATTTAGAAAACATGAGAATTAATAAAGAGAAAAAAAAATATTGTGATAGCATCTCATGAGAAGAAACACATGATGTCTGTCGATCGAAAATCACGAAAATATATGAGATAATAGGAAAGATTGGAAGAATATATAACATGCTTAATAACACAGTTTGAGAGAAAAAAATAAATAACATAACATATAGAAACAGAGATATTCAAAATACAAAAAACTAGTAAGACGTACCTTAATATATGGCAACGAATCACGGACGATGCCCAACAGAAACAAAAGCAGAATTATAGGCATATAAATGATATTTTTAAAATTAGATAAAATCAAAATTGCAAGGGTATTAGAACAAGGAAACAAAACCGGTAGGAAGAATAGTTGAAGAACTTGGAAGTTGAACTTGGTTGGTTAGGTTACCTCTACATAATGAACAACACAAGAATAGCTAGGCAAGTGCACGAATCGGAATTGCAGGGCAAGAATATAATATAAACAGCACGTACAAGATAAGAACAGTAAGTGAGATAAACAGCTGTTGAACAGGGAATTGAATGGGGTGAGATGGGTGGATAGGCTAGGAACCCTTGGAATAGAAAATACAATGAACACACAGTTAAAATAAATTTTAATCATTTTATAAATCGATAATCCGAGCACTAAATGCATTTCAGTTTAGGATTTCAGGATTTCAGTTTAGATAAATAAAATTGTCATGGTACAATTTGTCTGCCAAGCTTCGCTTATTTCGGTTAGTACTTTGATGGGTGACCATCCTATGAGAGACCAGGGGTGTGGTACATTTTAACAAGCAATATCAGTTTGAGGCTAGGTAAGACCAGATATCTTCTGAGAGGTCTCCTACGTTGGACACTCGCCAGTCCGTCGGCTTCTCGATAGACTATGGTTAAGCACAAAACTAAGGGTTGATAGCCTGAGGTGGGTGCTGACCAAGGTTATCGGTAGCTGATAGCCGTGGTTCGGAACCCACCTTAAGCTATAGGTCCAGTCGCTAAAAAGCTTTAGTTGCTGCGCCTCTAACCCTAAAACCTCTGAACCTTTTTTTGAGGTTGTTTAATGTAAGCAATACTTAGTGGAAATAATAGTCTGTTGTTAGTTTGAAGTTGCTAGTTTTGAAGGCAGTATAAACTTTTTTTCTCTGCTAATGAGCCTTTGGGATCACTTTAGCTCGGTCACCACATTTTTAACATTATTTTTGGTTGTACTATATGAACCACAATTCTTTTCACAAGTTTAAAGGTGTTTGTCCTTTTTTTGGTAATTAATTTCTGAACAGTATGTCAATCAAATGTGACTTATTTGTAACAATGCGGGTTTGTAACCTTTTTAATTCATTTTTCATAATTTTTTCAACATTTGATGTTACTGCAGCGATTTCAGCATATATGTTGTCCTTGAGTTGCTGTATGGTTTCATCGAATTGATTTTCGATGACTCCACATTATTCTAATACCTTATTATTGTCTGTAGGCAACAAATCTTGTTAAATTGAATCTTATAGGGAAACATGTACAAGTTACTTCTCGAAATTTGGCGTAAACTACGAGAAATTCCAAAATGTGCCACGTCGTCGAATCACTTCGTTGAAACGGTGTTTCTGGAAACTCTTCCATAGTTTGCTACATACGTGTAATATTTTCAGCACTTCGTACTATTCTTGGACCTCTGATGCTCTAATGCTCTGATGCATTTTTGAATAAATGATGAGGTGCCGGATCATTAGGATATTTTTGCCTAAATTCACGAGTTGCGAAAATTGATTTTTTTATGTAAATTACGACAATTTCACTACGTTTTTTTAGCATGTATTTATCCGTAATAAAACTTGCACGTCTGCACTACACAACCATCCAAACCCAAATTGTCACAAATATCATAAAAAACAAATAACTCCAAAATAAAATGGTAGCATGATAAATGCCCCACCCGACATTATGTTTCTAAATGAAGTTAGAGTGAATATAAAATCGTTTTCTTTTTATAGTATGGAGCATTTTTGGCCATTGTATTTGTATTGGAACTGGGTGCAGGAGTCTCTATTTTTGCCTACCGCGCAAAACTAACCGAAGGTTTCGATAAAGGGCTCACCAGGGCCATGGTCAATTATCACAACGACAATAACACTCAAGTTTCTTCGGATCTTGATTTAATTCAACGAACAGTAAGTCAAATTTGAAAATATCTTTATGTAATGTAATCAAATGTAACGTTATATGTTGTTAATAAAGCTTATTTGATTCAAGCTCCATTGTTGCGGCAATCACGGACCTAAAGACTGGCTTGATCTACCTCATGCTTTACCAATTCCATCTTCTTGTTGTATCAAAGAAGTATGCAATACAGAAATCGACAGGAAGGAAATATATACTCAGGTAGTAGATTTTAGTCATCACACATTTTCAGTTAACTAATAGGAACCATATTGGGTTGATGAAATCAAAATTATGAAATCAAAATTTTGTATTTATTCAACAATATCTATTTTTAACTTGTTTTTATTATGTATTGGGGAACAAAATAAAGGCAATACCTGGCATTCATTTTTAAATCCAACTGAAAATATAATCACTGTATAGAATATTTTGCGACCACAAACACCCATTTTTTGTTTGTTCATCTTTATCTTTTTGTATGGGATTATGTAAAATATGTCAAAGTATATGATTAGAAACATTGAAGATTGCTTAATTTAGCGATTTGAGGATAAGGATGCTAAAGTGTTTAAGGATCAAAATATTGCATGTGAACGAGATACAAGTATGTAAATACGCGACGAACGGTATCTTTTTTAATGTACCTAGGTTAACATTTTTTATGTACGAAATCGGCATGAAAATATCCGGCAAGTGCGTGATGAATTTTTTGTAGCTGCTGGTAGTACTGTTGGAAACACTGTTAATTTACATTCATTTGCGATGGGAATGTGTACATGTTGATACTTTCTTTACTACTTTTAACCCAGCGCCATACGATATGTCAAGCATTGGCCATACGATATGGCAAGTGTCACTTGGCCAATGTGTGGATGGTAAAGTTTGTGAAGGCGCTGATGGAGGTTGGAGTTTGCATTGGCCACTTGCCGATGGCTTATCGACTTTGTGTCTCATATCAAAAGAACTGGTGCACGCTGGTATATAAAGCACCTCCCCACATATTAGCGCACATGGCTAGGTCAATGTTTGATCCTACCTTGGCTGTTCTTTCACACATCACAAGTGGGCATCCACATATTGGCTATACACCTGCCACATCATCAGTATCACTGATAAAATATTGGTTGAAAATTGAAATTGATATTTGATGGAATATAAAAAATTATATATAAAATTAAAATTGATACATTGAAAATATAGCACACGGTATGTCGATAGGAATTGACATATGTAGCAGCGCGTGTTAGTTCCTTTGATGGGGACACAAAACCGACAACCGATCGGCAAGTGGCCAATGCAAACGTCAACCTCCGCCAGCGTCTTCACAAGCCTCAACTTTACTATCACTCATTGGCCAAGTAATGCTTACCATATCGTAAGGAAAATGTTTAGCGTCGGCTTAAGCCAAGTCCTCATTTACACGTTGGCTAAAAGCAGATATTTTGCTTTCATTTATCAGTGTTTTCAGTGATGCACAACGTTGGATCAAACAATGGCCCGGTCACGTGGGTTAATGTGCGGTGCCGGCTTTACCTGTAAACATTTTTTTTAAATCTAAGGTCTAGGTCATTTGGTTTGAATCCATTCAGTCAGACGGTTCAGTGTTCTATCAGTATTGTTTCGTAGATTTCTTGCCAGCATATTTGGATGCGTACTTAACTTAAGTTTACATTTGACTTCACTTCCTTTATAGATGGCACTTTAAGTCTTTGACAAGTCGATGACACTATTTGGGAAAATATTGAAATATTGGCCGTTTTCTTTCAGTTAATAGGCTTCTCTAAATCTTAGTCCACGTTGTTTCCATTTCGTGAATATGTATTTTTTTCATGTCAATCTTCTATGCAGATGCGTACCTAATTATTTAGTGTCGTTGAGATGGGTTAGCTCATGAGTGTCTACGTTGACTTCTATTTCATAAGGCAGACATAAGCCATTTAACTCATTTTGTCGATCTCTTGACTTGGCATTAAAATTTGAGAGAACTGATTAACTTAGTTTTGCTATAGAGCTTTTTTTAGTGGTAGGTAAAAAATCGATCTTCGGGTCAAACTTTATCCAATGGCTGGCTGATATTTAAAAAAGCTTTTAACAAAAACATTTTTTTGTAATGGGGCGCTAGTTATTTTTACAAAGAGTACACAGACCATTCTACTATGGCGTGGTTCTTATGAAAATCAAATTGGTGCTTGGGGATTAACTGATTATTATTTTAATTTATCGTTTAAGTGGCATTTTATCGAATACTTTTTATAGCATGGGGCGATATGACTGTATAAACGAAGATGCTATGGGTCGATATAACATTATAATATATGTTTTTTACAAGATTTAAACAGCATTATTAGTTCCCCTATTTCCATTGGTTTAAGAAATAATTGAGTTGCCGATCATTTAACGGCTCGAAAATTCTTTATACTTACTACATTCAGCAACCATGGCGAATGGCTTTTTTTAATATTTAGTTGCCTTCCACATCGAGTAGTTTGTGTCTTCTGTAGGTGACAATGGCTCTAGGTATTTCCTGATCGACTCGATGGACAGATACAGTATAACAATACCCATGGACAGACAGCTAATAGTCTTCATTTATATATATATATATATATATATATATATATATATATATATATATATATATATATATATATATATATATATATATATATAAGATCATCATTAGCCCGTATCGATCCACTGCAGGATGAAGGCCCCTTCAGCGTGCTTCCAACCTTCACGGTCCTGGGCTTTCCTCTGCCACTCGGGTCCAATATACTTAACGATGTCATCAATCCATCGTGCTTTTGGTCTTCTTCGCGGACGTTTGCGATCAAGCGGTATCCACTCCAGGATTGCCTTGGTCCATCTGTCGTCCCATCGCCTCGCTATATGGCCTGCCCATCTCCATTTCAATTGTTTTGCTATTCCAATGATGTCACAGACTTTTGTTTGTTCCCTGATCCATGCGCAGGACTTTCTGTCTCGTCTTGTAATGCCAAGCATACATCTTTCCATTCCCCTCTGTGCCACCCGAAGTTTTTGAATTGATTGCGATGTGAGGGTCCAGGTTTCACTCCCGTATGTCATAACGGGTAGAACGCACTGATCGAATATTTTTCTTTTCAGGCAAAGTGGGAGTCTGCTCTTAAACATGTTGTTGAGCCTACCAAATGCCTGCCAGCCACATTTAAAACGCCTTTCCACCTCCCGGGCGGTATTCCCCTCCATTGAAATCCTCTGCCCAAGATATACAAAGCTGTCCATAATCTCTAAATCCCTTCCTAAAACTGAAATTCTTCTGTCCTGAGCGAAGTTATTGAACATAACCTGACTCTTTTTCAGGTTTATTTTCAAGCTAAATGGTTCGCCAGCCCTTTGCAGTTCTTGTATGCGTCTTTGCAGCTCATCTGGGTCTTGTGAAATGAGAATAATATCATCTGCAAATCTAAGATGGTTTAAGTTTGCACCATTGATCTTTACACCATCCTGCTCCCAATCCAGTTTACGGAATACTTCTTCAAGGCCAGCTGAGAAAAGAATAGGCGATATTGCGTCACCCTGCCGTACACCTCGTTCTATATTAATTCCCACTTCAAGATCATCAAGGTGAATTGTGGCTGTAGCTCCATCACATATCGATTCTAATAGGTTTACATAGTCTCTCTCTAGACCTTAGCTAAGCAGTGCATCCATTATCGCATGCTTTGAGATGGAATCAAATGCTTTTTCGTAGTCGATAAAAGCCAAGCACAGTGGCATGGTGTATTCGTTGTGCCTTTCTATGACCTGCTGTACAACCTGGATGTAATCCATTGTACTGAATCTATTTCTGAATCCTGCTTGTTCTCTTGGTTGTGCGTCATTCAGTTTTTTTTAATATTCTTTTAGAAATTATCTTAGTGAAAACTTTGTACATCACTGATAGGAGGCTTATTGGACGGTAGTTCTTTAAATCTTCCTGTGCTCCTTTTTTATGTAAAAGGATCACTTCTGCATTTTTCCATAAGTCAGGTACTTTTTGTTCTTTGAGGCATTTTGAGTATAATTTTGCCAGTGTTTTATGTAACGTCCGACCACCAGCTTTTAGCATTTCGGCAGTTACACTATCCTTTCCTGGAGCCTTGCCGTTCTTCATCAATTCTATAGCATTTGTTACTTCCTCCACTAGGATATCTGGCATTATATATTGTTCTTCTGTGGGTATTGCTGTCCCTGACTGGCTCTGATCTTCATATAACTGGGAATAAAACCTTCTGACAATCTCTAACATTTGGTTACGCGCCCTGCACACTGTGCCATCCTCACGCTTTAAAGCATATATTTGCGTTCTTTTGTTTCTCAGCTTCTGTTTAGCTTTGTTAATTCCTTTGTTTTCTTCCAGGGTTTTTTGCACTAGCTGCATATTGAATCGGTACGTGTCCTCTCTGATACGTTTTCTTATAGTTTTGCAGAGCTCAGTGTACTCGACCCTGCCAAAAGGACTACCTGCATTTCTCATTGCTCGCCGTTTCTTCATTAAATCAATGGTCTTACTGGAGATTTTTGTTTGTTTGAGACATTTTTCTTCTGGTGCTATTGAAGCAGCCGTTTGAAGTACATTGTTGGCGATTTCTTCATATTGAACTGATATTTCCACCTCCTCTGGATCTTGTAACGCAGCAAACCGGTTTCACAAAGCAATCTCAAAATCGCTTCCTCTGTCCAGCAGTTTTCCAGAATCCACCTTGCCCTTCTTTGATTTTACCATTCTTTCGCGCTCTTTTCGACAGTCAATCCGAACCCTTGCTCGTACCATTCGGTGGTCACGTCCAACATTAAAATTGTTAAGGACAATACAATTGGTAAATATTGTTTTATCGTTGGTCATGATGTAGTCAATTTCGCTTGTGAGCCCAGATGGACTTTTCCATGTCCATTTTCTGCCGATATTTTTCTTATAGAATGAATTCATAATATATAGTTCTTGTCCTTCAGCAAAATCAACTAATCTGTCACCTCTATTGTCTCGCTCACCAGTTCCATATGGGCCAGTTGCATTTTCGTCTGTTCTTGTTGTTCCAATTCTGGTATTAAAATCACCCATCAGGATTTTGTACCTACATTTCTCCTTGTATAAAAGCTGGGCCACATCATCATAAAATTCCTCAATTTCCTCATCTTTATGGCTTATAGTTGGTGCATAAGCTTGGACGATTTGAAGCCTAAACTTTTTATTCAGCTGAATGACGCATTGAGCTAGTCGGTCGGATGTACTTTCAAATTTTACCACACTGTCCTTCAGCTTTCGATTGATGAGGAATCCAATTCCGCCACATCGGCCATTTTTCGTACCTCTAGTGTAGAGTACGTGTCCAGTTGGTCCAGTTTGATTAACTCTTCACTCTTTCTTCGTGTTTCACAGAGCCCAATAATATCCCAAAGTATGTTGTCAAGTTCGATTAACAGTTCTTGCAATCGGGCCTCTGTTTTCATAGTCCGTATATTTAACGTTGCAATGTCAAAAGTCCATACATATATATATATATATATATATATATATATATATATATATATATATATATATATATTTAAACATTGTCGGTCCACTGCAGGGTGGAGGCCTCCCCAGCATGCTTCCAACTCGCGCTTGCCTCTGCCATTCCGGTCCACTGATGTCAGTCCTCCATCGTGTATTCGGTCTTCTTTGTGGGCGTTTATGATCAAGCGGCATCCATTCCAGGATTGCTTTGGACCATCTATCGTCGCATCGCCTCGCTATATGGCCTGTCCACTTCCATTTCAATTCCTTCCCCCTTCCAATGATGTCACATACCTTTGTTTGTTCCCTGATCCATATGCTGGTCTTTCTGTCCCGCTTTCTAATGCCAAGAATACACCATTCCATTCTTCTCTGTGCTACTCGAAGCTTTTGAACTAATTGTGATGTGAGTGTCCATGTTTCACTTCCATATGTCAAAACAGGCAGTACGCACTGATTAAAAACTTTGTTTTCAGATAAAGTGGGAATTTGTTTTTTCAAATCACAAATGTGAACCTGCCAGCCACACTTAACACGCCGTTCCCCTTCCCGAGTAGTATCATCCTCCATTGAAATACTTTGCCCAATATATATGTAGCGGTCCACAACCTATAAATCGCTTCCTAAAACAGAAAATCTTCTGTTGACAGCAAATTTGTTGAACATAACCTGGCTCTTCTTTAGGTTTACTTTCAAACAAATGGTTCTCCCGCTTTTTGCAGTTCTTGTTTGCGTTTTTGTAGCTCATCTGGGTCTTCTGAGAGGAGAACGATATAACCTGCGAATCTAAGATGGTTTAGGTATGCACCATTAATTTTTCTTCATTTATATATATATATATATATATATATATATATATATATATATATATATATATATATATATATATATATATATATATATATATAGACAGATATTATTAGCATTTCGGCAGTTACACTGTCCTTTCCTGGAGCCTTGCCATTTTTGATCAATTTTATAACATTTATTACTTCCTCCACCCGCCAGATATCTGGCATTTGCTCTTCCGTGGATATTGTTGTCTCTTTGATTAGTATTGGTAATAAAACATTTGCGTACGCGCCCTGCACACTATGCCAGCCTCACGTCTTAACGCATATATTTGCGTTCTTTTATTTATCAGCCTCTGTTTAGCTTTGTTAATTCCTTTGTTTTCTTCCAGGGTTTTTTTAATTAGCTGCATGTTAAATCGGCGCGTGTTCTCTCTGATACGTTTTCTTATAGTTTTGCAGAGCTCAGTGTACTCGACCCTGCCAAAAGAACTACCTGCATTTCTCATTGCCGTTTCTTCATTAAATCAATGGTCTCACTGGAGATTTTTGTCTGTTTGAGACATTTTTCTTCTGGTGCTATTGCAGCAGTCGTTTGAAGCACATTGTTGGCGATTTCTTCATATTGAACTGATATGTCCACCTTCCCCGGATCTTGTAACACAGCAAACCGGTTTGACAAAGTAATCTCAAAATCGCTTCATCTCTTCAGCAATTCCCCAGAATCCACTTTGCCCTTCTTTGACCTTACCATTCTTTTGCGTTCTCTTCGACAGTTAATCCTAAATCTTGCTCGTACCATTCGGTGGTTACTTCCAACATTAAAGTTGTTAAGGACAGTACAATTGCAAAATATTGTTTTATCGTTGGTCATGATGTAATCAATTTCACTTGTGAGTTCAGGTGGACTTTTCCATGTCCATTTTTTGCTGATATTTTTTTACAGAAAGAATTCCTAATATATAATTCTTGTCTTTCAGCGAAGTCAACCAATCTGTAACTTCTATTGTCTCGCTCATCAGTTCCATATGGGCCAGTTGCATTTTTGTCAGTCCTTGTTGTTCCAATTCTGACATTAAAATCACCCATCAGGATTTTGTACCTACATTTCTCCTTGTGTAAAAGCTGGGCCACATCATCATAAAATTTTGATGGCAAGTTTGGACGACTTGAAGCCTAAACTTTGTATTCAGCTAAATGGCGCATTGGGCTAGTCAGTCAGATGTATTTTCAAATTTTACTACACTATCCTTCAGCTTTCGATTGATGAGGAATCCAATTCCATCACATCGGCCACTTTCCGTACCTCGGTGTAAAGTACGTGTTCAATTGGTTCCAGTTTGATTCACTCTTCGCTCTTTCTTCGTGTTTCACAGAGCCCAATATATCTCAATGTATGTTGTTCCCGGAGGCCAAGAGGCCTCTACCTACGGCACTGACCTAAGATAGAGGGTACTAAGAATCACCGGGTTAAATCAGGCTGCCATTGGACTTTTGACATTGTAATGCTAAATATACGGACTATGAAAACGGAGGGCCGATTGCAAGAACTGTTAATTGAACTTGCCAACAGTGAACTTGAAGTGGAAATATTGTAGAACGAGGTGTACGGGAGGGTGGTGCAATATCGCCTATTCTTTTCTCGGCTGGCTTTAAAGAAGTATTCCGTAAACTGGATTGGGAACAGGATGGTGTAAAGATCAATGGTGCAAACTGGCTAGCATTTGGCAGGCTCAACATAGTGTTTAAGAATAGACTCCCACTTTGTCTGAAAATAAAAGTCTTCGATCAGTGCATTATACCCGTTATGACATACGGAAGTGAAACCTGGATACTCACATCGCAATCAATTAGCACAGAAAGGAATGGAAAGATGTATTCTTCGCATTACAAGACAAGGCAGAAAGTCCTGCACATGGATCAGGGAACAAACGAAAGTCTGTGACATAATTGGAAATGTAAAGCAATTGAAATGGAGATGGGCAGGCCATATAGCGAGGCGATGGGACCACAAATGGACCAAGGCAATCCTGGAGTGGATACCGCTTGATCGCAAACATCCGCGAAGAAGACCGAAAGCACGATGGATTAATGACATAGTTAAGTATATTGGACCCATGTTTTAGTCGACTAACCCATGTTTTAGTCGACTTCCCGGCGGATGTCGTATGTATGTAGTGTTAGATTTTCTTTTAGATTGTCCAATGAGATAAGAGTAGCTGAGTGTCATCATACACCCAACTGTTGGGTTCCACAATCTCATGTGGAATACACAGAAATCTGCGTCTCCGCCTAAATGAACATTTTGTAGGATATTTGAACGGGAACGAGCCCCACCCATCCTTTCAACTGGATGGCATATGTTTGTAGAACCCAACAGTTGACTGTATGATGACACTCAGCTACCGTTGTCTCATTGGGAGTAATCCAAGAAAATCTAACACTATATATATATATATATATATATATATATATATATATATATATATATATATATATATATATGGTTGGTTTTTATTTCGTTTTTTTTGACAATGTTCCATTAATTCAGCCTTTCTGTAATTTTATTATGCATTAGCTACATATCAGATAATTATAATATAATGGACGGAAAATAAAACTACAGTTTTATACGATTTTTCACTGAATTATATTATTATGACATGTTTCACCAACACAATGACTTCTTCAGATGTTAAGTATAAACTGTTTATAGTATATTTTATACTTATTATGTCATAATAATATAATTCAGTGAAAATCGTATAAAACTGTAGTTTTATTTTAATATAAATTATAATATAGTTTTCTTTCTCCCTTTCTACTTTTTGTAATAATACAAATAAAAAAATTATAACATTTAGGTCATAAATATCTTACGAACCGCTGTAATTCCATTGAGATATTTTATTTTAACGTGAAGCATCACCACTTCCATATTTTTTGCAATTAATGGGAAATGGGAAATTAGGAGTAAAATTATTTTACTGATAATTCTTACAAGGAACAATAAACACACGAGGTAATAACATATAAAAGGATGTTGGGATATTTTTTATGTGCTTAATTGGCTAGACTTTTGTAATAAAAAAATCATGCAAGCACTTACTGTAATGTAGGAAACAATATTATTATTAGGCATGTAATTTCCAAATGTTGTAGGTTTTTTATATAAGATTTATTTGGATTTGAACACAGTTTTTTGCTTAGAAGTAAATGTGATGATATTTCTCAAAAGTCGTTACCTTTCTGGTAATGCTCTATGAATCTTAAGCCTAAATGACAAATACTAAGTTCGATATTTTTGTAATCATGAGAAAAAGCAAATTTATGTATAAGTAGAAGAAGTATTGTGCGGACTTCGTAAGTGCTTTACTAAGTTTCGATATAGTCGAAGCAGCACAAGGGACGCTTCGAAAGCCCTATTGAGGTGAGTTCTGAGGTTAAGGTGGATAAAGTCCATGATATCGTGTTGACTGCAAAGAGACACTTTGAGAGATTCGAACATGAACATTTGGGCATAAGAAAACTATTGCACGATGGATGTCGTGTTTGCTCACTGCGGACAAAAAATCAAATCGAGTGACCACTACACAGCGATGTTTAGCGCAATCTGAAGGAGTTTCTGAGGCAATTCGTGATTACTGGTTAAACTGGATTCTTCACTAGCCATTAGGAAAAGAAGGAACAGTCGACAGCCCAATTTCTTTTTAAATAATCTTAAGAGGCTTCATAGCACTCTGCTGACGGGCCTCTTCGCTATATCTTAATGACGGATCGGGGCCTGAACCGTATTTAAATTAGACATACAACTTTTTTAGGATAAAAAAATCAAAATAATTTATTTTTCTCTATTTATATAAATTAGTAAACAATTAATTAATTTAGTTGAAAACAATACATTATTTACCTATATAGTTACCTACATTTATCACATACTAAATTACTATGGTCTAAACATACGTTTTTGTCACATTTTGACCATACACTTTCCGATTTTCTATCTTTTTTGCTTGGACAAATGTGACATCTTTTTGGTTTATTTGAGGGTCCACTTTTTACATTTGTTGATAATTCTTCAACTGATTCTGCTTCTTCAGATAGTTTTGCCCCGTTCCTTACCAAGGGCTATCAACAAATCAAACTTATCATTATAACTAAACATGAATACAATAAAAACATTTAGTGCACTTATATCAGTCAGATTTGAAAATACTACCATTTACTACTTTTTCTATCCACAGAATAATATCGTAACATTTGGTTTGCTTTGTCCGCTTTTGCCTTTGTTTCATTATAGGTGGTAATTATATCTGGTTTATTTTTATTGTTTTCATCAATTCCATCCTTGTCGTGCAAAGTACTCAGAAGAGTAACAACTTTGTTTCTTTTTGGGCAGTATGAAGCAATCATTGTGACATATTGGAATTCAAAAAGTGAAGAATGGACTGTACGGCCGTTTGTCGCGATAAATTCTAGTGGTAATTCTGGTTTATATTTTCTAATAGCTGGAACTATATTTTTTCGACAGGTTCATTTTGAACATTTCTAGAGCTAACGAGAAACTGGTGAAAAAATTGTCGCACATAATATTTCTCCCACTTTCACACTTGTATACAATTATGATTTCTTGCACCATGTCCTCCCTGAGCTACTTCTCGTTGTCCCTACGTTTCTTTTCCAAAATTCTTCATCCAAAACTTGATCCCATACTTTCAAGATTTTGACGGAATATACAACGACAACGGCCGTGGAAAGTCACCGACTGTTTTTCCATCGTCATAGACCACCCAGGCACATAAGCTTCTCTCAAGTATGTATTCCATCATTCAAAAACGTCACGGATAAGCTGTAGCTTATCTGGAGTTTTTTTGCTTCCTTCGTTTTTCTGCAACCTCAAATTTTATAACTCGGGAGATCCCATTGAACCGGTCCCGGCTTAGAATAAATACGACGATCATCTTGACAACAAAATATTGTACTGACATCTTCATTTTTTGATTTGTAGGCTCCCATATGAAAATAAGTAAGCCAATATAATTTTTAGCTCTTCAGCATTCAGTTTTTCTCATTTGGTTTGATATACCATTTTTCCTTCTTTATTACTCCAAAGGCATATTTTTTCATATAGGGATTGCCTAAAAAACTGTCTGTTAATGATTGACAGTTTTTTTCAACCCAACATTATGTGCTCTTTTTCGAACGTTTTTCTGAAAGTGGAACGAGCACCACAGTTATTCTTGATTTTTTTTATGTATTCCCCATTGTGAGTTTCAATAGAGCTAGAAGGTAAACTACTCACATCTGTGTCCATGGCTTCATCCTCACTATTCTCTTGGATAGATTCTGGGTCTTCGGGAGCTTCTTCACTCTCACGTTCACCTGATTCCATGTTCGATTCCGGATCACTAGAAAGTTCTTCTTTTAAAATTCTCTCTATTTCTCCAATAGTAAGTCTTCTTTCCCTAGACATTATGCAAACACAAAAATTAAATACAAGCAGATGTGGTCAGCTTTACTCAAGCACTGAATGTAAACTGATCTATAAACGTACAGGTAAGTATGCAAACATAAAAACTTGACCTCCCCCAACCCATTTCCCTAACATCCTATTATACTACTGACTTCAGTACCTTACTCTCTACCAGATGGCTCCAAATTGATCCCAGATAGATTAATAGGGACTCAGGGAACCATCTAAAAGGGGACCTCTAAAGAATTCATTACAGACTGTACAAGGTAGGGCCTGTAAGACCCACCCGTCTAGAATGATAATAAAGTTTTTTATAAATAGAACCATGCAGTTTTATGTAAAAGAAATTCCACGATTTTGAAGCAAACATGATATGGTTAAATGTCCTAAAATATGAAATTTCTATCATTCACTCAAAAAAACTAAAAAAATTTTAATTTTTTAAAACGTGATTTATAGGCTCGACCGTTCGTAGGGTGTTAACCATTATTTTCCATATTATCGGTATTATCGGTCCATATTATTCGGTTTAATATGTTTATTATATTATTATTTTTTTGTAGGGATGCTACACGAAGGTTATAGATTTCCTGGACGCCAACATTGGAATTGTAGCTGGAGCCGCAGTGGGAATTGCATTTTTTCCACTAGTTGGTGTAATTCTTTCTTGTTGCCTGGCCAGCGTCATCAACAAAACGAAATACGAACAGATGGCATAATTCTAAATGTTTTCCGACATCATACTGTCGTCTTTTTATCTTTATAACGTATTATATCTTCCACCATTCTCCTAATATCTGTCTAATATAACCTAAGAGTAATCTCTATCAAAAATCTTATATCTGCTCTTAATCTTATGAATGTTAATTATAAATTATGCTCATTTCAGTGGCGTATACAGAAATGTTTCTTAAGATGATGCGGATAATGAATAAATACTTGATGAGTTATTCTGGATATACCACTGAACAGATTAGACTAAAAAATATATATTACTCAATGGGAATAAAAGTATTTCCATATCATGTTCTATCTGTGTGTATATTTTTACTAAACTTATATTTGTAAATATTATTTTTGGAACTAAAAATATATTTTCAGTAAATTAAACTTGATTGAATTGAACACGGTCGCAAAACAAGTTATATTGTGCACATATATAGTAAGATATTTAAATTTCAAAAAACATATACAGATTGTTAAGGAGCATTTTACATTTGACTGTTTATAATATCAAGCAAATATATATCGAATTTAACAAACATTTAGGTTTTATTGCCCTGGTTCCATTAAATATTTTTCAGTTTCAACATCGATTTAGCTCTATCGACTTACTAGGGTGTAGCAAAAGTATTTGCATTTTTGAGGGGAGAGCGGGGCTGGAAGTTGAAGGTGTTAGTCGTTCCGATGAAAAGGTGTTTGAAAAAAGAAAGATGGCGACACGTTTGAAGCCTGTCATGAAAAAATAAGACACTGCGCCGTCGCGGCACCCATGTTTGTTGTTTTCATAGCAGTGAAAAAGCAGTTAAATACACCGAACTACAAATCTGCCACGTAAGTAATTTTTTTTTGTTCTTAACCCACTAGAACTTACCGTCTAAGTATTCATATGCATTTTCAATTTAATTTAATTAGATATATGAATAAAAGGTGGCGTTAATATATATTGATCCGGTTAAAATATCGATAACAAAGATATTTTCTTAAATACTTACTCTTAAATACTAGCAGTTCTGCTTCTCTGGGTGTAAATTAAACTTTAGTAATAATTGATTTTTTTATGATTAAAATTACTTTTAATATTCCATAGCTTTTGCCTGCTGTTTGAATTTTCTTTTTTTCTATAAATTTCACGAAGAAAAAATTGAGAGGGATACAATTCCAAATTTTAAATTTCGGAGTATATTTATTTTTACCCCCCGCAACTCCATCAATTTTTATAAAGTATAAGGAGAATTCCTGTCAAATTTCAAGTTTGTAGAACCTATAGTTATTTAGCGGTTTTATTAGTATATTTTACGCTCCGCCACCCTCTCGGGAGCGGATTTTCACATAACCCGTCTATATTGAAAATCTGTGAAGTATAAGGAATATTTCTGTCAAGTTTCGAGTCTGTAGGACTGACAGTTATTGACTGAAGAACGGGTTTATTTGTACATTTACGCCCCCGCAATCCAAACCGGATTTTCATATAATCCGTCCTTAGTGAATGTTTGTGAATTATAGGGAATATTTGTGCCAAGTGTCAAGCCTATAGGACATAGAGTCAAAAAATGAGAGTGTTTTAATCCCCTACACCCCATAGCTCCCCCCCCCCCAATTTGGCCCTTTAGGAATGGATTTTCGAAAATTCCATTTTTAGTAAATTTTTGTGTATTATAAGAAACATCCCTGCCAAGTTTCAAGTGTGTAGAGAATTTTTTATATTTAACACCCCCGCAACCCTCCTTCTGAGTCGACTTTCGCAAAACCCGTTCTTAGCTGATCTCTATGTATATTATATTGGAGGGCACATGTTTCGTCTGTTGGTGGTTAGACTATTCAGGGTACCGACATATGCTCTCTCGCCAAGAATACCACCAATAATACCCTCACCACAATCAAACAACCCATATTTTCGCCGACTTCTCGTCGGATGGCTTATACATGGAGTTTTTTTTCTTCTTTGGACTGCGTCCAATAAGACAACAGTAGTTATGAGTTATATACCTCCGATCGTTGGGTTCCACAATCATTCCAATCAGAGCAGTCACACAGTGAGGACGCTTTTTTAGAGCTCCCATTGGCTAATGCTTCTGATATTACCCAAGTGCACCGTAGCTCCACGTGGCTTCTATCTAAGAATATTCCGGAATTAGGTTGTTTCTTTCGAAACGACCTATTTTCCCACAGTTTTTGGTGCGTGATAAATCGCTTCAGTGCGATTCGAGTGCAGTGGAGAGTGTTGGATATATTTTTGACAGGTTTTCCCCGACGATCCTGGCCAGTGAGTAATAGGATAGTCTTTTGGGCATCAAAACAAGAATAATAAATATCTTAAGGCTTTTAAATTTTCAATTCAGCGCCTTATGCGCTGCTTTTGCTTATTTGAAGTGCTTTTTAATATTTTACGGTGAACTGTTTGGCATAAATGGCATTCGTGTTACCGGACCCGTCCGACGGGCCCGATGACGACATCGCAGCCCTTCAGGCTGAATTAAACCAGGCTCGTAGGGATAACCACGGCCTGAATGAGACCATTTTCGAGCTCAAGGAGCTCATAAAACAGCTAAAAGACCAGGTGGCTTCGCTGAATGCGAAGATCGATAATTTGGAAAAAAGGACAGATGCCGCCCGCACCAACGGGACGGAAAATATACCCAAAAAAGAGACCGCCAGCACCAAAGGGTCGGCGAATATTTTAAAAAAAGGAGACCGGCCGCACCAACGGACTGGCGCCTAACGCAGAAAAAGAGACCGCCTGCACCAAAGGGCAGAGCGAAATTAAAATAAGCATCGGCGATGGGAAATTGGACGATACCGATTTCCCTCCACTGAAATCGCCAAAGGGCACCAATGCGACGAAGAAAATTCCTGTGATCTCCAGAATGGAGCAGGAAGACAGAGAAGGGGAAGTTATCTCCATTGGCGGAGATTCTTCCGAATCTGACTTTGAAGTCAGCACCGCCAGAAAAAGGCGTCGTGCCAAACGAAATAGGCCTTCCTCAGAGGAAGAGAGGCAGCCAGAGCAGGCACCAAAGAAAAGGCCCGCTGGAGAGGCAGGACCTAGTGCAGCACCAACCCCAGTGGCCAAAGAGGCAACCGTAAAGAAATCACCGGCAGCAAAGACTGAAAAACCTTGGTTATGAAGGTCATGACCTTCATAACCAAGGAGAAAATCGGCACTGACAAGGCGCTGAACCGCCCAGAAGGGGTGAAGATTCAGCCCAAAACGTCTACCGAGTACAGGAAATTGACGGCATTCTTGGATAGGGAAAAAATTCCCTATCACACTTACTGCACTAGGGACGAGAAGCAGTCCACGTCTTGCTCCGCAATATCGTGGAAACGGTTACGGAGGACGAGATAAGAGAAGAGCTCGTTGAGCTAGGGTTCACCCCCTCCAAGGTCCAGGGATGGAAGAATAAGAAGGGACCCCTAGCGATGTTATTCTTCCCAAATCACAAAAGGGAATATATAACGTCAAATACCTAGTTCACCAAAAAATTAAAGTGGAGAATGTCCGCTCTAACGGTGAGACCTCGCAGTGCTTTAACTGCCAGGTCTATGGGCATATGGCCAAGAAGTGCCATGCCCCACCCAAATGCATGAGGTGTTCGAATAATCACGCCTCCAAAGATTGTAAAAAGCCGAGGAATACACCGGCTAAATGTGTTAACTGTGGTGGCCCGCACCCAGCTAACTCCAAGATTTGCCCCAGGAAACCACCGAATAGGTTGGAGGGCAAAAAACCTCAGGAGAGCTCTCCAGTAAAACCTCCGCCGAAAATTCCGCCCCCAACATTCGTCTGGGGGACGCAAACCAATAGAAAGTCCCCGGTCGAGGCGACGGTCGCCCCAACACAGGCCACTCTTCCGAAAATCCAGTTGCCGGACTTCTCCGCAATGATGGAAAATATGATGCTTCAGATGGCTGCTATGGTTCAGCAGCAACTGAACGCAGCCATAGCCATGTTCCAAACCGCCAATGAACAATAAAGATTCATTGCGCGTTGTGACCTGGAATTCCAACTCCTTGAACGGGAAAAAGTTGGAATTAATTGCGTTTCTAGAAGATCACGGCATCGACGTGGCCCTGATTCAGGAAACTTTCCTCAAGCCGAGCCAACGGTTCAGCGTGAGGAACTTTTGCTGTTATAGGGAGGACCGTCTCGGCGGAGCGAAGGGTGGTCTGATGATTCTCGTCAAGAGAGGAATCAGACACAACCTTTTGCCTCCGACGGGCCTTACTTCCTCAGAGGCGATGTCGGTGCAAGTGGCTCTAGAAGGTAGTCCTGTAACCCTATCTTCGTGGTACCAGAGAGCCTGCAACAACTTCGATTCCGGCGAAGTGGGCAGGTTCCTGACTAACAACACTCCAGTCATCATTGGAGGGGACTATAACGCACACAACTAAATGTGGGGTTCGAGATGGACAGACAAGAGGGGTGCTGACCTGTTATCTATGGCGGATAGATCCGTGCTGAACCTGCTTGTCCCGGACGAACCATCCCGTCTCAGTAGCTTCTTAGATTTCTTCATCGTGAGAAATCTAACGAATCAATGCACTGTCCAGGTTGTCCACGAGCTTACGTCGGATCATTACCCGGTCACCCTAACCATAGGTACCAAGGTGGACACCTTCCCACCGCGAAAGGTATCTAACATCAGTTGGAGCAAATTCCAAGAGCATTTGCAAAACAGCGGGTCCAACCCGCGCATTGATAGCGTTCAGCAGCTAGAGGATGCGGTCGAAAAACTAACTAACGTCATAATAGAAGCCACGAATGTGGCGACTAGTTTCAAGACGGATCCTTCTCGGACCACCTTAGACATTCCGTCTGAGGTGAAAGAGAAGATTCGTCTGAATAACAGACTTTACAGACGCTATCGCCTGACTGGCGATCCTGAGCTCGGGCGACGTGCAAACGAAGCCAAAAGGGAGTCTCTACAGGCTCTCAGAGAGTTCAGGATGGACATATGGGACGATTATCTAGCGTCAATCGACAGGGCCGATCGATCGATATGGAAAACGGCCAATCACTTGGTGGGAAAGGCGAGAGCGCCGGTTCCCCCCCTGAGGACGGGTGATACTCACGCCGTCACGGGGGCGGAAAAAGCGGAGCTCTTTGCCGTGACCTACCAAAAGCAGATGACCTCTCTTCAGCCTTCAGCCGAAAAGAGGACTAAAGTTGAACAGTTCAGGCAAGAAATTTTATCTTACCAAGGAACTCCCAACCCTGGCTACTTGATCAGCCAAATAGTCTCGCCGAAGATAATACACAATATTATTCGAGGCTTGAAAGCTAGAAAAGTTCCTGGTCGCGACCGTATCTCTCCGATGCAGCTGAAACGACTACCCAATAAGCAAATAGCTCAGTTGGCAAATATTGTCAATGCTACGTTCAGACTCCAGCACTTTCCAGCTATATGGAAATATGCACAAATTATGGTAATCCTGAAAAAAGGAAAAAGTCCAAAAGAGCCAAGTAGCTATAGACCTATTACCTTGCTTAGCGCACTCGGTAAGATCGTCGAAAGAGCGACTTTAGACGCTCTCAACGGCGTTCTTGCCGACAAGAATATACTGCCGGACGAGCAGCTTGGTTTCCGAAGGGGGCATGCGGCCGTCCACCAGGCGGCACGGCTCGCGACGGAGATCAGGCAGGGTTTCGGTGGCAGGCGCCATACGGGAGCCGTCTTCTTAGACCTCTCGCAAGCCTTCGATAGAGTCTGGCATCTTGGACTTATAGTCAAGATGCTCAGGCTGGGTATACCAACAGACCTAGTCAAGCTCTTGGCATCATTTCTGACTGGACGCACTTTCCAAGTGCTCGTCGATGGTGCTTTGTCTTCAGTCCAGCGAATCGAAGCGGGAGTCCCGCAAGGATCCCCTCTTGCCCCAGTAATCTTCAATGTCTACATGGCGGACTTTCCGAAAATTCCGCATAAAGACTTTCCGTAAAGACTGCTTTCTATGCTGACGATACCGCTTTTTATACGACAGCCCACGGGACCTGGCTGATCACATCCAGGCTCCAAAGGCAGACGTTAAAAGCCCTAAAATGGCTACCCTACTGGAGGTTAGCAATAAATCGCAGCAAAACCCAGGCTGTCCTCTTCACAAGAAGACAGCCAGTAATCAGACAGAATATCCGTATCCACGGAGTCCCCATCAAATGGGCCAGATCGGCTCACTACCTGGGCCTTGAGTTCGACAAGGCCCTCACGTGGATGCCGAGAGCATTTTTATTAAAACCTAATTTTATGAAGCCCTACAGCCAGGCAAGTTTGGACAACAGAAAAAGAATATTTAATTATCCACTGTATCGTGCTAGATGAGTGGTTTAGAATGCTATTGGAATTTTGGTGTCAAAATTTAGAGTATTTTAAACAGAAATAAATATCGAGCCTACTAAAGATAACATAATTACCATGACTTCTTGACTTACCTAAATATATTTTGAAAAGGAATTGTGGACTTTACATACACGATGCACTGGACACTGAAAATATTATCACCGGTCAGATCAGTCAGTCAGAACTTTGATCTTACTACACTACAAAGGGAACATTATTTAAATATAACGGTAGAAGCAAAATAAATAAGAGATAAGTATTGTAACTATAGAAGATATAGACGGGGCGACATAATTTGATGATCACTCACTGAGAAAGCTTAATTTTTTAAATGACTAGCATATACATATATATATATATATATATATATATATATATATATATATATATATATATATATATATATATATATATATATATATATATATATATATGTATATATATATATATATATATATATATATATATATATATATATATATATATATATATATATATATATATATATATATATATATATATATATATATATATATATATATATATATATATATATATATATATATATATACCCCTTTGTGGATCAGACCTTAACAGACGTGGTAAAGGGACTTGAGTAGGGCAATGAAGTTTTGAGCTAAGTCGCCTGGAGTCTATGCTCCTGGGAGGGTTACCCCTGGCGGACAGATCAAGGCAGAGGCCTCAGACTAACATGATCCAAAATCTGCAAACTCGCATTGGACCAGCGTGGCAGATTACGGTCTATACCTTCAACATGGTATTTCAATATGTTGAAATATTACAGTACAACCTCAAACAGGGCCCTCATTCCCTGGAGACTAAGGGGCAACTACCTACGGCTGCGGGAAGACCTGCCCCAAGGCAGAGGGTGCTAAGAATCACCGGGTTAGATCAGGCTGCTATTATACTTTTAACATTGCTACGCTTAATATACGGACTATGAAAATGGAGACCGACTGCAAGAACTGTTAATCGAACATAACAACATACATTAGGATATTATTGGGAACTGGTGAAAAGGCCACTGGCCCATATGGAAATAGTGAGCGGGACAATAGAGGTGAGGTGACAGGCTGGTTGACTTTGCTGAAGGACAAGAATTCTATATTATGAATTCGTTTTATAAAAAAAGGATCAACAGAAAATGGACACGGAAAAGTCCATCTGGACTCACCAGTGAAATTAATTACCTCATGTCAAACGATAGAGCAATATTTTGCATTTGTACTGTCCTTAACCATTTTAATGTGGGAAGTGATCACCGAATGATACGAGCAAAGATTAGGATAAACTGCCGAAAAGAACGTGAAAAAATGATAAGATCAAAAGGTGACAAAGTGGATTCTGGGAAGCTACTGGAGAGGGGCAGAAATTTTGAAATTACTTTGTCGAACCGCTTTGCTGTGTTACAAGACCCAGAGGAGATGGAAATTACAGACCAATATAAAGAAATCGCCAACAATATGCTTAAAACGGCGGCTTCAATAGCACCAAGAAGATAAATGTTTCAAAGAGTCAAAAATTTCCAATGAGACCATTAATTTAATGAAAAAACGCCGGACAATGAAGAATGCAGACAGTCCATTTGGTAGGGTCGAGAGCGTTGAGCTTTGCAAAACTATAAGAAAACGTATTCGAGAGGAAACGCGCCGATTCAACATGCAGCTAGTGCAAAAAACTCTGGAAGAAAACAAAGGAATTAACAAAGCTAAAGAGAAGCTGAGAAACAAAAGAACGCAAATATATGCTTTAAAGCGTGAGGATGGCACAGTGTGCAGGGCGCGTACCGAAATATTAGAGATTGTCAGAAGGTCAGACGAAAACAGGGAAATTAACAAAGCTAAGCAGAAGTTGAGACGGAAAAGGACACAAATGTTTTCCTTAATGCGTGAGGATAGTACATTATGCAGGAAACGGGCGGAAATGTTAGAGGTTGTCCGAAGATTTTATTCAAAGTTATATGAGGACCAGAATTAGACAAGAACAGCAATGCCTACTGAAGAACAAATGCCGGATATCCTGGTGGAGGAAGTGACAAAAGCTATAGACTCGATAAAAAATTGTAAGGCTCCAGGAGAGGATAGTATAACGGTGGAGATGTTAAAAGCTGGTGGTCGGACCTTACATAAAAACACTGTCAAGATTATACACAAAATGCCTCAAACAACCCAGCTTATGGAAAAATGCACAAGTGATTACATAAGAAACACTTTTACATAAGAAAGGAGCACGGCAAATTTAAATAACTACCGCCCAATAAGCCTCCTATCGGTGGTGTACAAAGTTTTCACCAAGACAATATCCAAAAGAATACTAAGAAAACTTAATGACGCACAACCAAGAGAGCAAGTAGGATTCAGAAGTGGATTCAGTACAATGGATCATATCCAGGTTCTACAGCAGGTTATAGAAAGACACAACGAATTCACTATGCCACTGTACTTGGCATTTATCGATTATGAAAAAGCATTTGATTCAATCTCAAAGAGGGCCATAATGGATGCATTACTTAATCAAGGTGTAGAGAAAGCCTATGTAAACCTACTAGAATCGATATATGATGAAGCTACAGCGACAGTCCACCTTGACGATCTTGAGGTGGGAATAAATGTAGAGCGGGGCGTACGGCAGGGGGACGCAATATCGCCTCTTCTTTTCTCAGCCTGCCTGGAAGAAGTGTTCCGTAAGCTGGATTGGGAACAAGATGGAATAAGGATTAATGGTGCGTACTTAAATCATCTTAGATTCGCAGATGATATCGTTCTTCTTTCACAAGACCCAGATGGGCTGCAAAGACACGTAAATATTTGGCTTGAAAATAAACCAGAAGAAGAGTCAGGTCATGTCCAATAAATTTGCTGAGGACAAAAGGATTTTTATTTTAGGAACGGATATGGAAGTTGTGGATCACTATATATATTTTGGGCAAAGGGTTTCAATGGAAGGGGACACCGTCCGGGAGGTGGAACGACGCGTTAAATGTAGCTCACAGGCATTTGGCAGGCTCAACATAGTTTTTAAGAGCAAACTACCACTTTGTCTGAAAAGGAAAGTCTTTGATCAGTGTGTCCTGCCCGCTATGACATACGGAAGTGAGACCTGGACACTCACATTACAGTCAGTTCAAAAACCTCGAGTAGCAGAGGGGAATGGAAAGATGTATGCTTGGCATTACTAGACGGGATAGAAAGACCGGCACATGGATCAGAGAACAAAAGAAAGTGAATGACATCATTGGAAGAATAAAGCAATTGAAATTGAAGTGGGCAGGCCTTGTAGCGAGGCGATGGGACGAAATATGGACCAGGGCGGTCCTGGACTGGATACCGCTTGATCGCAAACGTCCACGGAGAAGACCGAAAACACAATGGACTTATGATATTATTAAGTATATTGGATCCGAATGGCAAAGGAAATATCAGGACCGCGAGAGTTGGAAGCATGCTGAAGAGGCCTTCATCCTGCAGTGGATTGATACGGGTTGATGATGATGATATATATATATATATATATATATATATATATATATATATATATATATATATATATATATATATATATATATATAACGTCAGCGAAACCGCCCACCAGTGGCCATTCAGCTAACACGGGATACCCGAGAAACTATCATTATATATTCATTATATATTAATTCTTTCCTGTAGTTACTTCTTAGAGATATCATTTGTTTATACTCAGTAGCTGGTCGCATGCTTTTTTTAATTCTTATTTGAGTATTCTTTTGAAGTCCCATAACACAGGTAGCTCTCGGTAGTTCCAATGAAAATTATTAATAAGGCATCTCGATTTGTATGTGTTGGTGAATTATCGTTTACATTTTTATTTACATCGCCCGGGGACTTAATGGTACTTTCGTCCATCAAAATATCTCTATCTGAATTCACTATTAAATAAATGCAGGTTTGTTAACTTGTTAACGCTAGCACATTTCAATATCAACTGAAGTAAGATTAAACTTTAAGAAATTTACCACTAAACACCAAATCACCAAGATTAAATCATCTCCTGATGTTGCTAACACAGTTAGCGAAACGTGCGGCGAGAAGTTATAAACAAATTATTTGGTGTTTAGTGGTAAGTCTCTTAAAGTTTAGTGTTTAACACCAAAGGTTCCAATAGAAGAATTGAAGTAAGATTGTCAATATCTCCCTCGGACGGTCAATATTTATTGTCAATCTTTCTAGTCACACGTTAATTAATATTGTCAGTACTTGACAATATTATTGAATATATTACTTTTTTTGAGGTACATGTCTTAAAAAGCTTTGCACTATCTAATATATTCTACTTCCTGCTGTAACTGTTTGACTTGCTTTTCAGCTTCTATCGTTCTTTTCGTTTGTGATTATTTCAAGGTAGTTAAAATGCCCTATCTTTTGAAAGTTATATTTTCAACTTTTTTTATTATCTGTTTTCCTTTCTGTTTTCCTTAAGCATATTATGTAGTTTGTTTAACCTTAATTTTTTTTAAACATCTTATCTTTTTAGACACAGTAATATTTTTTCCGATTTTGTTCATCTGTCTCTATTAATGCTAGGTTATCTAGGTGGTTTAGAAATAATATTGAAGTTTACACAGATTATAGATTAAGATATTATTGGGTTGATGTAAAATTTCGTCCCAATATTTTGAGAAAAATTAAGGAAACATTTTATTTACTAAAAATTACATTTAATCAATATAGTGTGTCATTCTGTTTGATGATCTTTCCGCATCTTCGCTGTAGCTGCATAGTCCCGTGCTCATAGTAAAGTTTTTACTGTCTACGGCGTTTTGAAGTGATTTAAATAAATGGTAGTCGGAGGGCATACGATCGGGAGAGTACGGTGGATGGACCAAAACATCCCAGTCAAGTTGTGTCCGTCCGGTGACCAAAGGCATTTGTGGTCTGGCATTGTTTGCTGTTAAAAAAAACAAGGAATTTTTTTCCCGTGATCCACGTAAAACTTGCCCAATCTTTCAACTGCCATCAAACATCAGCAAGCGTCTCTTAAGCCGGCATTAGTCAGTTTCGAGCTGAACGTTCGAAAGCAACTGAAGGATTGACCAAGGGTCCTGACCATATATATCGGACAAGCCCGATGTAGGCTGCAATTAAACTGGAGCTTACGCCATCCCGAGGTTCGTAACAGTACCGTGGTCTGAAAGCGTTCACGACCCGTCCCAGGCCCCATTTAGGTATCAGGTACGAACGAAAAATTGCACAGTGGACTTGTGGAGCATATTAAAAAACATTAAAAAAAACAAGGGCCATTTTTTCCGGTGCTCCATGTGAAAATTGCTCAATCCTTTAGTGGCCAGCAAGCGTCTCCCCAGACCGGTTTCAGGTTTTAACTCAAGCGGCGTACGGGAAAAAAACCTTGATTTTTGTACATGTTTACTGTGCAATTTTTCATGTCCTGATTATTGGCTAATTCAAGTCGCTTCTGGTCGATTGCACACTTAAATTCATATAGTTGTGGACAGCTTTTCCCCGAATTAATGGTCTGGTTTGCAACTCATAATACATTATTTTTTTCCAGTCCCACCAAATGTTCGGCATAAACTTCTATTAATGTACTGACTATTGCGCTAGTTGCCGGGGCATCTCCGCGCTTACACAATGATCTCTTACGCTTAACATTATTATAAACAAGTCATTTTTTATGATCTTAACCATCCACTTTAAAATTAATTGACCTCGTTGCGCTTTAATAGAGAATCGCAATCGGAAATGTGGTCCATGATTTTTTTCCCCGTTAATTCACGAACCACTCATAGATCGGCTTTGGTAACCATTCCAAGTTGACGTAATCGCCTTGACACTTTGGACTGCTACATTCCAAAAGCCAATTTTTTACCGATATGTGAAGTTGTTCTATGCCGATCACTTTCAATTAGCACCAATAATTCGTTGTCATTACCTTCGGCTGAGCATCTTAGAAAGTGGTACATGGTTAAAATTAAAATTATTTTTACTGTTTAAATCACTTCAGGCCCATGAAATCGTCAATGGCACCCTAACTGTATATAGCACAAATCTTCTTTTATGTTTGCGAAGTATTCTTTTTTGGAAATAAAAAAAACATAATACGTGGAAAATGCCTAATATTTTCTGCAATTTTTAATGCTTAACATAGCTTGACATTTAAAAAATACAAGCAAATATCACAATTTTTGCCAAGTACTCAGTGAAATTTCTTCTGCCAAAAACATCAAAATTTTACAGGTGAGAAGAAGATAATACTTCGGTTTTGCGATGAAATGCTATCTCGCAGCTCCATCACACTGGAACCCGCATTCAAAATACTCGATTTTTTTGCTTATTTTTGTCTACAAACGATGCTAATAAATGTAGTATAGTTCATTTTTTGTAGCTGCAGTAATTATGCAGGGAAAAAATATATTGTTCAAGGGAAAAGTAAATATTGATAATAATACAAAAAATAGGATACTATTGATAATAATATAAAAATAGCAAACTACAGATTTTTTAAAAGTAAAACGGACAACAAAATACTCAAAAATACACCATATCTCGATGTTGCTTTCGCTATCTGAAGAAACATTCTTGGTTCTATAACTAATGTCCAGTCAGTAAATAATCGACTTATGACACTATCCCTTAAGTGTGCTAACAAAAACTATACATTAATCAATGCACACCTCCCAGTTAACGAAGAAAATAAATCGAATCCTGAAAAAGTAAATAAATCCTGGGAAATTCTGGAAAAGACCATCTCTAAAATTCCCTCTAACCATGTAAAAATCTTATTGGGTGATTTTAACGTCCAACTAGGGAAAGAAAGAAAGTACAGGAAAACAGTTCGGCAGTTTCCTGCTCATAAATGGACTAACCATAATGGTAGAAGATTGGTTGCACTATGTTCGCAGTTTAACCTAAAAATAATGTCAACCCATTTTAAGAAGAAAATAACAAAACAAAAGACCTGGAAGTGCTCAAACACGTACATGGGTGAATTTCAAATTGACCATGTTGCCATTTCGTACCCCAATTATAAAGAGATTTTGAATGTTCAAGTCAGGAAAGGAGCTAACATAGACACGGATCACTACTTGACTAGAATCAAACTTAGCTTAAAACCTCAAAAATGTATTCAAAAGAGACTGCTAATACCAAAGTTCGACCCTACGAAAATTAAACCAACCCTAACAGCAGAGCTTGATAAACAACCAGCACAGAACTGGCAAGAATTGAAACAAAAAATTACTAGAACAGCCTTAAAGTTGGCCCCTTTACAAAAACGTAGAAAACACCCACGGTGAGATGAAGTTTGCGAGCAAGCAGTATTAAGATGAAGTATAGCATTCAAAGAATGGAACAGTCAAAAAACAGCAATAAATTATAACATCTTTTTGGAAGTAAGAAAAGAGACATCGAAACTAATTAGACAAACTAAAAGAAAATATGAAAACAATCAACTTAATGAAATAGAAAAAGATTTCCAAAAAAATAACACCCGAAACTTTTACAAAACATTTAAAACTAAATTAACAGGCTATCAACCCCAAAGTCTTTGCTTCCGAAAGGAAAACGGACAATTAGCTCTAAATAACCAAGACAATTGCGAAGAACTTGCGAAATATTTTGAACAACTAGTAAACTGTCCTGAGCCCTTAAACAAATTACCAACACTAAAGCCTAAACAAACAAATGCAGATTCATTACCACCGAATGAGGATGAAATAATTAGGCAAATCAAGCGACTTAAAAATAATAAAGTTTCTGGTGCAGATGGAATCACTGCTGAAATTTCGAAATCCGCTGGCCCAGGTACAATCAAGAAAATAACCAAAATTCTACAAGAAGTTTGGCGAACCGAAGGGATTCCGGAAGATTGGAAAGATGCTCTAATCCATCCACAACACAAGAAAGGAGATAGAACGGATGTAAACAACTACAGAGGGATATCTCTTCTCCCAGTTTGTTACAAGATTCTATCTCAATGTCTACCAGACAGAGCACAGGGACAGTTAGAACCTAAAATTGGTGAATATCAAGCAGGTTTTCGACCGGGCAGATCCTGCCCTGAACAGATCCTGAATCTAAAGTTGATCCTAAGACATCAAAAACTGTACAATAAAAATCTCGTCTGTACATTTGTGAATTTGAAAAAAGCAAATGATTCTATTGACCACGAATCTTTATTCCAAATTTTGAAAGAACAAGGACTAGATCTGAAAACGCTGGCAATTATTAGAGCAACATTAACTAACACAAGGTCAAAAGTTAAATTCATGGGTCACATCTCAGAGCCCTTCGAAATTAAAACTGGAGTGAGGCAAGGGGATGGACTCTCGCCACTCTTATTTAACTGTGTTCTAGAAAAAATAATACAGGAGTGGCGTGACAAAAAGTCGGCCCTGAATATTGACCAGCCCATTCAACTGGGAGAACCAACATCAAAATAGATTGTCTGGCGTTTGCTGATGATCTAGCAATTTTGACTCAAGATATATTAACGGCACAAAAACAGATTGAAATTCTAAAAGAAACAGCAGAAAAGGTAGGACTCCAAATTTCCTTCGAAAAGACACAATACATGACTTCCAACAGACTAAGAACACCATTTCTAAAAACAAAATATGGTAGCATCAGGCGAGTCTCTCAGTTCAAATATTTGGGTGAAATAACCATGGAAAATGGGTTGGAAAAAGCAGCCAATAAGGGTAGATATCAAAAAATGGAAATGGCATTAAGACTTACACAAAATATTTACAACAAAAAATGCATATCTAAAAATACGAAATTGAGACATTACAACAGTTATTAAACCAGAATGTCTATATGGGGCAGAAACGCTCATTATGAATAGAAAGAGAGACATCCAGGATATTGAAAAGAAGGAAAGAAAAATCATAAGAAAAATCTTAGGCCCCAAACAAATAAATGGCACAACATACCGACTTCGAGAAAACCAAGAAATTAAACAATACACTGATATATATAGCGATATGAGAAAAAGAAAACTTAAGTTTTACGGACACGTAAAACGGATGAATCCGAGTAGATTAACTAGACAAATAGTCGAATTTTATGAAAATAGGAGTAGAGCTAAACTAGAAATTATTAAATGGATTGCTGCAATTAAACAGGACCTAAGATCAGCAAATATTACACAATGTGAAATTCAAGATAGAGGCTGTTTCAGACACAAGGTTAACGTTTGGGAGGTTGGTCAGAGGGAAAAATGTAGGAAGACTGGAACAACTTGGTCTGACGAAAGGAAAAAAGCTCATAGCGAAAGAATGAAATTAGTATGGGCGTATTGTTTGTAGGTTATTGTGGTCACAAGAAAACATTTTTTTACTCTATTCATGTAAATAAATATCGGATAAAATCGAAAATATCAAAGTTGTCGGAAAAAGCGACCCTAACCTAGAAACTACAAATTATATAAATGTTTGTAGTAGTACGCGTATGTTTGTAGTGACTGTTAAACTCTATGATAACTCTGCAAACAAAAAAATCAACTGATCAAAAAATATTAAAGCCTAAGAAATTAAACAATTAAACCGTTTGTAGCTTCTTGAATATATATATATATATATATATATATATATATATATATATATATATATATATATATATATATATATATATATATATATATATATATGTATATATATATAGTGTAAATAGGGCTTATTAGACTTCCTAAAGCAAGGAACACTAAAGCATAAACTATACATGTTATACGGGGCAACTGCTTCCATCCAAAATTGTGGATAACATAGAAATATAACCGCGAAATTCAGTTGATTCTTTAGGGAAGCAACATAATCTTCAAAAGTGTAACAAACAACACCCCTTTTAACAAGAGTTCGATTGAATGATTATTAACAATTTATAAACTACAAACAATTATATCGAATGTAGATCCTTTTGTCCATTTTCAAATTTTATAGAACATGTGCTACTGAAACGATAGTACTTGCGTCACCGAGTTTATTATAGGCGAAGTGTCTATTCAATTGTTTCTTAATGGAAATTGTCTGTAGTTTTAGTAGTTATAGAAAAAATTAACCTACAAATCATGGTACTGATTATGGTCTGGGAAGTACTGAAGTTGATAAAGTTTCAGAATTTCACTACAAACGATATATAAATTACAAACGATTATATCGAGCGTAGATTCTTCTGACAATATTTAAATATCATAGAACATGTGCTACTGAAACGATTATTTTAATATTAATCAGTCCCATAGTATGTAGGTTAATTTTTTCCGTAACTACATAAAACTACAAACAATTTCCATTAAGAAACAATTGATTCGACACCTTACCCATCATAAACTCGCTGATACAAGTAGATTGAAAAAAGTTAAGGAGTCATTTTGTAAATTCATTTCAGCGTTTTTAAGTTCTCACAGTTTAAGAAATGTATACTTCGAAATATAGGCAGTTGTTTTCGATGCCTTCAACCCTGGTAACTCTAATACCCTCGTCAGCACCACGATGAGCCTTTGGAAGCGAAAAACTCGACGCAGACAATTTTTACCTCTTCTTCAGATCGGAGTTTTTTTCCTCGCAAAAAGTGAGTCTTGGATGGGAACAAGTGGAAATCCAAGGGAGCTAGGTTGTGGCTGTATGCTGGGAGAACAGAATAGCGTGTACTCTTTCAAATTCAGCTGAATAGAGGTTATGCCCTATTATCAGGAGCCAACTCAAGAGTAAAGGAAACAATTCTTTGAAAATGCCACCAAACGCACAGCATCATGGGCGTACCTACGGAGAGATAGCCACCCCTGGATCTGGACTGCAACCCCTGGGTCCCTCCTGCCTTCACTGTTGAATTTATGACATTATAGATAAAGATAAAAATAAGAAGTAAAATTTATTTGTAAGTATTTCAAAACTTTCATTCAGAACTCATATTTAATTTATGTAATGAGTTACGATTAAATGAATTAACTTTTAAAAGTCACAGAAGATGCACGAAGGTAGCCTTTGAAATAAATATTTAATTAATTATTTAAGTACCTAATCTAATAAATGCACATTTCTATTTATATTAAATTATTTACTTACAGAAAATTCCTGATTTGATTCCCCCTCCCCTAGGCCAGCAGCTGGGTACGCCTATACACAGCATGATCTTTTTACTTTCTCGCCTGGTACCAGAACAGCTGGTTGCCCGAGTTTAACTTACTGCTTTGCATCATTAGTATTGTTGAAATAAACCCATTTTTCATCGCAGGTAATCCATTTGATGCTTTTGATAAATCTAAAATCAGTGGAGTATTTGAAGAGTTTTACATACTTCAACTTTGCTGCGACGACTGTTCATGAGAGATGCTTCTGCAGTTCCTTGGCACCAGCCCTATGCCTTGTTAAGGGCGGTTAACAATAGTATGGGGTACTCATCATTCCCCTGAAAGCCTTCTGGTACCTACTCTAGAATTTGCACCTGTAGCTGCTCTTAAAACCTCGGCATCATGAGACTGTGTACGAGCTCATTTTCCCCTATCTTCCAGACTGTTAACTCCCACTCGGAACCCCTTAAACTAGAGCTGAGCTATGCGGATTGGTACGACACCTTCCCTTCTACATCACAAATTTCACAAGCGGCGCCAATCACTTTGAAGCCTTTTTTAAAATAATGTCTTAAAATTGGCCTAATTTTGTAACATAAACTCGTTTTAACTTTCACTCGTTTTAAAGTCTTTGTTAAAAACCGTCGACTGAAAATTTGATCTCGGGATCACTTCCAATCGGGATCAATATCCAAGAAGGAATATGTAATTTTTAAAGCAAAAAGTTGAAATCGTTAAATATCTGAGGATGAAGTATAATCTTTTATTTATAAATAAAGGGAAACATATTTTTGTTACACCCTAGTAAAGTATGATTATAAGGAACTAAATTTATTTGCTGGAATAATGAATAAAACATAGTTGTATGGTAGATAAAATGATTCAATATTATTTATTATCAACAGTTAATATGAAATTATCTTAATTGTAGTCTATATATATATAAAAAATATTTCATTTACTAGGATTATGACAACTCCAGTCCTATATCTAAAACAGATTTTATTTAAGTAATAACCTCTTATGTACATAGTTATAATTAACTTACTAACTCAGTATTAATTACTTGTAAAAAAGGGCACACAATACTGTTTATTAAAATGCTAAAAAGTTATATTATTATCGCTAAGTCAGAGATTAAATGCTAAATACTGAACATCTGTTCATTTTAGTTTTATTAATCTTAGAAGATTAGAAAAAAATGCATGTCGTTTCAATAATGAAAATAGAACATTTTGTTTTTACTTAATTGCTACTAGCCTTTTATTTTGTACTTTATTATTATTATTATTACCCTGTGGTTTAAGTAGGAATGTAGTACAAATCTTCAGTAATATAAAAATTATTCAGAAAATACTTACATTTTTGAATAACTATATATTTAATTATTTTAATATGTGACGTACTATCTCGCAAAATGAAAAACCTTCATTGTGTGCTTTTTTTCACACAATAAATTATAAAAACAACATTGGAATCGAATAAATCAAATGTCAATATTTAAAAACAATATAGACAATACACACACAAAGCAAGCAGTCAACATCATATTATTTAATAAAAATATTTATCTTACACTTAACCTACGATATACCAGTTTTAAAAATAATATCACAAACTAACTACTTATCAGTTCCAATATGGTTTTCTCCATCTTGTTGATTTTCCTTTTCAATGGTCAAGCTTCTTAGGCTCCTGATGGATAAACGGGATGCTCTAATAACTTCTTCGGCGTGGAAAGGAACACTGGTCTTTTTTAGTAATACTGGACCTAAAACGGTCATCAGTATCGCTGAGGTGGGAGCCGTGAGTAAGATGGACAAGATGCAGACCATGAGAACTTTCTGTGAGTATTCATATTCGGGTGAGGATTCATCGGCTGCAAGAACTAAAAGAACTGGCCCCAGAGCAGCCTGAAATATTAATAGTGACTTTCGTAGGAAAATTCAGCGATAATGATGTAATACCTGAACTGTTGCTTTAGACATTAAAGCGAAACCAGCAAAAAGTTTTTCTTTTAAATTCAACTTGCATCCTATTCCTAATATAATGGTTCCTATGAGTCTAATTATAATACCTGTAGCTAATACTGCAAAACCTGAAAAAAATAACCCTTTATAATACTTGTTCGTGGTATGTACGAATAGAAAGAAAGTAAAATCTTAGAACATATTTAAGACATATTTTGTTTTGCACCATTACTGTTTAAAAAAAGGAAATAATATATCACGCCTTTCAAATTGAGCGGTTTTTTAAATTCTTGAATAAAGTACAGATGGTGTTGTGAATTTACCTAGATCTAGTCTCATTTCAGAAGTGTAATGTATGACATTTACAAAAATGGAGTCGTACACAATACAACAATGGGTTAAAATTGTTGAATTATTTTATGAAAATGGGCGTTCGGTGAAAAATGTTTTTAGAAAATTACGTGATATTTACGATTTGCACAATGGTCCATCTGAAAGTACTATCATTCGAATTGTATACACAATTTAAGACACTGGTTCAGTGAAAGATAAAAGAAGAGCAATATATAGACTTAGTGGTCGTTCACGAGAGCATATCGATTTGGCACGTGAAAGTGTTGCTGAAGATCCATAAATTTTCATTAATCGACGTTAACAACAATTTGGACTCAGTGAATGCACAAGATGGCATATTTTACGAAAGGATTTAGCTCTGAAGGCATATAAGGTTCAAATAACATAGGAACTAAAGCCACTGAATCATTTAAAACGTCGTGCATTTGTCAATCGGATCAAAAAAGAAGCAGAACTTTTTCTCAAATCATCTTTTCAGATTAAGCACATTTTGAAATTGGTGACTATGTTAATAAACAAAATTGCCACATTTGGGGTGAGGAAAATATACTATTAATTCTTGAGAAACCTATACATAATAAACGAGTTACTATTTTGTGTGCATTCATGGTCAGGAGGTGTAACTGGGTAGTATTTCTTCCAGAATGTTGTTGGTGAATCTGTAACTGTGAATGTTGTTTGATATCATGAGATGATAACTGAATTTTGGACTGAATCGAATAATATTCAACTGGAGGATCTGTGGTTCCAGCAGGATGGTGCTTCACCCCACTCTGCTTATGAAACAATTGATTTATTGAGAGAAATATTTCATGGACGAATTATTGAAAGAAACGGTGATGATAATTGGCTACCAAGATCATGCGATTTGACACCGTTGGACTATTTTCTTTTCGGTTACGTGAAAAGCTAGATCTATAGGAACAATCCACAATCGATTCCTGAATTAAAGAATGCAATTATTCGAGTCATTGGTGGGATAGAGCCACAGTTATGTCATCCAAAATTTTGACAAAAGAGTGGACGCCTATAGAGCTGCAAAACGTGGTCACTTGGCCAATATTGTATTTCCTGTTTAAATGTCATACACAAAGTTTTTTTAAATTAACGCAAATGCAGTGTTTTATTCAAATATTAAAAAAACCACTCAATTTGAAAGGCTCTTTACATTTCCTGTCAGTTTAAAAGAAAATATGACGTATGCAAAATGAAATATAACTTTATAGTTTCAAATATGAAATTTACAGTATTTTTTGTTAAAAGAAGTGACCTAAGCACTGTGATGAAAGAAAAACGGAACAGTACCGGAAAATTGTATGATTACGGTAGATATACTGAAGATCGATGTGAGATCAACATCCAACATATTACTACCACTTATTCAAAAAATCTGGAGAGAAGAGACATTTCCTGGACATTGGAAAATTGATTTAGTGTTTAAGATACCAAAGAAAGGTGATACTCAAAAATAAGAAAACTGAAGGGGTACCACGCTAATAAATCCTGCTAGCGAGGTATTAAATCAATTTTCAATCGCATGGTATTAAACTGGATTAGTTTTTTTTAGTTTATCATTCTAGAACGAATAATCAAAAAAGGGCATAATGGAATCTGACTTGGTTGTTCATGCATAGATAATATTAATACCGTTAGAATGATAATGAAACAGACGTTTGAATGCAAGAGACTTTGACTCAGTAAGAAAAGTAAGCGTTTGGATCACACAAAAAATTAAAGACCTCCCGCAAAAATAACCAGATTAATGAAAGGGTATGCAGAATATCAATACCGTGTACTCAATATCGATATCGTGTACTTCACAATAAACAAATGCTAGAGCCCTATAAATACAAAAGTGGAGTTAGAAAAAGCTGTACACTTTAGCCACTACTTTTTCTGATTATGATAGATACGGAAATTTATTAATCAATAAAGAATAGAGATAAATTCGTTGGAATTTAATAGAGGTATTAGAGGCTATAGAGTAACTAAACCAGGAATTCTTTTAGTTGATCAATATTCGAAATATGCACAATTAAACAGATTATCTAGTAAGATAATCAATGAAAATTAACTTTAACATAAACAGAAATAAAAAAAACAACGTTTAACAATTATTACCGTAGTGGCAGCAATCATAAACATAGAGGACACATCATTAGAAACTGCAAAACTCACTTCCCTTGTTAGCAGCATCTCAAATAACGGACACATCCCAGAAACAGACATTGAATAAAGAATAGATAAGTTGAGACAAAATTGGCGCCCAAAAAAATTTAAACATGTCCAGCAAATTTCAAGTTTACACTTTTATAGTGAAATCAGTGCTGTTTTATGGTTCTGAAATGTGGTTAGTTATGACAGCAATCAGAAAAAATCTGCAAACATTTATTAACAGATGTCTTAGAAATATATTTCGCATTTGGTGCGAAAGAAGAAATATAAAGGAGGAAGTATAAGTGGTTAGGTTATGCTCTAAGGAAGCCGGTTGACATCCTGCAAACCTTTCAGCTCTGCTATGGAATCCATCACATGGAAGAGAACAATCGCGGAGAAAACCAGAATATCCATCCTAGAACTAAGGAATATTATATAGGATCGTGAAGAATTGAAAAAAGAAAATAGACTTTATAAACTAATTACTTCCTATACAAAATAGACTCCTTGTGAGTCAATATAACGTTGAAAGTGATATTTTTAAGACTTTACTGGTAATCATTTTTGGAAATCGTAATAAAACCCGCAGTTGACGCCTATTGTGTCTGGAATCATATCGTTTCATCGCCGTTTCAGTATTGGGACTAACTAGAAGTTTCTTGGAACCCAAGGATATTAGGGTACTAAAATATTTTTTTTAGGTAAGATTCGCGTTTTTAAGGTAACAAAGCTGAATTAGATATTTTACGAAATTTACAAATAAAATGATGTCTGCAAAAGAATTAGCAATGTATGCAGGAGAATGATTATTTTAAAGAATTTCGTCCACTATTTGAACTTATATTTCCATATATTGTCCATATATTTCAATAGTTGGTTTTTGTTTCAAATGGAAACATTTAAGAATCGTATTTTCATTCTATATTTAGTTAAAAACGAATCGGCTGTCCTGCCAGGAAATACATACAGGCATGATAAATAAATATCAAATTGCCGCTGAATTTAAATGTGATCTAACAAGTATCGAAAATGTAGCGTACAGTGGACGACCAAAGTGTATCGTAACAGTAGTGTAGCATTACAGTGCGTGAAGTAGTTGAGTTTGTATATAAAAGTCATAAAGCTGAGACATCAGCTATATAACTTTTGCAATTTTATCTAAGAAATTATGTATGAAAAAGGTGAATCCAAGATTGGTGCTGCATTTGCTTTCTATGGAACAAAAAATCGTTCAAACGCAAATTTGCAATATTACACAATACACTATTGATCAGATTCGAAATTTCTATCAAAACAATGGATAAAAGATGGTAAAAGTAATCAAAGAAGACAAAAACAAATTCATGGTAACACAGTACCCAATTAACATGAGGGTGAGACAAGATTTTAAAAAAAGTCGACAATAAGGTGGTCTATAAACCGTATAAGTTAAGAGAAGTCCTGGGTAATCCAAAGGATAAAGTAGACCGGCATGAACAATTGGGGATTTATGAAAATAAAAGTCAAGATTGTGATGAAAGGTATGTTGGGCAAATTGAAATTATTATATTATATTAATAAAAGATGCAGGATGTATGTGTCCTGAATTGTATGGACGAAACTTTATCACGTTCTCTACCTCTAAAAATAAGGGTACTTTGTCATATAAATCTTAGACGAATAATACGTCCTAAGGGAGCTACAAAAAATGGGGCAATGGGAGAAATGGGAACTATACTTTGGATGCATATGAAAGTATTCAAATAGCAAAATGTACTTTGTAACGTTTAGTTAATTTTACGGTTTTTATGATTTTTACACTCTTCATTAGGTACAGTTGTCATAAATAGAACATAGTTTAGTTTTAGAATTAGATTGAATCATCTTCCGATGATGCTAACATGGTTAGCAAAATGTGCGTCAAGACATGGCAAGACGCCGTAGATAGAAAGGTTTTCCAAAAAAATAAATCAGCTGTTATGCCAACTCAAAACTATATAAATCTTAAATTAAAATAAATATTGAAGTTTTGCTTTCCGATTAATAAAAAATGTGTGAATAACTGAAATAAATTAGTTACAAATTATTAGTATATACCCACCTATTAATAATATATTTCCATCTAGTTCTTTGATTTTTATTTGAGCACCGGTAATAGCGAACAAAATTGGCTCGAATATCATCCAGAATATTTCGAAACTCTCAGTTGCCGGATTATTTTCCACATCCCATCCTTGCTTCGACCAGAATACCAATGCTGCAAATGCACCTATTACACACCCAAGAGGACCTGCACCTCCATAGCCTATGGTGTCGCTTCCAAAAACTGACACTGAACAGCCCACTAGAAGAAGTAGGATTCTTAAATGACTCTGAAATAACCAAATAAGGAAAATTAATTTATACGAAGCTTTTTGTTTGTATTGATTAAACGTACCACATAGGGATCATTCTTCTCCGGGAAATAGTAACATATTATCCCCCAGATAATTCCAAATCCTATTCCTCCTATTATGGATATGGGTGCTTCCATGATAACGTGGGCTAGAGATCCAGATGAAAACATGGCACTTTTAATTATTCCGAATAAAGCTACAGAAGCTGCATCATCTATTCCAGCTATAGCGATTATCATAGTTGGAATTCCTTTGGCAATGCCGTAACCTTTTGTTCTCAGTCTGTAAATGAAGAAAATATGTTTTTTTTCATGTTTTGTTTTGTTTTATTTCAAAGTTGTGTAGTTACCATTTATGTCTTGAAAACAATATTCAAACAATGTTCAAATTTCAATTCCATCATTTATATTCAAGTGATAACACTATTTTTAAAATTTTACATTATGCTTTTACAAAATTTTCTAAATTCGTTAATGCCT